>OZ022254.1:11546985-11636126 GCA_963978915.1 Caenorhabditis parvicauda | reverse complement strand
GGTGACAAATAGTTAAAGACTGACACTGCTTCCAGGAGCTGAGAGAAGAGGCTCCCGGAGAGGAAAGCGCTAAGCGTTTCCATGACAACCAACTTCACCCTCCAGGTCTTCCTTTTATTTCCACCATAAAAATGGCGGAAAAGATTCTCACCAAAGCAGGTCTTTACGTTGACGACTTGAATCAGATTCGACTCATTTGAACCTGGTAAGTTTTTTTGCTGCTCTCTTTCCATTTGTCTTGTAGTCAATTTTAATGGTTTTTATACATTCAAAAAATAATGTTCCACAAAAAACATTAAAAGAGGGAGAGGACATCTTTGATTGTATCAAAATTCATCGAAATTCCTATCGAAAAAGAGAGAGAGAGAGAGAAAACGATTTAGAATTTCAGCTTAATCGATCTATCGCTCCAAAAGTTATAATTAACAACGTCAATGACACACACTATCTTCCTCTACCTGTAAAAAAGTCTGGCTTCCGTAAATCGGTTTCTTAGTTACCGTAGCAGTTTCGCTTCGAAAAACATGAACGATTAAGTAATGCGCCTTCAATTTCAATGGACTGAAAGTAGGAATAATAATTTAAATCCACAAAGATCTAACTGTTCGTTGTGAGAGTCCCGAACCTACCGTTTCTAAAAACGAGAAAATTTCAAGAAATTTGTTTCAAAAAACGAGAACATTTCAAGAAATTTGTTTCAAAAAAACAAGAACACTTCAACAATCATGTTTCAAAAAAACATAAACATTCTCACATTTTCCTGCAAACAAAGTTCAAAAAGAACATACCGGGCTCACCAATATTTGAGTTTCTTTTTCAAACTCATGAATAGCACTGAAATTCAAAAAAAAAGTCCCTTATCACAAACAAAAGTCATTTTCGCAGATGTTGCTGAGGTTATGGAATCCCTGGTTGATCGGTCACAACAGCTCAATCAACAGTTAACAAGTTTTCATTCAACTTCGGAATCCTTGATGGATAGTTTGGAAGAGGTAAAAGAGAGAGAGAGAGAGAGAGAGAGAGAGAGAGGGAGAGAGAGAGAGAGAGAGAGAGAGAGAGAGAGAGAGAGAGAGAGAGAGAGAGAGAGAGAGAGAGAGAGAGGAGAGAGAGAGAGAGAGAGAGAGAGAGAGAGAGAGAGAGAGAGAGAGAGAGAGAGAAAGAAAGAAAGAGAGAGAGAAAAGAAAGAAAGAAAGAAAGAAAGAAAGAAAGAAAGAAAGAAAGAAAGAAAGAAAGAAAGAAGAAGAGAGAGAGAGAGAGAGAGAGAGAGAGAGAGAGAGAGAGAGAGAGAGAGAGAGAGAGGGAGAGAGAGTTTCAGATGGCCAAAATGGTGGAAGCAGAGAAAATAAGGGCTCTATCTCTCGGCTCGGGAAACTCTCAGAAAGACATAGCCGGATCGAATAGTTTGCAGGTTAGTGAGATCTTCGTTGCTCTAGCAAACAAACTCAGCTCGGTCATTCTGTTCGAAACGAAGATTTTTGGTGGCAGTACTGAAAGTTGTAGTACTACGAGACGTTTTCTTCTGAAAAATTGCATTTCTCATAATACAAACTTTAAGATGCTCGTGAGAGAAAAACAAGTTGAACTGGATCGACTCCGGATCGAGTTGTCTCAACTTCAACGAATTGAAAGTGAACAGAAGGAGATGCTTCAGAACTTTCAACAAACTTGATTTTTGTTGTTAAAATAAATCTTCACAAAATGAGGGCCTCGTTTTGTTTTTTTTAATAAAGACAACTTCTCTCTCTCTCTCTCTCTCTCTCTCTCTCTCTCTCTCTCTCTCTCTCTCTCTCATGAATGACAATAAATTATTCAAAGACAATTTGATCAAAGAACTGAACGCTTTTATGTAGAACAGCAGCTGCATGAGAGCATTCGTGAAAAAACCGTGAGCGTCGCCTATAGAACAGCCATTGCTCGTCTGCATCCTCCAAACTATGCACAAATCTTGCCTCTGAGCTGTGTGTTAACACATTACATCGGAGCATATAAAAGAGCAGCCGTTCGAAAGGTTAGAAGTGTTCAGTCTGACTTAATGTAAGGTGAGTTTTCAATTTTATCATTTAGTAAAACGCGTCCCGTCTTTCAAAACTTTGCTCAGAACTTCGAAGTCACCCTTTTTAGGCTTAGGTTGAATCTTAAGCCCCAACCTAACCTAAGCCTAAAAAGAGGTATTCATAGTAACACGCATCCCGTTTTTTACGTTTGAAAAAAACAGGTTTTACTAGATGCCTTCAATTTTTAATTTCCATGAACTATTCAGATCAAAAAGATCTTGAACCAGCAGGATTCTTTCGCCAGGACGACTTTGAAAATTGGAAGTCGTGGGTGTGAGTTTTCTAAAAATTTTCCTCAATTCTTTTCTTTTTCTCACATATTCTATTCTACTGGCTTATTAAATCTTAAATCTGTTCAGCAAAAAATAGTGTCCAAATTGGCTGGTGATGCTGTTGTAGAACTGCAGGTAAGTCGAATAAAATTGAATCCGAATAATAAATTTCAGAATCTCCAGGAGGAACTTCTGATGATCCCGCTGTTGAGGATGAGAATGCTTCAAAGGTGAGACGATTTTACGATTTCGAGAAAAATGGAATTCAGAAATTTCGACCCCAATCGATGTGTTGATTCTGAATCATCGACCTGAACGTCAAGACTTCAACTATTATTTTGTATTTTTTGTTCTTGACTCTTTTTCTTGTTGACACCAAGTTGGTCTGAAAATATAAGATCAAAAAGTGCCCCCTAGCCCATGGCCTCTAGTCTGTAGGCCATGGGCCACAACAGTTAGAACATGATTGTCCTTCACTTGTAGTTTATGACTTGTGGTTTATTAGGCTCAAGCCACTGCTTATATTCCTCAGGTTCCCAACTAAGCTCAAGCCATAGGTCCTCTAAAATCGGGTCTATGGCTTTTACCTTGTGGGAGTTGATCTATAGCTTGGGAGATGGGGGTATCCCAGTATTTATGTAGCTTGCTTGTTGGCCCATTGCTTTAGGTTTATAACCTGATAGCGATAGGCCACAGGCTACAAGCTGTAAACTTCCCTATTGTCACATTTATAAGCTTCGTGGCATAGGCATTAGGCCACTATGACCCATTGCCCGTTTCACATGGTTCAAACCATAGGCCACAGGCTTTGGATCTCATATTCATGTGATGTGAAGGCTTATGGATATTTTTTGCTCCTGAGCAGGAAGAAATAGGCCATAAGCTCGGCTTGTGGTTCCTGGTGAATAGACCGGATGCCATAGGTCATGGGCAACTTCTAAACCTTTCGGCTTATGGCTTATGACCTATTTGAATAAATAAATTTGAACTATAATTTCATCTTTTTTGGAACTGTGAATAAAAGAAAACAGTTTCCTCCGTTCTTGGGGTTCAGAGCTGGGGAACATACATATCTGTAGCATGCCAGCATCAACGCGAACCTACAGTTCACGCATCTCTTGTGAAAGTCGGGGATGTAACATCCTAGCACCCTTCGTATCGGACCCTCTCTCCATTGATGACCTAGCGTCCCCCTTCTGCCCTCGCAACACGTCTCACAGACCCCAAACCTTGCCCGTGCTGATGTCACCTTTTGTTCACACGCTGCTCGTCTCGTATTCTATTTCTACTACTTCCGAAACTATATTTCTGGTACTAGAGTTGGCGACACCAAGAAGAGGAAAAGAACATAATCATTTTCATTTGTATTGGACACCAATTCTGTTGTTATTAGGTTGTCGATTAAGTATCCGAATTTTTTGTATAAAATTTCATTTATCATTATCTTAACAATGCACAATGGTGATTTCATATGTATTGGCTATCAGCATCTATGACTTGTTAACAACGTTGGAGTAGCTTCTCAATGCCATGGCGATATCAGGTCTCGCATTATGATTGGAAGAAGTTGCGGAGAAATAATTTTCATCTTTACATCGTTGGAGGCCAGAAACCATATTGAAATAAGAAAAGGCTTGATCAAAACTATAGGGTGGGTGGGGTGGAAGAGTCCAATCGTATCCGAGTAGCTCAGTCTTCGTTAATTTACTAACATGGAGTTGAGCGCTGTCATGTTGAAGATAGATTTTTGCATCGGCTCCGCGAGTGGAAATGAGATAAGCTTTGAAGACTCGTAGCTGACGAGCATAAAAGTCATTGTTTATAATAGTACTAGCCTTCAAGATCTCCCAATACTATATGCCACGAACGGAGCATTAGACGGAGAGCATCACTTTTTTGCCATGAAAATCAGCTTTGGGAATGTCGGGAGCAGGGGAATCAGAATTTATACAAGCGGCCTTCCGTTCAACATTAGAGTAGACTATCCACTTCTTATCTCTGGTGATGATGTGATCCTGCCATTGAAAACGGTGTTGAGAGGTGAGCAGAGACATCGGCATGTCGACCCTCCGAATTCGATCAAAATCGGTGATACCATAAATTATCCATCTTTCGAGCGTCTTTATCTTGTTGATAGATTTGTGTCTTTCAGCAATTGTAAAATGGTTGGAGCCAAGTGTGTGCTCCAGTTCACGAATACTCACACATGTTTCAGTCTCCACGGCTTCAAGTAGCTAGTCAATAATCATCTCAGACCGACGACCTGACCTTGGGACATGTTCGAGGTTGTAGCTTTTTTCGTTTATTTATGTTTACAATTTGTTCAATGTACCAGCAGAGAGGAGATTCTAGTCGTACGTTTAGTAAAAACCATCCCTGGCTCGCTTCTGGGTGGAGTCAGAAACGTGAAGAAATAGCAAAACATGAAGGTCGCGAAAATGTCTGCGGAAAAACAGGGTTACCATTTCCAATCAATGGAACTGACCGAATACTCACTCAACAGGAGTTGACCTTGAACGTTATTGGGATCCAGAGTTGAGACCTAGCCAGATGTGTTAAGCAGGTCGAATAATGAAGTTTTCATGTAGAAAATTTTTGCGCGTTTTTTGTTTCAAGCGAGATATTTTAATTTTAAAAATCACTTTTTAAAACCGTACACGTTAACGCCACAGGGCCTTTTTGACGACACGCACTACACAAATGGATCCAACTGTGATATCAATCGGCGGCGTGGTGAAGTGGTTGTGATCTTGTATTCAAACCGAGAGGTCAGGGGTTCAATTCCATTCGCTGACGACTTTTTTTCAATTTTTTTGAATGATGACAAAACTGTGCCCTAACTATGTAAAATTACTTTTTTCAGTTATTTCCTACCGTATTATGCATGTAAATCATACTCAAAGTACACAAAAAGTCTATAGTTTACCTCATCTATTACCCCCTCCATGAAGCTGGTCAAGTGATCATTCGAATATTGACGTTCATCGATTACAAAGTTTTCACATTCCAAATGCATGTTTTGACTGAAAAAAGGATACGGAACCGTTTATATCGGTTAGTTGCAGTTGTCCGTTGGAAGTTTTTCATATCATGAGCAGGAGACATATCGCCGATGGGCTGAATGAGAGTCTATAACCGCAAACTTGAAGTACATGGTACCGTTGAGTCAGTCTCATGACCGTTAAGGTGACACCAAATCAGTTCATCAAGTTATTGGCTTTATGAATTTGCAAAATAGTGGTTTTTAAATCATGTGGAGACTGTGATTTCTCATGCATTCAAACTTTGAAAACATGAATGCAACGATGCTGCCCAGAGACATCCAATGAACAACGTGGGTGACCTGCATGACTCCTCAGCACCTATTGATGGGTTGATGACACCTTAACGGTCATGAGACTGACTCAAGAACACCATGTGCTTCAAGTTTGCGGTTATAGACTCTCATTCAGCCCATCGGCGATATGTCTCCTGCTCATGATATGAAAAACTTCCAACGGACAACTGCAACTAACCGATATAAACGGTTCCGTATCCTTTTTTCAGTCAAAACATGCATTTGGAATGTGAAAACTTTGTAATCGATGAACGTCAATATTCGAATGATCACTTGACCAGCTTCATGGAGGGGGTAATAGATGAGGTAAACTATAGACTTTTTGTGTACTTTGAGTATGATTTACATGCATAATACGGTAGGAAATAACTGAAAAAAGTAATTTTACATAGTTAGGGCACAGTTTTGTCATCATTCAAAAAAATTGAAAAAAAGTCGTCAGCGAATGGAATTGAACCCCTGACCTCTCGGTTTGAATACAAGATCACAACCACTTCACCACGCCGCCGATTGATATCACAGTTGGATCCATTTGTGTAGTGCGTGTCGTCAAAAAGGCCCTGTGGCGTTAACGTGTACGGTTTTAAAAAGTGATTTTTAAAATTAAAATATCTCGCTTGAAACAAAAAACGCGCAAAAATTTTCTACATGAAAACTTCATTATTCGACCTGCTTAACACATCTGGCTAGGTCTCAACTCTGGATCCCAATAACGTTCAAGGTCAACTCCTGTTCAGACTACTAGCAAGGGGAAGACCTGAGAACAATAATCCACTGAAGGCGGGGGGGGGCGGTTGTGCTCTAGGAAAGCCAGGATGTGTACTAAAAAAAACACCCCAAAAAATTCGGGGACTTAATCGACAACCTAATACGTAGGAACACGTAACTTGTGAAAGTCGGGGATGTAACATCCTAGCACCCTTCGTATTAGACCATCTCTTGATTAATGACCTAGCATGTGTACGCGATAGAGGTACGCCCCCTTCTGACCCCGCATCACCATCATTCCATGTCTCTGTGATGACGCCGCAAAGTGTCTCACAGACCCCAACGACACCATCTCTCTAAGTCACCTCAAGAACTTTCCTCGAACACTCAGAGCCTACACGCACAAAAAATAGGACTGTAACCCGAAGCGGACTTAACATCGCACCCCCTGTCGACAACGACGTCTTCCATGATCCGCTACCGATAGGAGACGCAACTGGAAGCGACTACAAATTCTCTAAGATCTATCGCGTTAGGAGGCGATAACCGCTTCGCGCCAGAATCAGAAAGCTTCTCGTGTTTCATGAATAGATTGATCGATTTTTTGAACGCTAATAAGCTAAGCGAAGCCGACGCTGTGCGAAAACTAGCAACTCTAATGCCGAGAGGAGAGGAAGACACGCTCATGCAAGAATGTATCACGGAGGATGGCGCTACGAGAATCGCGAACTGGCTGCGTTGAAACAAGGCGCCCAGACAGTCCATACGTTTGCCAATACAATCAGAAAAGTTTCAGGTATGGCCTACCCGCTAGCAACGAGGGAAAGCAAGGAGACCGCCATGCTAATGGCCCTACTGCGATGACTACGACCAGAGCTGAAACGAGTAGTCATCCGTTCCCGTGCCATGGGTTGGAGCGTCGAGCAACCATTGCAAGCATCACTTCACGCGATCTCGTCAGTACTCAACGCCCTGTTCAAAGACGACCGCCGTGACTATCGCCAAGACGACCGCCAAGACTACCGCATGGACAACCGCCGAGACCAGCACCCAGAGAACACCGAGAAGATTTCAGTAAGCTCATAAAATTTTTTTTAATTGTTTGTATGTAATTATTGTTTAACCCCTTTTTTGTTGTACGAAACACAAGACATCCGAAAAGCATCAAGAATATACCCAGCGGACGAGAGATGTATGTTACACATTGTTTCTATCCAAAGTGGCTGGTGAGGGGTAACCAGGAGCTGTTCAATCGATGAAAACCACTCTTAAAGGTGAGAAGTTTTCATAAATCTTCGTAAAAATTAACTTCAGAATTATTACTACGGAAGACAATTTGGGATGTCCACGACTACACTCGGCATATGGTATTTGCCCCTTAAGGATCCAGCCTAATTCTTATATGGACTATGGCTTATCCTTCAATTAGCATAGTCTATAGCTTATTTTAGTCCCTACCTCATTCATTGTATAACTTTTGCCTATAGCATAAGGCACGTTGCTTTCGGCTGCTGAGCTGATAACAATAGGCTATATGCTGTAGGCTTAAAAGCTTTTTCATAAAAACCCATTCCTGAGCTGTTAGGGCCCATGACCTATTGCCTCTGGGTATGGGCTATAGTTCATGGACCCTAACATTTAAGCCGTAATTGTCTCAAATTTGTAGGTTATAGCTTAAAGCTTGTGGGATATGGTCTTTGGATTATGGGCGTAATCCTTGGGCCATATTTCATGGGGCTCAGGTGTGGGCTGATAGAACCCAGAAGCCATAGGCCATAGGCCAATTTCATCCAAAACTCGGGCTATGGCCCGTGACTCACGGCTGGCCGGTCTTCATAAATTAAGTCGGACTACACTGCCTGGCCTATAACCCATGGTCCACATTGGGCTAAAACCATAGGTTCTTTTCAACATATTTTTGAGTATTCTATTTTGTTTTTTTCTGAATAAATTGTTCATGGAATAGACTGAAACTTTGGGACATGATTTAAGACATTATTTTCAATCACTTCGGAAGTTTTGCATTCATGGTTCAAGAGCCCATTAAATTTTTTAACAACTTCCTGGAAAACTATATTTTATGCTCAAAATGATTTAGAAGAAGATTTTCGCACAACCCATCGCCTGAAAATTACTTGCTACTCAGTCCAGGGGTACGCAACAATCTGCACTCGAACAATCTGCTCGGCTTACTATAAAAGAGTCTCCTTTGTCGGATTTTGTAGTGTTTATGACCCAAAAACATCATTTTAGCTTCACACAATGTTGTTTCGTCGAATAAAAACACAAACATTGAGGTAGCTACTCAATAGGATCTACAAAGCTTCCATGAAACGAGGTTCTTACATATTGAGACTTGCGTTCGGCAGCATACTCTTACACATATCTTCCTCTACCTGTAAAAAAGTCTGACCTCCGTAAATCGGTTTCTTAGTTACCGTAGCAGTTTCGCTTCGAAAAACATGAACGATTAAGTAATGCGTCTTTAACTTCAATGGACTGAAAGTAGGAATAATGGTTTAAATCCACAAAGATTTAACTGTTCGTTGTGAGAGTCCCGACCCTACCGTACTCAGTTTACAAAAATGTGACTGCCGCGAGTTTGAAATCGGTTAGACTTTTTGCTAGATATGTGGAATGAGTACGGTAACTCTCACAACGAACAGTTAGATTTTTGTGGATTTAATTTGTTATTCTTACTTACAGTTCATTGAAATTAAAGGCGCATCACTTAATCGTTCCTGTGTTTCAAGGCGAAACTGCTACAGTACTAAGTAACCGATTTACGGATGCTAGATTTTTTACAGGTAGAGGAAGCTATGTGGACTTCAAAGTTAACTTGAATTCACTTAAATTCAGAGCTTCTGAAAGGCCAAAACATCAGAAACTAATGAAAACTCAATGATTCAGTGTTTTGAATCATGACAACATCACATATTCCAAATATGAACTCCAGAATCCAAATTCGTGGACTTAATCAGTGAGGATTCCACTTCGCATGAGTTTTTGCTATTTTTTTTCGCATTCCTGAATTTTGTTTTCACTTTCCATTTCATAAAACTTGACATAACCTATACGCATGATTTGAGTTGAAAATTGAAGACAGTCGTCTCACAATTAACATGTCCTTCTGCCGAAACCGACATCACGCGAGTCGGTTTGAGTGTTTGGAGTTGTCATCTTGATCGAAAATGAAGCTCCATCTAAAACTCCGAAAACAGAAAAGGAGCGTTTTATGTCAATGAATTAGTTCTCAAATCATCTTTTTCATAATTTCAAAACTCGTGATTTTACCTTTGACTTAATGAG
Source organism: Caenorhabditis parvicauda (assembly GCA_963978915.1). Classification (NCBI taxonomy): domain Eukaryota; kingdom Metazoa; phylum Nematoda; class Chromadorea; order Rhabditida; family Rhabditidae; genus Caenorhabditis; species Caenorhabditis parvicauda. The sequence continues at coordinate 11,626,446 of OZ022254.1, read as the reverse complement.
CACTAGAGTAGCCCTACAATAACGTCATAAATGGAGATCAGCCTCTGATTCCTAAGAAAAAGCAAACGAGCTTTATTTTTTCTAGAAACATTCTACAAGAGATAACAAAGATTCAAAACTTTGTTTCAGGGTTCCTGACACTTTTTACCCGAAGGTTAGCGATCTAGCCCAGGTAGAAATGTTTGAAAAAATATCTGTGAAAATTTGAAAGCAATCGGACAAATTATGGCTGAGATATTACCGAAAAACCAAAAGTGGAAATGTTTATGTTCGCCACTGTATGTGCAATTTTATAAGAATTTTCGAAAGTTGAATGATCTAATCCAGTGGGGAGATGTTTCTTGTTTCAAAAAAGGTATAACTCGAGAAATATTCTATTAATTTTGATGATTTTTTGTAGCACTCACCTTAAAACATTATATTTAATCTTAAAAATCTAAAAATTCAAAAAAAAAACATTCAAGGTACAACCAGAACTCAAGCGAGCAATCTTAAGAGCCAAAGCATTGGACTGGAAGACAGCAGTTGATGCAGCAGTCGGAGAAGAAGCTATCCAAGGATACATAGAGACGCCGACACGATCGACACTCAACACGATCACTGAAGGAATCAACGCTCTACTGGCCCGTGACAACGACAAAAGAGAGAACCAGAGCCGTGACCAGCCGAACCGTAACTAGAGCTGTGACCGATGCCGATGCAGCCGAGACAGCAACAGACGAGATCCGCACAACCGTGACCACGACTACGATGACGACGACGATGACGACTACGACGAGGAAGAGTCTGACGACTACGACGAGGAAGAGTCTGACGACTACGACGACGAATACTCCGAGCACCATGGTAGAGAGGAGTATGACAGGTACAAGGATGAGTGAATTCATGTTTTATTATTTCTATTGGCATTGTTGTAATTTTTTGTTTTCACCCCTTTTTGTAAGAAACACAAAAGCCTCAATTACCCTGAGCGGCCAACCAAGCTTTGCCAACAGCCTACTTCATCACCTACAAGAATCATCTGAAAGTGCGGGGGATGTAATATCCCATACAATCATGTACACGTCTGACGATCAGGTGTGAATACTATCACCACAAAAAGATAAAAAGAAGACCGCTGACCCTGTCAACAGATGAAGAAACTGTAACATCCTAGCACCATTCGTATTAGACCATCTCTTGATTAATGACCTAGCGTGTGTACGCGATAGAGGTACGCCCCCTTCTGACCCCGCATCACCATCATTCCATGTCTCTGTGATGACGCCGCGAGGTGTCTCACAGACCCAACCTTGTCGACAATAAAGGTTTCTACAAAGACATGTTGAACACCATAACGTATAAGCCCCGCAAAAGGCTTCCTACGTTACAAAACATCACGAGCTCCAAAGAAGACCGCCGAAGTATCAACAACCGATAAGCGCTTGCGAGGTCACCGCAAGGTGTATATAAGGCAGATGTGTTCCCATCTCCCCAGTTCGCCTCTTATCTAACTTATTGTAATAAATATAATGTAATCACAATCCTAGTTTTGATGTGTAACAGGGTGGGAATCCACTATTGGGCGTAAAACCTTATATGGTGGTTCCACCGAGATTTCTGTCCAAAGTGGCTGGTGAGGAGCCGTTCAATCAATGAAAACCACTTTTCAAGGTAAGAAGTTTCCATAAATCTTCGAAATGAATAAATTTCAGAATTTTCACTATGGAAGACAAATTGGGATGTCCACGACTACACTCGGCATATGGACTATCGCTATAGGATCCAGCCTATTTCTTATTTGGACTATGGCTCATCCCTCAATAAGCTTGGTCTATAGCTCATTTTAGTCCCAACCTTATTCATTGTGTTACTTATGCCTATAGCATAAGGCACGTTGGTTTCGGCTGCTGAGCTGATAACAATAGGCTATATGGTATAGGCTTACAAGCTTTTAAAAAAACCCATTCCTGAGCTGTTAGGGCCCATGACTTATTGCCTCTGACACATAGGCCAAGGGCTGTAGTTCATGGACCCTAACATTTAAGCCGTAATTGTTACAAATTTGTAGTTTATGGCTTATCGCCTGTGGAACATGGTCTTTGGCTTATGGGCGTAAGCCATAAGCCGTATTTCATAGGGGCTCGGGTGTGGGCTATTAGAACCCATAAGTCATAGGTCATGGGCCAATTCCATCTATAACTTGGGGTATGACCCATGGCTTACGGCTGGCCGGTGGTCATAGGCTGAGTCTCATATGGGTTCAGAGTATAGCCACCGGATTACAGTGCCTGGCCTATGGCCCATGGTCCACGTTGGGCCAAAACCATAGGTCCTTTTTTTACATATGTATGTATTTTGTGAGTATTCTGTTTTTTTGTTTCTTTCTGAATAAATTGTTGTAACATACATTGCTTTTGTCAAAACTGAGCGAAATGTGACAATTTTCCAATTTTGCTCTTTCTCTCTTTTTTTCTCTTTCTTTCTTTCTTTTTTTTCTCTCTCTCTTTCTCTCTCTTTCTCTTTCTCTCTCTCTCTCTCTCTCTCTCTCTCTCTCTCTCTCTCTCTCTCTCTCTCTCTTTCTCTTTCTCTCTCTCTCTCTTTTTTCTTTTTCCCTCTCTCTCCATCTTTCTCGTACTCGAATCAATAAAATTTTTAAATATTTATAACCCGAGACTCTTTTTTTTCAAAACACGAGATCAATCAGTACATAATAAAGACAAGAAAAGCGAAAATAGCCAAGATCAACAGATTTGTCAAATGTTCAACATTCCCCATGTAAACGTTCCTTGTCAGCCGCCGACCTTCCAACTTTTTCCCATGCCGCGCGACCCAATTGATCCAGAAGTACTGGTAGTCACTGTGCATTGTTCTGTACTGTTCCAACATCACTGCTAGTTTTTCGCTGCGAGACCAATAACTGCAAAAATGGACGTTCCTACAGTACTCTTCATGATTTTCTCAGTCTCTCCCTGTTTCTCTTTGTCTCTCTGGCTCTCTCTCTCTCTCTCTCTCTCTCTCTCTCTCTCTCTCTCTATCTCTCTCTCTCTCTCTCTCTCTCTCTCTCTCTCTCTTTCTCTCTCTCTCACCGTTCCATGTTTTCTCTCATTTCTTCCATCGCCGGTTCAAGAAGCCCATCGTTCATCTCATGAATGGTGACCATTTTGCCCGACCCAAGATCGACGAATCGTCTCAAGTTCGAGTTTTGATCACCCTGAATGAAATGTTCTCCTGTTCACCAAGGGCCACCAACCTGAAGGGGAACACCCAAAACGGGGACACCAAACAACGCCAACTCGTTGACCGTGTTGATGCCACCATGACAGATTATGTACTCGATGTTCTTGTGGGCTGAAAGATAAATTTCAATGGTTGCTAGAATCAGTTTATGAGAAGTGGGCTTTTGCAGAATTACGTTCGAGTTTTTTTTAATAAAAAGAAATATAACCGCTTTGCAACCGCTTCGCCGACCGAAACCCTGGATTCACCAGAGTTTCTCCTAATCTGACCTGGATTTGGCCAGAATTTCACCTCTACTGGCATATTTTTACCGGGATTCACCTGGTATGCCTGGAAAACTAGAGATTTCCCAATTCTACCCGGTTGCGTCTGGATTCATCTGGACTTTCCCGATTTTCAATTCTCAGAGATTCTGAATAAGCTTACCAAGTAGCTCTTTAACAGGCAACCACGGATTCACGATGACGTTTGATGGCATTGTGATGTTGTCTTCCTTTAACATGGTTTCGTTGAATTTCGCTTGCCAGACGATGATATCTCCGTAGCGAGAAAATCCTTCTAGCAGGGTTTTGGCTAGACTTCCATGCATGTGGTCAACCTGAAAATTTCTCTCTTTCTCTCTCTCTTTCTCGCTCTCTCTCTCTCTCTCTCTCTCTCTCTCTCTCTCTCTCTCTCTCGCTCTCTCTCTCTCCCTCTCTCTATCTATCTTTCTCTTTCTCATTTTTTCAATTCGTTTTGATGGAAAATACAACAATTTGAGTAGTGAATACTAATGAAAATTTCAATTTTTGTTTCGATGTAAGTTGTTGGTATTAAGAAGGAAACGATTTAAACATGCTAATTCCAAATTTTCGATCACATTTTTTTCGCTCCCCTAGGATAAATGTAAATTCGACAAATAAAAATACCTGCGCGACACTTCCAAACGAGACCAACACGAACTTGTTCTCCTCCAACCGATCCCAGTCAATTCTCGGGTACTGTACTCTTACAGTATCCATCCTTCTGGCAACTTCATCCGGTTTCGTCTTACCGAAGAGCCAAGCTCTTCTTTCCGAGGAGAGCGAGATGGCGTAACTAGACGGGTTGCTGTAACACGTGTGATTAGTTACCGTATACGTTTTTGACCTACGAGGTTGAAGCCGAACCGAAGTACTTTACCCTGTTGTTGATGGGTCTGACTGTGTCAAAGAGGAATTCAGATCTTCCCGCGTAAATAGTGTTCTTGGCTTCACCTGCTTGGACTTGAATCTGTAATTCTGTCTCTCTCTCTCCCCCCTCTCTCTCTCTCTCTCTCTCTCTCTCTCTAACTCACATGTCCAAGTCCTCTCTCAGCGAACATCGTGTCAAGTACATGCATTTGAACCATCCTCGTGAAGATGATTGCAATATGAAAAAGAACGTTCTGGGCTCTTTGGAAGAACGTCATTCCAGTGGATGGGAGTCGAGTTCCCGTTTTGGGAACGGATGATGGGTTGGCTGGGACGTTCAGAGAGGTGATATAGCCATCGGCAATCGGCCAGTTCGAAAATTGAATCACGGATGCATTGGTTAGATGGGCCAGTCCTGAAGGAAAAATGGTGTTGGAGCCCTCTCTCCCTCTCTCTCTCTCTCTCTCTCTCTCTCTCTCTCTCTCTCTCTCTCTCTCTCTCTAACCTGCCATGCACTCTTGTAGAAAATGGTCAATAATGACCGTATCCGTTTTTCCGTTTCTCAAATCGTCAAATCTAGGATCTTCAAGTATTCTGATGCAGTTTTTCTGGTGACGTTGTAGCATTCTAAAATTGGAAAATGTAGAGAGAAAGAGAGAGAGAGAGAGAGAGAGAGAGAGAGAGAGAGAAAGAGAGAGAGAGAGAGAGAGAGAGAGAGAGAGAGAGAGAGAGAGAGAGAGAGCGACTTACATGATAAAATTCTTGATTCCTTCAATATTAAAAGGACTGTCAAAGTCGAACGGAACATTCTGTTTCCAAATGAGATTCCCTGTTTCTCTCATCAATCGTTGACCTACAGAAACAACAATTTGATCTTCCCCAGATCAGGGGGCGTGGCTACAACTCTGTCGCTAATTGGCGCTCACCTTGCTCATCGAGCCCTCTTATACTCAACCTCTGCCAATGATCGGGTAGTGAAATTTCTCCATGACCGAAATCGTAAAGGTAAGCCTGTACCCAGCTTATATGGTTGTCTCCTGTGTCTAACTGCTCTCCAACCTGTTTCATCATCACGTCATGACTATAACATCCTGTGGACGGGAACAGTGAGAAGTGGTACATGCTCTCATTCCTGAAGATAACTATTCAATCCCAGCAAAAATATCCAATTAGACCTGGCAACTTTTGTGTAAGACACAACATGAGGACACACAACAACACACATTTGATCTATTTCTTCTGAGAATTGAGAATCAACAAAGTACAGGTAAACATCGACAAAAATTAGATCCATTTGAGTCGATGAAAGCCTAGATTTACTTATTTTACCTAATCTGGCTCTAATTTACCAGAACTGGTCAGGATTTTACCTATTCTCGCATGGGTTTACCAGGATTAACCTGGCATACCTTGGAAAACTAGAGATTTTCCGATTTCACTCGGATCTCCAAATCTGGCCTGGATTTACCAGAACTGGCCTAGATTTACCCGGACTCTGTCTATGTTAAATTTCCAGAGTCAAAGAATCGAAAATCATAATAATACTTTAGTCATGAAAGCCCGATCGCTTTCGTTCGATTTGGCATTTTTCAGTAAAAGAAAGGTCACAAACCTTAAAACCTTCTCAAATCCAGGATCTCTGGGATGCCGAATACACAAGTCCGCTGTTAGATTGTGCGCAAAACTCGTTGGCAGAAGAAATATGAGAAAAATCATGGGCATCGAGTGTAGTGACCTTACGCCGACTGCCATTCTTTCTCCTAGCCAGAACCCATTTTCTTCTTATCAATGAACATTACTTTCGGTCGTGTCTCTTTTTTGCTGTACGTAGACGTTGTGAGTGTCCCTCATGCCATTGAACTTTGGATAATTGGTCGGGTTTTGTGGTATGTAGTGGAAGATGGACACGTGGTGACATGTTTTCTACAGAAATTTATGTAGTCGTTTAGTTGACAGATAGCAAGAAGAGAGAGAGAGAGAGAGAGAGAGAGAGAGAGAGAGAGAGAGAGAGAGAGAGAGAGAGAGAGAGAAAGAGAGAGAGAAAGAGAGAGAGAGAGAAAGAGAGAGAGAGAGAGAGAGAGAGAGAGAGAGAGAGAGAGAGAGATAGAGAGAGAGATAGAGAGAGAGAGAGAAAAGGTGAGATTAGTTTCGATCTATTCAAAAAATTTACAGCACTTCAGTAATACAACCTACTCTAGAGGAAAAAATCTACTACAGTATCCGCCTTGACTTACTGAGCTACGGTAACTCGCTTGACGTTCATGCTGTTTCTTCAATGGGATCACTGTCCACATCCATAGAAGTCACCCTGATGAAACGTACATCAACCTTGTTCGCAAATTTATTCAGGGGAAAAACAATACAGTCAGAAACAAAACAACACGTTGTGCTAGGAAGACGGGAGTGAGGAATTTGACACATCATAAAATGGTTAATTTCACACTGTACTTGGGTATCCCAGAGTTGGTTCTTCACAAGTTGTTCTCTCAACCTAACCTAAGCTTATTATTATAAAAGGAAATCACTATTGGCTGCAGATTGCAGATTGATATTAATACACGACGTCATGAACGCGCGATTTTACAATGTGTCATATTCCTAACTCCCGCCTTTCTAGGACTCTGTCAAAACAACACGGGTACAAATCAACAAGCTACAGTGAGATTATTAGAGTAAAAGTGGCCAGGTGGTGAAAAAGAAGACAAACATCGAGAAGAATAACACTGCGAACGAAGCCAAGACCGCAGGGTTCTTGATCGTCTTCAGCGCGGTTTGGAGCGAGCTTCCATGGTTCTTGTTTCCCACCGGCACCGCTGTCAGGTGGAATTTCGAGACGCCGGTGATCTTGACCCGAGCCCATTGGCCCATGGGACATTGGTCCATAGGTACCAGAAAGTGTTCGTAGTTAAGATTGTGACCCACTGCATGGATTTGATCTGAAATGTACTTGTTATGTGAAGTCCATATTCCGATAGAGCACGACTTGTCTCTCTCTCTCTCTCCGAGAAAAGAGTGAGAGAGAAAAAAATAAAGAGAGAGAAAGAGAGAGAAAGAGAGAGAGAGAGAGAGAGAGAGAGAGAGAGAGAGAGAGAGAGAGAGACTCACCTGTAGCAACTTCACAAACAAGAACATCATGAATCTCTCCGAGTCGATCCGATGTGTATCTGGTATACGACTTGAACAACTCGGACATGAGGCCCGTTCGTCGACGGGCTTCTTTCGTGTCAATCTGGAAATTCATGTTGGGTCAAAAGAAAAAGAAAGTTGTTCAGGTCTAATGAACTTTTTCTTGAGCCCATGCACCAGTCGAAAGACTAGTGAAGGAGTCGATGGCAGTTCACCGAGTTAATGCGACCCCACGAGAGGGAGAAAATGCGGGAGAGCGCAGACAACAACAGACATTTTTTTTGGATTTCGAAGTGAGACGCTCGCCCGATGTTACACCATACCAAACGGCGTCAATTTGACGACCTTCCGACCCTACGGCGAAGTCGTTGTTTTGTCGTCAATACGCGAACACTTCTTACAATTTTGATTGGTGTACAAAATAGCGACAATTTGTCGGCATAGTAGAGACATAAGGCAACGTAGCGGTAACAAAGAGATTATGGAAAATTTCATAAAAATAACTCACCTTTTTCAACCTAGCAGCAGGAGTTCCAGACCTCGGATAGTACTGGTTGATGAACAACGACGGGAACTTGTACTTTCGGACCAGGTCCATGCTCTCTTCAAAATCTTCCTCGGTTTCGGTAGGGAACGCCAGGATCATGTCTGTCGCGATGCTGATACCGGGTACTCTGTCAATGTTTTAATTGAGACAGAAAAGGAAAAAGCACACCGAGCTAAAGGTGATTGTTTTGGCATTTAGTAAAACGCACCGATGGCACCGGGTAAATTCTGTATGAACTTTTTCAGTTATTAACTTAAGTTAGTTATGTTGTTACTTTAAAAGTTAGTTCATCTCTATTTCAGGCTTAGGTTAGGTTTGGGCCAGCTAAGATTCAGCCTAAGCCTGTATACGGAATAGAAAGTCGGTGCGGTGCAACCGGTGCGTTTTACTAAATGCTGATTGTTATCGATTAGACGCGTTGCTCGCAAATTATATTGAACGAATATTCGCTAGCGCGTTCGCACATAAATATTTTTTTATCCTTTTCTCCTATTTTTCTCAAGTTAACAAGCGGGCAAATTGTAAAAGGCACCCTGGCGGACCGGCACCTCGGCACCATCTAGTCTGCCATGATGGGAGTGGTGCCACTTTTTGCGATTTGGCACCACTGTTCGGTGAGAGTGGTGCCGTGGTGCCAAACTGAAAAAGGCACCCCGGCGGACCGGCACCTCGGCACCACTGCATCCTCGGTACTAGGCATGGGCATATTGCCAAATTTTTTGAAATTCGAATTTTTTTTGAGGTGCCGGTCCACCAGGGTGCCGTTTACAATTTGGCAATTAGTAAAATGCACCCCGTTGCACTCTGCACTCTGCACTCCGTTTTCAAAAATGGAGTGCATGCACTTTTTTTTCATTGCACTCCATTTTCAAAAATGGAGTGCATGCACTCTTTTGTCATTGCACTCCGTTTTCAAAAATGGAGTGCATGCACTTTTTTTCTGCACTCCATTTTGAAAAATGGGTTGGTTCGTAGTTTTACCTTCTGAAAAGGAATTTTTGAATGTAAGTAGTAACAAAGTCTTCACTTTCACTTTTTCAGAGCGAACCAAAAATATTTCAAACATGTTTTTTAAAAAATATTCTTTCGATTTCCTTAACACTTAAAAATTCAATTGAACAGTGCTACTTTATTGAAACCATAATTTGTAAAATCACATTTTCAAGCTGTTAGTTCAATATTCGCCTATCATTCTATGTATCTCTTTGAATTTTCTTACATGCATCATGGTTTAGTTCCGAAATTGATTCCTGAAAAACTAATCTGTAAAAGATGTTAAATTTATTTTCAACAATATGAAAAAATGAACAACGGTTCATAAGATCAACTTGTGTTGGGGAGAGGGAAATATTCAATACTCAACGAAATTTTCAGATGAACGTACTTTTCTTCTGGGTAGAAGTCGTAAACTTGTTCTATTACAGTGCAAAGGTTCTGACTGAATATTGATTTGAATTCTGCGCCTTTCTAGCCGTCAACATCATCCTGTGTCCTGAGCCCGCTACCATCATCAACGTCAATTTGAATGAAGTCCAAGGTCGCCTCTGAATATGTCATATATATTTCTGCTTAGCAATATTCCTGTAATCATCCATAGAAAAACCACTGAGTGAAATCTTATCTTTAAAGTCAAATATTACCTTGATCAGTCACTGATTGGAATTCTGCGCCCTTCGAGCCATCAACATCATCCCGCGTCACGAGCACGCCATAATCACCAACGACAATTTGAATGAAGTCCAAGGTCGCCTCTGAATATTTCATATATTTTTGCTTAGCAATTTTCATTTAAGTCATCCACATTATCGGTGTGACGTGATAATTCTTTTCTTTGAATAAGCTGACTATGTTCGTTAGCTTCCACACTCAACATTATTCCAAAAATAGAAACGAAAAACTTACATATGTTTTAAATAATTTTTCGTGTCGATACGGCTTCTCTCAATCGTTTCAAAACCACCATGGTTTCTATTTCACGTCTGAAAGAAAAAAATAAAAATGTTTCTTACGTGTTGACATTTAAAAAATTATTTTTCAAAAAAGAGTATGCTTTATAAAGAAAACACATTTTCTTGCTGATAAATTCTATTCATCGAAAAAATCGGACTTGATAATTGTTATAAAACTTACATCAGTAACCTCCATGACATGAACATCAAAACATCTGTTACTACTTACGTTCAAAAATTCCTTTTCAGAAGGTAAAACTACGAACCAACCCATTTTTCAAAATGGAGTGCAGAAAAAAAGTGCATGCACTCCATTTTTGAAAACGGAGTGCAATGACAAAAGAGTGCATGCACTCCATTTTTGAAAATGGAGTGCAATGAAAAAAAAGTGCATGCACTCCATTTTTGAAAACGGAGTGCAGAGTGCAGAGTGCAACGGGGTGCATTTTACTAATTGCCTTACAATTTGCCTATCTTGATTTTCGAGAAAACGTAAGAGAAAAAAGTTTTTCAACTACAGTAACTGTAACTTGATCTACAGCTGTGCAGGATTTACAAAGGGGCGGAGTTTTCGCGCGCTGCTTATTGGTCGCCTCCCCTCGCTGCTTGGTCCGACACTTTTCTACTGCGCTTGACGCAGTGTGAACAAGTAAACTCACTTCTCCAACAGATAGTCGACGATTCGTTCGAAATGTCGCCTCGAGTATTCTCTTTTCATTTCGTTCAGGACTGCGTCACTGGCGCTTTGGATTGGGATATGGAGGAATTTGTAGACGCGTGGGTGGTTGAGGATTTCGGCAATTTCCTAAAAAACAAACTTCTCGGACCCGAAACATGCTAACCCTTGTTCTATTAACTGTTGAGAAACCTTCCTAAATTACGGTCTAATACAATTTGTCAGACTACTGGTTGGAATTGATCTGAATATCCTGGTCGAACAACTAACACCAATTTTCTATCATTACTAACACTCATATTCAGTTCCTTTCCTCCGGTTATCTTACAAAGCTATCCAACGTACTTTTTACAAAAAATTGCACAACTGTTCTGACCGGAGCAGCTTTTTTTCTAAAGGTTCTCCTACGGTTCCCACGCCCATTATCTGTGCTCATGGCGACTATTGCTGGTCGTCATGAAGCTTATAAACTTTATTTTTTTCTACATGAATAAAGTTATTATTATTATTGAACAGGCACCCTTTTTATCATCTAAAATCGAATCAGTTTCGAATTCCCCATACTCTGGACAGTTTGAACTGTACGACAGTGCGTCGAAAAAATCCTCGCTATGCTCAAAAGTTTCCGAGTATATAGTTTAAATATTATACAACTATTTCTGAAAAAAAAACAAGGGAACTCTTCTCAACAACCTTTATTTCTCTTTATTTCTTGCTTTATTCTACTTTCTCAACTTCTGCTGCTAGGAACTGGTGCATTTAGGCTTAGGATTGGCCAAAACGGCTTGATTTGGGGGGTCGACCTGACATACTACGTTGCAGCTATGCTTAAGCCCAGGAAAACCCATTCCTAACCCCCTACATAATGGTTCCGCCCTCGGAATTATTTTTGTAGCTATATTGTAAAATTACCTCCAAATGGTCCAAAATATACGGAGGGTTCGTCATTCCAAGGCGTATCATGCAACCTTCTGGGATGACTTTGACAAGTTCCTTGAGCAGATCAGGCAGCACGTGTCCAATGTCCCTTCCCCAGGCGCCGAGGTCCTCCGACGTCAGCCAGACCTCTTTTACTCCTTCTTCTGTATAGGCTCTTCTCGCCTGGTCAACGAGCTCTTGTAATGGGTAACTTTTCAAGTCACCGCGTGCCATTTTCGTCTTGCAGTACGTACAGTTATTGAGACATCCTGTCGAGATGGATAGTACCTTGAAAAATGGATTTTTGAGAATTTTTACAAGTATTTTTCATTTTTGAAATTTCACTCTGCAGTTTATTTTTTGTGCTTATAGTTAAATCGTTTGTGATTTATTCACTTTTATTAAAGTCTTCTTTATTTAAATATGCGCTGATGATAAAATTCTATGATTTATAACCAAAAGAAGTTTTTTCAATCAAATTTCCGTTTTTCAGGCCTTATTTCGTTCCAAGCAATAATAACCTACAATTTCTTAATATTCAACTTTCGAAATTAAAACATCACGGGAAAAAAGGGAAAATCGAATAAAATTAGATTTAAACAGAAAAAAAAACCTCGATTAGCTGATTTTTCCGCATCTTGGGAAGCGCCAGTTCCGCATCCGGCCTTTTGCGAGTCAGAAGTCTCACTGAATACAAATTAATAATGGAATGATCCAGTTGAACCTCACCTTTGTTCCCTTTGAGAGTTTCTTCAACGACCTCGACAACGCGATCGATATGCTTGACACCGATGATGGAAACATCTTGGAGCCAAGGCTCGGATGGGGCCGCCTGGGATACACATCCCGCCATGATCACCTGAAAAAAATTTCTTTTAATACCATTTAAATCATCAAATTTTAATGACCCTACCCTATGTTTTAAAGAAAAATTCCGTCGTCTTCTCGAAAAAAAAACAAAACCCTTCATAAGATCAAAACTGAATACCATGATTTTTTTTTTAATTTCAGTTAGTTACAAAAAGGTACATTATTCTAGTGAGTGCCAAAAACAAAAATTCTCCCTCTCGGGATCGAACGGACATGTCAAAATTACAGTTCTTATCACTGCTAACTACACCACTTGCAATATAACTTTCTCATCAATAATCAACTTGAAAAACAAGAATCCCTCTATGCGGGGTCGAACATTCATGCTAAAAATGAGAACCCAGCTAACTCTCCACTTCACCACATTCAAAAAATACCTTCTTCCCACTACTCGTCCCCCTTTCCACTTGATTTTTCGCCAACGTCTCTGACGGAGTTTTCACAGTGCAACTGTTCAGAATCCAAATATCTGCGTCATCTTCATTCTTCACTACGTCATAGCCGTGCTGGAATCTTCTTTGGAGAGAATGGCGCGAAATTCAAAAATACCTTCTGTAGAAGTCCTGCCATGTATTCACTGTCACTGGTGTTGTGAGAACAGCCCCAGGTGCGGACAAAAACCTAGAAAATGTAAAATTAGCTCCAATAAAACTTATTAATGATCAGACGATCAATAAATTTCCGTTCGTTTCTTTATGAACGAAGCTGTATATCACCGGTTAACCTAGTGTCCAAGACACAATTATTCACAGTTTCTTCACTCCGCTAACTCTTCCTACAGTGGCCCTACTGCAAAACATAAGAAATCGTTCTGTTCATATATTTATGAACGTTTCTCTCGGCGTTAGTTCAGTTTCATAATGAATCCTCGTAGTTTTATGTCAATAAAGTGTCAATTAGGTTGTTTTTCACTTACTGGAAAAATTCTCATTCAACAAATGTAAAACGCGAGATTTCTATATCTCCTCAAATTTTCATTACTCTTGTCCATCTCCAAAACCTTTGTCGGACCAGCATTGGACTGTAAAATGGCGACAGATGGACGAAACCCGTGATAAGTCCACGCGTGGCTGCAGGATCCCCATTGGACTGTAATTAACGGTCCAATGCGGTTCCACTAAAAATTCTGGAACATAGACCATCGTGAAAAGTTTAACATGTTAACCCTGCAGGGATTGTATGTTTTCATTAATTTCGATAGCTAATTAGAACTCCTACTTATTTAAACTTTTATCTCCAGAGAAAACCTCACCTTCTGGTTCGTTCCCGGTACAAACGATTCGACATTGGCGTCTTCTTTTTTCGTCTGAGCAATCTTTTTACTTCTGAACAGCTATTTTTTCAATAATCTATAAGATTTCACCTTATTTTGATCACCGACTCCTCAGTCTTGGGGCGATTGGGACCTCCTATACCGGAGACGTCTTCTATATCCATCGCAGATAACCCTCTAAAAACGAAATGTTTTTTTTTAATTTTTCACTTTTTTCTTTCAAAAACTACTCAAACCGATTTAAATTTTCAAGACTTCAGTAGCGTTTTTTTTCAAAGACTTGATCCTACTGAAAATTTTTTAACTAACTAATTAGAGCTTTCAACAGGTATGAACATCGAAACCTCGACCGTCAACATAAAATATTTAGAAAAGAAAATTTATTCGGCTATTTACAGGCAATTGAGAGCAATGTTTGTCGTCATATGCAGTGTGTTCTGTGCATCGACGACACACATCGTACAACGACGACTTTCTTATTAAAGAATAATACAAAGACAATTTTGTGACTGGATGAAAAATGAAAGCAATGAACTGGTTGTGACCATCAACTGATGTTCTGTTAGTAGCGGTATTTCGGCAGTCAGTTACAAAAGTGGCTTACAGTAGAAATTGACTACGGTAACTGGTCTGCCTTGCGAAAAAAAAAGCGAAGAGTTAGAAATCAGTGGGCTATGTCGTTAAGAGGGGCGTATTGTACGCAATCGAAAAATCTTTGGTCGGTGTCTACGTCCAATACTCAGACTATGAGGAGCGGACTGATTTTGATATAATACTTTTTGAGGCAATTGTAGGTCAATAAAGTGAAAAAGATGGACTTGAAGGGTCACAATTTTGAGCACTTTTGAAGGATACGACTAGAATTTAGGGGGGAATTGTGCGACTAACGGGTAACTGAGCAAAATAAGGGAATTCTTAAGGTAAAGGTCGTGAGGTTTGGTGTAAACTGTGTAAACACCCTCATCGAAAGTGATTGCACAGAGTACAATGAAGCTCACGCCATTCGCGTGTTTTTCCAGAGAACGTTGAAAAATAGAAAAAAAGGGTGTCGTAGGGTATAATGTGTTCTAAAATGCGAGGATAACGCAGAAACTCACGACAAATTCGTATCAACGTCACATTCTGCAAATCAAAACGACTGTAGAAGTACAGTACGATCTATGAATGCACTAGGAACGTCAAATCTTACGACATTTTCTCCTCAAAAACACACTTTGAAACCTTTGTCTTTGAAAAGACGACTACTGTTCTTTCAGAGAAAAATCGGAAAATCGAACCAAGATTGATGTAGTGTACAGTATGATCTGTGTATGCACAGATTACGTCGAATTTCACGACATTGGTGTTCTAGAACAAACTCTGAACGAAAGTTGTATCATAATGAAGGATAAGGGTCTTTAGGAAGCTCATCTCTCTACGCGTGTTTTCAAAAATCACTCGAGGATCTTCACTTTCACAGCGGAGCACGTTTGGTGCAATGACCATGGCGAGATTGGAGACGTCCATCTTAGTTTTTGCCACGACTTCTTCTCTTGCCAAGTCTTGGAGCAGAGCGATGACCCGCGCCAGTACAAGTTGATTGATTTCTGGCAGCAGTTTGACTATTTTGATCGCCTGCAATGTTGGCATTTTTGTACTACTTGATCATCAAAAGTCCCTCGAATTACTTTGCATTCTCATGCATTACAAATTCTGTTGTTTTCGAGTCTTCGAGTTCGCCGCATCATCTCATTCAAAGAAAACTAGGGAAAAGACAGGATATTTCAGAGTCCATTCAAATACATGGTGTACCAAGATCAAAAAAATCTTGTGGGGGTGGAGTTTCAAACAAGGTGCGAACCAGACGACTCCAATCAATAGATTCAATCATTCGCGGCCGCTTTCCAGCCGTTTATTGGTATTTTTTACGTATTCATTTCATGTATTCTGCTGAATTTTAGTCATTGTCGAACAAAAGAATTGTTTTAAAAGTTAATGTAAGATATTTCGAGGAGACTAACCAGCATTGATATCGAAAATAAGGTTTCGATTCGATAATTTTGCAAGCGTTGTTGACCTACCATTCTTGGTTGTCCCGCCCCCGTTACGCCCACTTTTAAAATATTCGAAAGTGTTACACCGTGCGAGACTTGGCTCTTCACGGAATTTGTTCATCCAACTTAACCTAGCTTGACTACAGATTGTAGATTGAGATTAATACATGATGCGGGGGGCTAGGCAGATATTGCCTTCTACTACACACACCTAGGCAAAAACGTAAGACACTAAAACCGCTTCGCAACCGCTTTGCCGACCTCCACTTTCATTTTCGAAAGTGTTTTTACTTCAATAAATGTTTCACTTGACATAATGAACGTTGTGGCCGGTTCCCAATGATAGTCTTACTTACTTCAAACATTTTTCCGTTACAATTTGTGAATCTGGGACGAAAAAAAATAGGAAAAGTAAAATTTTTGAACTACAGTAACTATAGTTTGATCTACTCTATCGATTTTCTTTGCTTACGTTTTTCAACATCGTTTGCGGCAGTGTGCTACAGCACAGTAAGTATTCAACAACCCACCTCAACCTGACTATCACTCGCCAACAGAGCCCTGTCGTACAGTGCTGGGAGTATGAGCGGCACGGGTAGTTGCCTCAACCATAGTTTCAACAGGCCAGCTGGGACGTTCGCGTCATGCATTTTTGGAGCCAACCACCCGTCCAGCTGTCCTCTCGCCGTGTTCAGCTGTTCTGGGTCTGCGGCCACTCTGAATATTAAATTTGTTGAAACGCTGGAAATCGATCTGGAGGTTTTTATCGGACAAACTACGTTTTGCAACCTTTTTTCAGGGAAAAATTTTTAACTTTTTCCAAAGATTTATCTGAAATTTTGTGAGATAAAATTTTGCGTTCTCACAGAACTTCGAGTCATTTTCAATGAAAAAAGTCTGATTCGAACTTCATATCAAAATAAAGTCAAAATCCGACTTATAGCCAACTTAATAACACGTTTTAGAAAAAAGAATTTTTAAAAATAATGGATGTCATTAAAGCTACAAAAACGAATTTTCAAATTTTGTTAAGTATCAAATTGAAGTGTAGTCGAAATTCGACTTATTACAAGCTTTGTCATAACTTTTAGTTCAAAAAATTGGGAAGTCAATTTCAAGTTACTGAATTTTTGAAAAATCAAATTTTAAAGAAACCTGAATATCCCCTCAGTTCTTCGTCCGCCACTTTGTAACAGTAATTCGATGAGGGTGGTCAGTACCCATGGAAGTTCTAATTTTGGAAATTTCTCCTGTTGCATTTCCATCAGTTCTTCCAGTGACGCTGAGAATAGCGGTGGTCGGAAGATGTGAATCTGAAAAGTTGACGTGTTGCATGACCTCACATATATCGCTAAAAGTCTGACCGGTTTCAAACGCGCTCTAATCTCAGGTTTGTAAAATGAGTACGGTAGGCCTACCCTAGGGTCGGGACTCTCACAACGAACAGTTAGATCTTTGTGGATTTAAATTATTATTCTTACTTTCAGTTCATTGAAATTAAAGTTCATTACGTAAATCGTTCTTGTATTTCAAGGCGAAACTGCTACGGTACTAAGTACCCGATTTACGGAGGTCAGACTTTTTTTTACAGGTAGAGGAAGCTATGTGCACCTTGGCCCAGGCAAATAAGGCCCAGCCATTACTTTTTTCTTCTTTTTTAAAATCTTATCTTCTATCCACTTCCCTAAATAGAGTAAAAATCTCTCCTAAATAGAGTAAAAATTGATCTACTATGTCTTTGCTTACACTTCTCGACTGTGTTTACCACAGTGAACAGAATCGATTCAAAGAGAACCTTTGTCTCCTGCACATTCGCCAACGTCGGTTTCGCTCTTGGCAGTGTCTTGGTTAGTCTTTTCTGGCATTGTTGTGCAAAGTATGACGTCACGACTTCTGGTCGATCAAACACCGGATCCGCGTTCTTATCCAGAAACTCTGTCAACTTCTCTGCCGTCTGACCGGTCGGGACTATAAATGCCAACAGGATCGACAGCAGCTCCCATCCCTTTCTCAGACTATCCGGTTTCTCGTTGTCCGACAGCTGTTGCATTAAAAGTGCAACTGCTTCGTCCGCTACTTCTGGCTTCTTGTAGGCCATTTCACAGAGAGTTACAGCGAACTGAAAGAAATACTTTTGCAAATTCCATTTTTTTATTTTTAAAAAATTTTTTACAGATGTTTTGGAACTTCTAGAACTTCTAACTTCTTTTACAGATGTTTTGGAACTTCTTTTTTTTCAAAATAAATTTTCCCACGATTTGAAAAATATAGTTTTTTTTCACATTTTAATTATTTTTTATTAATGAACTTTTACTTTTTAAATTTTCATAGTACACAAATTTTTCAAAATTCGAAACAATGTAATGAATATAACTTGTCAAACTTAATTTTTTTAATGAAAACTCGAAAATAAAATAAAAATTACCTGATCTAGGCTAGTCTTACTCTTCCTGTCGCCCATATACCCTTGGATGATCTTGAACAGAACCAGGGTGTCTTTCTTCAACTGCTTGTTATCCGGCTGTGTCAATGCTGATTTCGGTGCATCCTTGCTCCAACCTGACAAAAATATACTTAACAGGAATTGACTTTCAGTGTTATTGGGATCCAGAGTTGAGACCTAGCCAGATGTGTTAAGCAGGTCGAATAATGAAGTTTTCATGTAGAAAATTTTTGCACGTTTTTTGTTACAAGCGAGATATTTTAATTTTAAAATTCACTTTTTAAAACGGTACACGTTAACGCCACAGGGCCTTTTTTACGTCACGCACAACACGATTGGATCTAACCGTGAAATCCTCAGGGAAAGCGACTTGCAACAGATCTGGCCTCAGTCGAATCAGATCTGCTCTCAGTCGAATTCAGCGTGGCACGATCTGGCGTGGTTACAGCCAGATCTGATTCGACTCAGGCGAGATCAGATTCAAAATTCCTCCTTTATATTTAGGGTTTTTCTTATCAAAAATAACACTTTTCAATATGATCAAATTTATTATACAAATACACATATACAATTGAATAGACCAATGTCCTCTTCGGGTCTCCGTTTCCTCTTGTAGTGGGACTTCTTCGAGTCATTGGACGTTGAGACTCCTGTAATGAAGTTCTGTTTTTTTCGAATATAATTTCACTGTCACTAACATCCAACGAGCCGATACTTATCAAGAAATTTATCTATGACACATGACTCCGACTAGGCATCGGCCTCAGAAGTATGTCTATGACTATACAGCGTTGTCACACGTATTTCAACGACTAGGCAGACTTACTTAGACACTTACATGGGAAGTATATGAAAGCCCGGAGAATCTATGAGGTCTGAGTAGTCTCATAGGTTTTCAAATATGATGAAGACAATGGAACTGCTCTCAGAAGTTGCTTCACCGACCTCGTTTAGGAGTTATGACCAAAAATAGAATTCACACGCAATTTTCAAAAAAGTGGGATCTGTAATGTTGAAGAATTCTGTTGTGAAAAGGAGCGAATGAGTGAACATGGAGTTGACGCAAAAATTTGTGTATTCCGTGGTAGAGTGGTCAAAGCTCACGCATTTCATTTTTCACGGCAAAGTTCGATTCTCACTTGATACACGTTTTTGCCCGAGAAATACTACAACGATTCATCACTTGCGATCAAGGCTCATACTATGAACCCTTGTGTAACTCTTTCCAATTTTGGACCCAAAAATTTTTGTCACAGCATCGACTGAAAACGTAGGAATTGATAGAGTCAATCATTCTGAATCGTTTGGAATAGGTCTCGCCTCTGGAAATCTTCTAGGAGTCGAGTTACAGAAGGTGAAAGTTGGACGATTTTTAACGTCCACTTCAGATGCATGTAACTTCGGAATCGAGCTCCAGAATCCAGACAGACTGAGTTTTCCGTGCATCTCGAACCTTTAAAATTCAATAAAATTCAAAATCTCAACAGTTTTTCCTATCCAACATCACAGATCCCACTTTTTTGAAAATTGCATGTGAGTTCTATTTTTGGCCATAACTCCTGAACGAGGTCGGTGAAGCAACTTCTGAGAGCAGTTCCATCGTCTTCACCATATTTGAAAACCTAAGAGACCACTCAGACCTCATAGATTCTCCGGGCTTTCATATACTTCCCATGTTAGAAATATTTTTGACTGGGCATCGGCGTCAGGAGTATGTCAACTAGAGTTGCACGGAAGTAAAATTTTTCAAAACGGAAGTCGGAAGTTGGAAGTGAATTTTTTAAACGGAAGTCGGAAGTCGGAAGACGGAAGTGGAATTTTTTCACGGAAGTCGGAAGGCGGAAGTCGGGAGTAGAATTTTTCAACGGTAGTCGGGAGTGCAAAAAAGTCGAAAAAACCCAGAGATATTGTATATTCGCGCATTCTCAACAGGTGATAGGTCAATTCCATACTGAATAGAAACGATTTCACGTTTTTTTCGTCTTTTTTCACGAAAAAAAGTTTTTGACGGAAGTCGGAAGTAGAATTTGTTGAACGGAAGTCGGAAGTGAAATTTTTCTCACGGAAGTCGGAAGTCGGAAGAGAAAAAAGGGCGGAAGTCGGAAGGCGGAAGTCGGAATTCCGTGCAACTCTGATGTCAACAATGAAGCAATGTTGTCAGAAATTTGTCTATGGATAGGCAGCGGTGTCAGAAAGCGGTCTACAACTAGGGAGAAACGTTTTGGAATTTTCAACAGGCGCAAATATAATTATACACCAAAGAACTACCTTCGAATATCCTCCAATTTTTCTATCCTGTTGTCGTCCACTATGATGTCTTGAAAATCTTCATGCCAATGTCTTCGACGATCTGGAATGAAGTTGAAACCTTGATTTCATGAGACTTTTTTGTCGGTAATTTCTACAACTATGTAGGTAGCGGTATCAAAATCTTTTTTTTTTTGAATGCACAGTGTTGTCAGAAACATGTCAAAGACTAGACAACAGGGTCAGAAAAATATCTACAACTAAGATAAAGAAGAGTTTTTGCATTATTAACAATCACAAATTTAATAAAAGGCTAAAGAACTACCTTTGAATCTTTATCCTGCACTTGTCGATCCAGTGTGAGTTAGCCTTCCGGTCCTGGAGTGTTTCATGTCATCATGTCCTGTAGAGATTTCCGTCCCCGTCTTTGCTTTCCTGCAATTTTCGGCTGTAAATATATTGTACAAGGTATAAAATCCTAGTTCCAAACATGGACGTTATAACAAATTATATGGAAAACGAGAACTTACGAAGCTGAACTTTTGACGTCTTCTTGGCAGCAAACTTTTATGAATTGGCGCCATATCATTCGATTTTCGTTAACTATATAGGTCTTTTGTTGTGCACTACTAATGTTAATTAAAGTATTTGAATTGAACCCATCACAGAAAATTTCTGACTGGGAGCAGTTTTGGTAAACGAAATCGTATCATTCTATCAAACCTCAACCAGAGTGGTGAATTTGTAAATTTCCGAAGAGAAAGGTTAAAGAAACCTAAACTTCAGATCAAATTCACGAATCATAAAATTTTCGAAATTTCTCTTACGTATTTTCAACTTGATTCGAAAGCTCACCATTTTTTAAATCAGCACTTCCGAGAGAAAGGGGTCTTTTTACTTGATCCAACCTGAAAAGAAACATTTAAAACTTTCTAAAAACGAGAAACTATAACAGAATAGCAACGGAAAAATAAAGAAAAAGTTTAAATTTGAATTTACGGTAAGGTGCATAGGGGCACGTTTACTGAACATATTCTCCCGACTTGGAGAATCTGTTCAAATTTTATTTTTTTTTAAATAAATAACATTTTTATTATTTTGTTTGACTGTTTCATGAAGAGTGAAGTGTAGAAAACGGATAGGTTGAAAATTTTGAAGTCAGACTATTGATTTATCCTTATTCAAAGTGTTTTTCACATGCGTTTTGTTGAGAACTATCATTTAAATGCTGTGATCATGGAAACAAAAACGACAGTGTTGACTTCAAGTTTGCTAACTTTTGACATAAAAAAATCTAATCAATTATGACTTCCACTGAGCAGATCAGAGCAGAAGAAAGATGAGGTGAAAGTCTAAAAAAAATTTTTTTTAACCAAACTTTGTTCAATTACTTCTTTAATACGTCATTGAAAATGCCAGTATTTCAATTTCTAGAGAAGAAAATGCTATGAAACAAAAAATGTTCATTAAAAAAATAGTGGCTCGAGTCATATGATGAGTTCTGGCTCCATTCAACCAGATCTGATTCGACTTCAAACAGATCTGATTCGCCACTCTGAGTAGAATGGTAAGATAATAAGAACTGGTTTAAAATGTTCCAGATATCTATTAAAACGATATAGTAAGTGTCTAGAGAAGTTTAAAGTTTGTTTCATACACTTTTTCGATGAGATTTTCAGCGCTAATTTTCCAGTTTAGGGAGTTGAATCAGATTCGGTGCGAACGAGCCAGATCTGATTCGACCATTTTCTCCATTTTTTGTTTTTTTCTATGAAGACGGTAGAATTTCTGACTAATATTTTAACACACATCTACCCACATGTTTCCCTTACTAATGGCATAGGTTTCAAATTGATTGGAGGTCAAGATTAGATCTGATTCGACTCAGGCCAGATCTGATGCAACTCGTCATGTCTGAGATCAATCGGCGGCGTGGTGAAGTGGTTGTGATCTTGTGTTCAAACCGAGAGGTCAGGGGTTCGATTCCACTCTCTGACGACTTTTTTTCTATTTTTTGAATGATGACAAAAATGTGCCCAAAATGTGTGGAATTACTCTTTTGCATGTATTTTAACCCTTCTGTTTATGTGATCGCCCTTCGGAGTACTCAACAAGGTAATATCCGATCTCATCTATCACTCCCTCTTTCTCTGCAAATGTCCGAATCGTGAGCCAGAAGCATATCGACTAGTGGCTGAATGTGGGTCTCTAATCACAAACCCGGATAAAATTTTAATGGAGACGATATCGTGACCATCCAAACTACAACGAATCAATTCAAGTCATAGGAATAGTGAAATAGACTTTTGTCAAAAATCTGTCCAAAATGTCGCAAGTCCCCAACCATTATGTCCTCCCCATATATCCACACTGGGTCAAGTTGGGTTCAAAAATTTTATATAGTGAATCTAAATAAGTGGTCTAGTCAGAATCAAAATTGTGATGTTTTATTTGGTTAAATCTGGAAGATCAAGAGATCGTATCCGTTCAAATGTTATCCGGGTTTGTGATTAGAGACATACATTCAGCCACTAGTCGATATGCTTCTTGCTCACGATTCGGGCATTTTCAGAGAAAGTCCCGGTTTAAACGGTTTTCATTTAATTCTCATTCAAAAATACATATCGAACGCAAAAATTTTGTTTCTGATAAAAATCAAAGTTATGATGATCACTTCACTAGCTTCATGGAGGGAGTGATAGATGAGATCGGATATTGACTTGTTGAGTACTCCGAAGGGCGATCACATAAACAGAAGGGTTAAAATACATGCAAAAGAGTACTAGTAAACTAGTAATTCCACACATTTTGGGCACATTTTTGTCATCATTCAAAAAATAGTAAAAAAGTCGTCAGAGAGTAGAATCGAACCCCTGACTTCTCGGTTTGAACACAAGATCACAACCACTTCACCACGCCGCCGATTGATTTCACGGTTAGATCCAATTGTGTTGTGCGTGAGGTAAAAAACGCCCTGTGGCGTTAACGTGTACCGTTTTAAAAAGTGAATTTTAAAATTAAAATATCTCGCTTGTAACAAAAAACGTGCAAAAATTTTCTACATGAAAACTTCATTATTCGACCTGCTTAACACATCTGGCTAGGTCTCAACTCTGGATCCCAATAACACTGAAAGTCAATTCCTGTTTAAATCTTTTTTCTCAAAGATTCTAGTCGTTACACTAGAATTGATCTTAAATAAAACCTGTACTTTTTTCAAGCTGAAAAGCCTGCTTGAGAACTGTGAGGGGTAGAAAAATTCTGGATGGTGAAATGGATTCTAAAGCAGGAAATGTGATTTCAAAAAGTAGAATCTGAGAACAGAAGTAGGAAATCGGAAAATCTCGCTAGAGTTACTTCATCGAAATCAAATTTACTTTCGTTTGTAAGAATATTTTTGAAAATCGTCTCTCTTTGCCAATGATAAATCTATTCATCGAGAATAGTTCTAGCCGTGATAGAACATTGGTTTTAGTAGTTCTATCAGGATATTCAGTTCGATTCCAATTAGTAAACTGACGATTCGTGTCATTCCCGCTTTCCGCAAAACAATTTTTCAAAAAAAAATACTAACCATTCGGATTCTTCTGCTTGGTGGAGTTCGTCGACGAGAAGAAAAGCTTCTTGATTGGTGCCGGTGGTGACACGGATCTTGCAGACCGCACCTCTGGCTGAATAGAATCCGACGAATGCGTTGTTGGCAGGGTCGACGAGGCAATTCCAGCAGTTGGAAACGGTGGGAGGTGAGAAGACGTGTAGGATACTTGTGAAGATGTGTAATCACTTCCATTATGGCCTTCGCTGATGGCACTCCCTTCTTCGTCTAGTGAAAGCCACTGAAAAAGGTAGTTGAGAGAGGAATAGAAGTCAGCGCGCAGCAACGCGCGGAAAAATCCCGTTTCGATTTTTTTTAAATAGTTACGTTAAAATCATATCTGACTCACTGAGCGTCTAACCCTCTCAAACGTGAACTTTACGCCATTTTCAGACTTGAAAATCGATTTTTTTTTCAGAAATAAAAAAAGTTGGAGAAGGCGGAGGACTCAGCACGCAGCAACACGCGGAATGATCACGTTCATTCGGATAGTACCATAGATCGTTTAGACCATTACTTGATTCTTTTTTTGTAAAATTCGTAGTTTAAAAAATCAATTACTTTTCAAACATTTTTCGGTAGAAAAAATTAGTCCGAAAAGTCAGTTCATTTCTCTAATTTGCAAATTTCAATTTGAAAAAAAATTCAAAAACTGTTTTTCTCTCTGAAACTCGTCTTCTATTTTACATTATTTTCATCTGAATTTGAAAGGAAAACTCGGAAAGAGAAATTTCGTCTTTAATTAGCAACTTTTATTTCAATTTTTCTAGAAATTTTAAACTGTTTTTCTATCTGAAACTCATCTCTAATGTGCAACTTTTATTTCAATTTTTTTTCAGGAATTTCAAAAACTATTTCTCTCTCTGAAAATCTTCTTTCTTACAGTATTGATTTTTTCAAAATTCTGAATTCACGCAAAATCTCACGTCAAACGAAGACTGCATTCCATTCAACCCGGACTGTTGAGATGATCTACTGCTGGTTCTGTATGACCCCGCAACACCGTCGTATTCGGCGTTCCCACGAAGTTGCTGACTTCTGGTCGATGAATAGTGTGGGTGCATACGTCTTACCGATGGCGATGTCTGTGTTTCAGACGATCTTCTGACCTGAAGAAAATCGTTAGAATGTGTTGTTCTATGAAAAGGGTTTGTTTAGAAATTGAAACTTAAAGTATTAATTTAAAAAATGTATTTTCATTTATTGAAAATGGAAATACTGATGGAAATCGTGTTTTTAAATTTAAAAAAGAACAAATTTTTCGTGAAATTATTCATAAAAGTTTATGTCAATCTCGAAGAAAGAATAAAAAATCGGTGATCGTTTTTTTTCAAGATTTTGATGCAAAATAGAAATTCCAATCAAGAAGATCTAAAGTAAAAAGTCGAAAAAGTTTCTGAAGCTAATAAGCAAGTTATTTTTGTGAAATTTTATAATGAAAATTGGTGGCATTCTCGAAAAGAAAGATAACTTTAATCGTTTTTTCAGTTATTTAATATGAAAAAGTAGAAAAATATTTTGATAAAGTGGTCCAAGTAGATTCCACTGCTAGTTAGAAAACAATAATGTTCATAAAATGAAAAACTTCAGTCAAGAAGTGTTTAATGCCTATCAAAAACAAAACGTTTGAGAAGAATACATTAAATAACACTTTTTCTTTGAATAATTCTCTAATTTAATGATTTAAATAGTGAAAATTAGTGATTCTACTGAGGATAATATAACTTTTATCTGATTTTGTATCATTCCAGCTGTTTTTCGAATAGATTGACCAACCTTGGGCGAGCTACCATCCGAATTTTCCTTCAAGGTTTGCAGTTTTGCAAGTGGAATGATGTCAACATTTGGTCCGGACGGTTTCTGCCACTTCGTGCAGTTGGACGCCGCGTTGTAATAGTAATATCGTCCCGTTTTGGAATCGAACAGCTCCCACCACTGGTTTTCGTGAGTGTGTTTTCTGAAAGTTATCTCTTCTCTAAAAACAAAATACTTATGTACAACATGTGATGTAGATATCTACATCGCATGTACAGAATATGCTCTAGATAACTTGTGCCGTTAGAAATATCTCTATGTACAACATCTGCCGTTAGTTATCTACAGCGTATGCTGTTCATGTGCTGTAGATATCTAGAGCACATATTGTACATAAGTACAGAATTCTGTTTTTCGAGTTGTGATGGTAAAATGAATCATGCGAGAATAAGGAAAGTCGTGCCGCGCTGCAGCGCGCGGTTGGACTGAACTTTAAACTCTATGCACATCTCCACGCCAACAGAACCTAACGAATGGTGTTTTGACCGTTCTGATTCAAACCCTTCGATCTGAGAACATGCCGCGGAAAGACAGAGTGACCAAATACTTTTTTACAAG
Source organism: Caenorhabditis parvicauda (assembly GCA_963978915.1). Taxonomy (NCBI): domain Eukaryota; kingdom Metazoa; phylum Nematoda; class Chromadorea; order Rhabditida; family Rhabditidae; genus Caenorhabditis; species Caenorhabditis parvicauda. Next base: position 11,600,026 of record OZ022254.1, on the reverse strand, counting down.
AAATGAAAAACGTCATTTTATGTTTCAAAGTGACTTTATGAAGACTCAATTATATGAAAAATCGTTGGTAAGCATCTCGTAGTTTTAAGTCAAATTCTATAACAAGTGTCAAAAAAAAATGAAAATAACTTACACCATCGCTTCTGGTGGTGGCTCCCAAGCACATTGACCTGTCACCAAATTGGCATACATTCGTTGTTTCGTTTGCGGTTCGACTATCTCGACCCATTCTACTGAAGCGCCCCTGAAATTTACGAAATAAAACGTTTTTCCAATACTTCAATCGTTTTTTGTGTTGCCACAATTGAAATCCAGATTAGAAAGGTTTTAGAGTGTTGTGCACGATTGAAAATGAACGGAATATTTGGGAAAAAACTATAAGTTAATGATAAAATAAGAAAACTAACCTTGATGTTGTATTTCCGTTCTCATAGAACTCGGAGTTAGACGAAGAAGGAGTCAGCATGTCGAGCTCAGAGCTCCTTTTCACATCTTTTCGGCTCATGACATAAGCATAACCCACAAAACCTACAACTGATATCGATTGTGTAACAGGCTTGAGAAAAACAAACAATTGTCGAAAATGGAAATCCAGAATTTATCGATCATGGAAATGGCATAACCTAGAGATGTAAAGTGGAGTGACGTTTGTGGAACAATTGGTTTCTCACACCAATCGTTCCTAGCAACCTCTCATTCCCCTATTCCTCGCTCATTTGTGAAAGTGTGAAGTATGAGTCTGTAGTCATGACTGCAATAGAGATTTTCAACACACTTTGAGCAAGAAAAAGAGGCATTGAAATCGGTGAAATGATTCACACTTTCATGACATGTGGCCGTTTTTTTCCTTGACGATTTTATGCATTTTCGAAAGGATTAATCTATCAAATTCGTTTTGATGCACGTTCTTTCGAAACAAATTGATGTTTCGAACGAATGTTTTGATATGTTTCACAATTTTCATAGAAAGTACAATTAAATATCATAATAACTATTGATTTCAACAAGGAAAGAAATGAGAAAGAAAAAGAAAATATTTTCGAACTAATCGATAATCTACAGTAATGAACATGTACGGTAGATCAAAAAGTTTCAGATTTCGTTTTGTTTTTCTCATTTTCTATCCTTTTTTCTTCCGCTTCATTCATACAATTCAAATTCTTATCTCTATAATTCCATGTATTGTGGAAGTTTATCATCTGACAGAGCGTGAAACGAAACTTGGCGAATCGATAAGCAAATAAAAAGATGAATAGTCTTTGTATGTAGAAAAGAAAACTTATTCACCCATTCTGTGCCGTTGTTCTACCCCGTTGTCGACGATGAAGGAATCCCGGAAAAAGCGAAAGTATGAAGTTTTTTTTTATATCCTGTACACATGAATTGGTACGAAAAATCTTTGCAAATCTTTTCGCCGATTGTGTTCTTTTGTGAATACACACAGTTCTCGTTCAAATTTCAGTCCATAGTGACTCACTTGTTTGACTTTGAATGTCAATTACCATCTGCCATGTTTGCTATTTCCAGTGAAGCGATTCGATTTCGAAAATGCTACTTTTTCCAACAATTTGACGTCGATTATAATATAGGGACTTTTCTAAACGTGAGAAACTTTTGCCATTGCGAAATTTTACACGCGGAAAAGACCCCCCTCTCTGATACTATCTTTCAAACTTGCTTGAAAGGTGATTATCATTTCCTTTTTTGTGAAGAAACTATTTCGTTTATGTGAGTACTAATACTTTTCGAAACAAAAATATTTTTTTACTTTTGAGTTGATACCAGTGTCCCGAAACATAAATTTCTATCCATGAAAAACTTAATTCAGAAAGTTCATCCGAGGATAATTTACGCTTTCAAAGTTTACAAAGTTTGTAGAACTACTTTTGCGAAGATTCAAGTCTTGAAAACTAAAAAAATTGAATGTCTTAGAACTTACAAGCTTCCTCACTCCCGTCTATATAGCGAAGATTCAGAAATAGAATTTAATCATCAATCAACTTTTATAGATATCCGGTGATGTCAGCCTCATCATCAGGACCCGATGCAAAGGAAAAAGACCCGAGCAAGTTTAAGAATTACACGACAGCGATCGACAAGGCGCTCAAGTCGTTTGACAACCCAAACGAATGGGCCGATTTAATTTCGGCTCTCGGGAAACTTATCAAGGTAATCTTTGTCTTTTCTTTTCTAGAATGGTAGTTGTACAGCTGTACACACCGCGTTTAATGTAGTTTTGACTATGATATTTGTCAGGAAAGAAGCCACGACGGCCTTCTAAACATTTTTAGCTTCAATATTTCCATTATTTACAACTTTTAGTCGAAGAAAAACCTTTAACTTTCAGACTATCCTCAGTGGAGCCAAATTCCGAGAAGTTCCAAAGCCAGTAACAGTGGCGAAGAGGCTCTCACAATGCCTTCATCCAGCACTTCCCATGGGTGAGATTTCAAATTGGAGAAAGTTTCTATAGTTTCCGTTATGAATATCGATATTTTTCAAAATGAATTTCAAAAAATTCATTAAGGCGTGCACGTAAAAGCCTTGGAAGCGTACAAAGTGATCTTCGAGCTTCTCGGCCCTGAGAAGTTACCAGAATACCTTTACCTATACGCTGTGGGACTCTTTCCTCTTATGGATCATTGTGGAATCAAGGTGAAAATCAGAATAATACATGTTCAACTCTCTTTATAGGTAAAATCCGAATTATTCAACATTTTCGAGAAGTATCTCGTTCCACTCGGAAACCATCTGAGACCAGCTCTACCCGGATTTCTGGCCGGAGTTCTTCTTGGATTGGAAGAGGGGACTGAATTTTACAACAGGTAATTTTGACTTTGGAAAGTAGGTGTTTTGAAGATACTCTGTCGGCAAAGAGGGATTCATTAAGGTAATAATAATAATAATAATGGTTCAGTCCATGAAATGAATGAGAGTAAAAGAGAACAAGTATGGAAGTACAAGAACTAAAGAGAAAAGGAAGATGGATAACTTTTTTTTCTTTCAAGTTGAAAAGATACATTGAAAAACCAAGTTCATAAAAAACCAACAATCTCTCGCTTGGAAGAAAAAAACTTCGAAACTTCATAACTGTCCTCGCTGAACAAATTGAAGTCCGACTATTTTGTCTATAATTCGGCTTGGAAATTTCTGTTCACCTCTTCAAAGAGTCGTTTCAGATCAATAACGTTGCTAGACAACGTTTGTGACAACGTCGGAACCCAGGCGTTCTTTGCCTGTTTATGGCAAGCAGCACTTGGGTCACCAATTGTACGACTGCCAGCAATGGTGTACGTAAATTCCAAATTCTCGAGGATGAAAAGTGTTGATGAGCAAACTAATATTGTTGGAGATCATGTGAATCATATGGTGAGGTTTTGATTGGTGAGAAATTCTGATGAAAATTATGTAGAAAATAGCGAAAGTTTATAAAGATCTGACTGAAAAACTCTGTTTGACTGAAAAACTTTGTTTAAAAAAAAGGTTTTTCACAAGTTTCCACATTTTTACCCTAAAGGGAAAAAGGAATACCGAATTGAAATATACATCGCTAATTCATGGTATTCAGGTAGCAGCACTGTGTATAACAGCAGATGATGTGGGCTCTCCGCTTGTTCAAAGACACCTACTCGACTTCATAGTTGCAGCATTCCCAATGGACAGCACCAACTTGACCAGTGAAGACTTTGTTCAGGTGAAATTTGTTACTCGAACTCACTTTTACGGCGGTCATTCAATGGTATTTGCGTAAAGAATTGTTCAAAATAAGAATATACCGAAAACGATGATATCCATCCACATATATCGCTAGAAGCAAGGCCGTTTTCAAACGCGCTCTAATCTCAATTTTGCAGAATGAGTATGGTAGAGTTTTTTACAGGTAGAGGAAGCTATGTGCCATCCAATTTTTCCCTCAAAAACGATAAAATTAACGCCGTTTTTTTCATAGAGCAATTGACGTCTAAAAATAGATTCCGTCATGTTTTCCGTATAATCCAAAATTGTTCTTCTTGATTCAGAATATTCAGAACATATTTGTTTCTTGAACTATCCCATGACAGTATTGCGTGTGAAATCAAATAAGTGGGATTTTCAAAATTATCGACTGTTATGAGAGTTATCATTCTCTATTCTCAGATAAACGGAATTAATACAGTATTATTTTTAATAACACAATTATTAGACCTCAAATGAAATTCTTCCAGCTTCTACGCCGATGTTTATTCGTTGTCCTACGACGAGACATGTCTCTGAATCGAAGACTCTACACATGGTTGATCAATCAGTCAGGTATTTCCCGCATAGAAATCTCGACTCGATGTTCTCATATTTCAGGTGTCAGCAGTATCTCCCTGGGACCCGACGACAGTGGTGTAGAACTGATGTTCTTCAAGCAGAAAGTTCTGCCATTGATTGTGAAGGCGATAGATGAATATCTGGATCTAGACGTGGTTGAAGTACCCCTCGCACATAATTCGACGGCGATTTGGGGAGAAAAGAAGGTTTGTTTTTGTTAAACTTGATTTTTGTATCATTGAGGATTTATTTGATTTATTGTTTGGTTGAATCAATCGATTTTTGAGTCCGTCAGACAGTAAATGAATGAAAAGTTCATGTTCCAAGTGATAAATGATGCCAAATTAAAGAATTACGGTGCCAATAAAGAATTCCAATTTAAGAATCTAAGCCCTCACGCTGATCCGAACCCAACTCAAGTTTTAAAAAGGGGTTTTCATGATTTTCGAAAAAATGGATTGAATCTAACGTTCACTTAAACAAAATTAATTTATAACTCAATGGAGAACTCAAGTTTTTTTTTCATTTTCGCATGTTGTTAGCTGCGAGGATTCTGATGTGAGGTGTTGGTTAGATTCATGTTATGGACAGATCGTCTTGGTCTGACCACGGTTTCTAGCCAAAATTCATTGAAAACATCCAGGAGATTTATTTTTGTTTATTTTTGAACTCTTCTTTGAAGAACGTTTTTCAGGAGTATGAACAGATGCAGTTTGTTGAAGTTCGCGTCTGCCGATTGCTACTCTACCTCCAAGATCGAGCTGACATTGGACGTCTTATTCTCGACGCTGTTTTCTCATTGTTCTTGAAGAAGTCTGCACGACATCTCGAACAGTATCAAGCATCAACAGCCATGGCTTCTTCCAGTGTAAGCTTTTCTTTAGGTTTTAATTTAGTTATAACATTTTGGTCAGTTCTTCGAAATTAATTTTCCTGAAATAAAAAAATAGATTAATTTTTTATCTATGAAAAATCTTTTAAATATTTATGAAAATAATATTTTTCGCTGCACAAAACACATATCTAGCAAAAAGTCCGACCGATTTCAAACGCGCGCCAGTCGCATTTTCGTAAAATGAGTACGGTAGGCCTACCCTAGGGTCGGGATTCTCACAACGAACAGTTAAATCTTTGTGGATTTAAATTATTATTCCTACTTTCAGTTCATTGAAATTAAAGGCGCATTACTTAATCGTTCATTTTTTTCGAAGCGAAACTGCTACGGTAACTAAGAAACCGATTTACGGAGGGCAGACTTTTTTACAGGTAGAGGAAGATATGTGCAAAATGAACGAATTTTTCGAAATAATTCAGAGTAAAAAAATAATTTTTGTTATTTTGTTCAAATGACGGGGTGTCTCTTTCAAGTAAAAACTAGGAAGGGAAAGAAGTGCAAACTTTACTCAAACCTAATTAGTGCTCGAAAAGTATCTCGAAATAACAGACTATATCTGGTTTTTAAGTGATTTTTTTCTAATTTTCCTTCATATTTGGAGTTTCATTCGAAATGGGGGGGGGGGGTTTCGAAGAAATGGTTCGGTGCCGAGCAAAACCCAACGCAAGTTTGTTTTGCTTTTTTAGATTTTCCTACTTATCTTGAAATTTCAGTCAGACCTCGACACTTCAAGAACAGAAACGGGACTTTTCCTCAATTTGAAATCGAGTTCTTCGTTCCACTCGGTTGAACCCATGGAGGTGCTGGTCGATGGAAACACTGGGAATACTTATGTGAGTTTTTTAGTTTTTACAGTACAGTAGTTGAGGAGTTACACATTCCTACAGTAATTGATTGTTCCATTTCTACAGCATTCGAATTTTGATTCTTACAGTAATTGAGCTTCCCATTTCTACAGTAATTGAATTTTCGGTTCCTACAGTATTCGAGTTCCGATTTCTGAAGTAAATGAGTTCTCGCTTCATACAGTAATTGAGTTTCTCATTTCTACAGTAGTCGATTTTCCGATTTCAACAGTAATACACACCTCGGCACAGGCATAAGACAATATATCCGCTTCGCAACCGCTTTGCCGACCTTCGCTTTCATTTTCGAAAGTTTTTGTACTTAAATAAATGTTTCACTTGACATAATGAACGTTGCGGACTGTTCCCAACGATAGTTTTACCTACTTCAAACATTTTTCCGTTACCATTTGTGAATCTGGGACGAAAAAAAAGTAGAGAGAGTAAAAATTTTTGAACTACAGTAACTGAAATTTGATCTACTCTATCATTTTTTTGCTTACACATTTCAACCGCGTTTACCACAGTGTTTGATAGCGTTACCGTTTTATACAGTAATGATAATACAGTAACTCCGAAAGTGACCATTGAATTCAGGAGAAACGAGTTGACGAACTGACCAAAACGTTCAACATGCTTCTGAATTCACTGGAACAAGGGTTCCTGTGGGATTTCCTCGGTAATTGGTACGAGAAGATTGTAGCAGCGATCGGAACGGATGATGCCGATGAGCCAGAGTTGTATGACTTTACACAGGTGAGTTTTCTCTTCATAAAGATGGTTTTACCTGCCTGATCATGAATCTCCACTTGCCGTTGGAAGTGTTCCAATCGGATGTCTATGAGCTGATTTTGAGACCAAAAAACTTTCAATTCGTAAAGAAAATGGTTATTGGTCATATTTGTGCAGTCAAAATCTGGCATTGAATCTTTTTATTGCTTGCAATTGTTTCAATCGAATGACCATACGTATACGCGGATTTAAAATAGAGAAAAAAGTTCGGAAAAACCTAATTATAGTGCGTAGGAAAAGTTTTATAACTTTTTTGGTCATATACAAAAGCAAGTAGAACGAGTAATTAGATCCTATAGAGAAAATGACAATTTTCAAAAAAAGGATGATAAAAAAATAAAATAATTCTTGAAACTTTTCCAGTGAAACAAAAAATAAAAAATTTGCAGGTGATGGTGCTCTGCCTAAAAATTTGCAACGTGGAGAGCGACTCGAAAGTGCGAGAAGAATACCTGCCAAGGCTGCTGCAACGAATCCTCGACGGTCTCTCCTTCCGACCACTGCTCGAGAACGTCCAGCAGAAGGATCTGCTTCTCATATTCGACGTTTGCTCCAACCTCCAACGAATAGTGACGGCGGCGAATCTCACGTCGATACAGGAATTGTCAGTGGTGGAAGCGGAAGAAGAGAATTTGAGTTCAGACAGGACGGCGCACACTAGTGGTTTGTTTAGTTTTTATGACAAAAAGTGAAATTTTGTTCAGAAAATGAGAAAAAAAACGATTTTCCCCTTCCATTTTTATCCGAAAAGGGAAATTTTTGTTAAAATTGGTAAAAATGTGGAAAATAGACGAAACGCCTTTGTTTCGACGTTCCCAGAGGTAAAAAAGTTTATTTCACTCAGAAAATGAAAAAAAAAACGATTTTCCTCTTCCACTTTATCCGAAAACGGGACAATTTTTGTTAAATTTGGTATTAATTTTTGGAAAATAGACAAAACCCTTCTGTCTCGAGGTTCCTGAAGGTGAGAAAGTTCAATTAACAGTTTAGCGACTTTACTAAGTTATTAGAATCGAATCTTTTTTCTGAAGTTTTCCAACCAAACCAAAGTTAGAAGCGGTGTCATAAACAACCAAGAATCTGTCTATACGTAAAATGTGTCGAAACATAATAATGTTGCTGGGACGACAGCCCGCTGGAGAGTTTTCTTTATAAAAACCTTGAATTTTGGTCATTATACATATTTCTGAACTTCAGAACCGAAGCTTCTGGAGAAATGCCAAGAATCGTGTGTGAACGCGATGTCGGCCATCTTCGACCTCTACCAAGAACACCGGTCACCGGACTGCCTTGCGCTCATCGATGCGGCTTGCGATCTGTTCAACGCCTTCCTGCAGATCCCCTGCTACCAAGTGGAAGATTCGACGGACGGCGAAGGAGCTATCATCACCAGCGAATGGCTGAAGAACATTCTGAAAGTGATCGATGGATCGACGTGGCTGGCAGAAATGCGGAACGCCACGTGTGATGATGTGTCAGCAAGAGCAACCCTTCTCGATGTGTTATGCACAATTTGTTCGAAATCCACTTCTGGTAAGTTCTTCACATGTCCAAATGTAAAATATCATAGATTCAAATTTGTATAGGATTGTATTGGAAAGGTCATGAAAAATACTTTTGAGAGTTTTATTTCTTCAGAATATCACGTAGGCTCAGAATTCCCTAGACAAATTGGTTCAAAAAAAGTTTTTTAAATTTAACAAATTTTAAAATCTATCAAAGACATTTTTAGGCTTTCAATTTTTCCTAGGATTTTTTGAAGGCACATATGTTCAAAGTTAACTAGTCGAATATTTCCAAAAAAAAAGTTGTGAAGTGTATGAAAAATTTATGAAAAACAAAAAATGGCAAGACAAATGCATTCGAAACAGAGTCTTTCAGAAATTCTGCAAATTTAATATTTTGTAAATAATATATAATCACCTTTCCAGTGATCGCCCAACACGAAGAGCACCGTCAACGATGTCAATCAGACGTGGATGGAGTACTAAACGAAACGCTCACAGTCCTCCTACGACCATTGATTTCTTCACAAGACATGCACAGTCTTGAAAAGAGGTACCGAGTGTTCAACCAGTGCGCGGAAGCCGTGTGGATAGGCGTTGGAAGCAAGTGGTGCACAAGAGATCAGCAGAAACTGGCACAACTCTTGGTCAAATTGCACTCGAGGAAAGCGGCTGAACCGAGTAGTGATGTGGAGAATATTATTGTTCACGCGCTGACGTCGTCGGATGATGTGAGTGCTTCTTTTTGGAAATTATTCGAAATGTCAACGCGAGTTTGCATACGTCGCACACCACGGCAAACTCAGTTGAGAAGTGTAAGCTAAGAAAGTCGATAGAGTAGATCAAATTTCAGTTACTATAGTTCAAAAAATTTTAGTGTCCCTACTTTTTTTCGTCCCAGATCCGAAAATATGTTTAAAGTAGATAAAACTATCGTTGGGAACAGTCCGCAACGTTTATTATGTCAAGTGAAACATGTATGAACGTACAAACCCTTTCGAAAATGAAAGCGAATGTCGGCAAAGCGGTTGCGAAGCGGTTTTATTGTCTCATGCCTTTGCCGAGGTGTGCGTCGTACGCTTTTTTGCTTTAAAAAGGTTGTTGTGACCGTATTCCAGGAGTCCGGATGCGGAAGGAAAATATTTCATGAGAAAAACATTACCCCCCCCCCCCGCTACGATTTTGCGTCTCCTAATTACTATTGTGAAAACTAAAGATTTTCAATCTGATAAAAAATAAATTTTCGCTGGAATTTTATCTATTCTGAGAGATTTACAAATCCATTCAACGATGTGTTTCAGTTGGTTTGTACCGAAGCAGCCAAGACTTTCCACAGAGTATGGGTACTGACGAGGAACTGCACGGAAAATGGAACGATACCATACGTTAAGCCGTTCAATAGGTTTTTTTCAACCATTCTATATAGATTTAGTTTTTTATCGATATATTCGAGAGATGAAAAAATGTTCCTTTGTTATTCACAGAAAAATGCATTTTTTTTTCAATCGGGAATTCCAACGATGATTTAATTCTTCGATTTATTAGAATCCTCTGAAGATGTGTGTAAACCGATAAATTTTTTTTAAAAAGTCATATCCAAATACGGAAGCATTATAAAAATTCTATCCAAAAAAGTCACGAGAAACGAAGAATCTATCGTAAAATAGTGAAAATTGAAAAAGAACCCTCACCAAATTCATAAAATTTCAGAGTTGTGAAAATCTTACTTGGAGTTCTAGCCGACGAGAGTGTGTCTCAGGCACGAACTGAGCTAAAAGCAGCAGCATTCGCATGGTTTTCGGACTGCGCAAAGCACAACGACCTGCCGAGGATCATCCAAATGCTGGCGACAATGTTGATGAACCCGGTGACGGCGAGAGTCTCAATTCAGTACGTCAGGCAGGAGTCGAAGTGAGTTTTGTTAAAGTTATCAAAACCCACTAGTCTCGAAAAATCAATATTTCGAATGTTTTCTTTTTTTCTGAACTCTGAAATTCCTCTCAGAAAGCTTCGGAATAACAAAAAAAGTTTACCATTTATGAATTTATAGAAGGTTTGTGAAAAATTGAGTGTTGAAAGATACCTCATTACGTGTTATTGTTTTTCGAATTTATCTCATCCAAAAAAGTGAAATCTATTTTTAAAATAGGTTAAATTTGAATAATAATGAAAGTTTATCATCTATGAACTTATTTTTTAAAGTTTGCATGTTTAAAACTGCAGTTGGTTCAAATCAATGAATTAAGGGAAATAAGCAATTTTTAAAGTAACCACTTTTTAACCCTGCCTAAAACTGAAGGATCAATTCTCAATCCTTTTTCTTTCAGGTTGACCAACGACGCTCTCACAGTCATCCCAGAAGGTGTGAGTGCTGTGACACTTGTGACACAGGACGGAAAGCAACGTCTCTACCATATCGATGGAAACGTGAACGATTAGTGAGTTGACGGATTTTTGTGTTTCACACCTTTCATAGATGAGCTCATGCGAATGTGAGTGCAATGACAATTCAAGGTGCGATTAACTCTGAGAAAATTGTAAGCAAAGCGAGGGGCAGGTTGATCTCAGAGAAGTCAACTCTGATTGGTTCCAATAAAAAAATGGATCCAGAGTTGTGTTTCCAATCGGAATGAAATATATTTCAAAATACTCGTGCTGACCAAAGATTCATCGTGTTATTTGGGTTCGGCGAGAAAATAAACCTCCGGGTCATTATAGTTATTTGAAGGATTTTATCAGTTCAGTTCCAGTTCTGTCAGAATGGATCCATTGACGTCAAATTGGATCCAATTAGGAGTGTTTTTATTTGATGGAAAATGGACCTATAACCATGATGACACATCATGATGATTCATTCCATAATACTTTTGTTAATGTTCTATCTGTCAACTCAAGTTTCTAGTACATCTGGAGCATTTAAAAGTAATCAGAAAAATCAAATCTGATTGGATCCAGAAAAAATCAGATTGGATTCCAGTTTTTCCCAAACTAAATGTGGTTGGATCCAATCTGAGTTGCCTTCTCTGAGATATAGTAGATCAAATTTTAGTTACCGTAGTTCAAAAATGTCATTTTTCCTACCTTGTTTCACCCCTAAATCACGAATCGTAACGGAAAAATGTTTGAAGTAGGTAAAACCAGTCTTGGGAACAATATGTAACAGTTCATGACGAATCTTTCACCAATTCACAGATAACGTTTTCCAGCAGCTCATGGCTCGGCGATGTACGACACCGACTGTTACTGTCGTCGTCTGAGAAGAGTATCGTCACAGAACCAACGTTGCAACCAAGCTCGCTACCCGGAGATGTTCCCAACTTTGACGATGATACGGTATTTCTTCCCTTTTTTGTTCAATTTCTACTTTTTTCGATAATTTTTGGAGATATAAGTTACGAAAATCTTCGTTTACCATCTTTTTGATTGGAATCATGTGTTAGCTAATCGTGAACTTTGCGGTCTAGAAATCATCAAAAGCTTTGAATATAGTTCATGTGGAGAAAAAACTCTGGAATGATGAAAAGTGAACTGAAAATGTTAATCAAAGTAGTCCCTTGAAGATGACTATTCTTCAAATAGCAACTAAAAATGAAAAATAACGTTATTTCATCAAGAGGGCGGAACATTTACACATTCCAGGACTCACTGGACACACTGTCGTTGAACATTGACGGAGTCGACCCAGCAGTCGTGGAAACACTCCAATCGATAATCGACCAAGTGGTTGAAGCTGAAGAGCAGCTGGAGGAGAGGCAGCGACGAGTCAACGAAGCCATTGGAGACGTGAATTTCGAACCGAATGGAGTTTCCTTCAAGTATTCGAAGGAAGAAACACCGAGAAATCCGTCGGGAATGGACGAAGTCGTTCAAACGCCCAAGCAACACGACGTTGTTCATAGGTTGGGCTTTTTATTCAAAGTTTAAAGTTGATCACAGTAAATGAGTCATCAGAAAATTCTACATTAATTTCGTATTCAGAATCAAAAAAGGACACCGAAGGCAAGATTCTCTCCAAGAAAGCATCTTCAACATGACTGAAAGAGATTTAAAGTGAGTTTTACATCAAAATTATATTTCTTTCTCTTTTTTTGCTCACTCTCTTCTTTCTCTTCCCTATCTTCATCTCTTTCTCTCTCTTTCTCTCTCTCTCTCTCTCTCTCACCCTCTCTCCCATACTCCATCAAATCAATCTCTCAGAGCCTTCGACACAACGGAAATCTTGCGTGGCTCACAAGAGTCGACAAGTAGTGAGAGTGGACAACAGCAAGCACCATTGTTCGACGACCTCCATGTTCATATGCTCCTCTACAACGACAGTGGTCGAGTTGTGGACCTGGGGCAGGCAGAAATGGCCTTCCGAATTCTCACAGCATTACTGAAACCAAGAGGTGGAGCCGGCAATAGGATGCTACTCAAGTTTGTTTCTGTTTTTTTTCCATTACATACTGCGATAGTTGAACCGAAAGAAAACTCTCAAAAGTGGCATTTGCAGTTTTTAGTAAAGTTCTCATAAATTATGTAACAGAAATTTTTGTTCATCGTCTTAACCATACACTTCTTTTTGTAGTGAAACAAAAATTTCGGAATTTATTTTATTCTTAACGTAGCGAAAAATATTTGCTAATAACCTGGAAATAAATTCGAAAAAAGCGCTTAACCATATCTGGTACCATTTCCAAGCGTTGCTTTAACTGTTTTTCTTTAATCGAGAACAATAGTCCATTTCTCTCCGGTATAGAGAACGAACTTTTCAAAATGAACGTATGGATGATGTACGGTACCATAACCAAATCAAATCGGGAACGACTCCGCAACGAACGTACCCAATGTTTTCAAACGCAGAGAAAAACTTTTCAGTTGCCTCGTAACGTCAGGAACAGGAGGACCACCCAGCGATGAAAGTGGTAGCAGCTCACTGGCAGACCTGCTGGCAAGACATGTCAGAGCCATTTTCGGAAATCACTTTTGGACAAGCACCACAAGTGATGATGAATCTGCGGCGAAACAGAAGAATCTGACGTTGTTGGACTTGTTATTATCGGTAATTTTTAATAATTACATTTATTCTCCCTGCAGGCGCACTGGTCTATGTAGGTTTAGTTACGCCTGTTTTGGCTTGAAGTGGTGCTCAATATCGTATACTAGGAGTCCGGATATAGAAAGAAAAATATTTCATGTGTCATACCTCTAACCACTCTGTCACAGCTGCACGGAAATTCAACACTAGCATTAGTTATCATCGCTTTCGGATAAGTAAGAGAAAAAGAGGTTCCGAGTGTAGCGAGGCCAAACTTGCTGGTTATAACTATCTCATTCCAGATATCACTCCACTACCTCCGTTCCTACTTCCTCAACTCACCGATCGCACCAGTCTCTGACTCTGACCTTGTGGTTTCGTGGAAGTGCAAAATTTCTGCGTTGGAGTTCCTATCAGAGCTGATCAGCGAGCTGTCACAGATGGTCAACGAACAAGAATCACGGCAGTTTGTCCTCTTCATCCAAGGCATAATGAGCAGAGCAAAACTCCAAAAATGCCTCTTGCACATGCTCTTCACCGCTGTTCACACGGAACCGATTGTGAAGTCGTCCAAGCATGAGTGAGTTTTGCATTCGAAGTACTCGTAGGGTAATCATCGTAGCACGGTCTAACACTTTCGGCCGCTTTAATAGACAAAATGTAAACCGCAGTGTCCGCAGAGCGCAGAGTCGCAGAGCGACCGCAGAGTTTTTCTTATATCGGGCTTAGGAAAAATCGGACCCCCATTTTAGGAACGTATTTGTGCTTAGAACCTTACCTAAGCCTTTTTAGGAACCGTACGTATTATTAGGGATCCGAAGCTTGAAACAAAAATTGACTCTGCGGACACTCTGCGGTTTACATTTCGCCGCTTTAATAAGATGACCAAAATCATCTGAATTAATAGTTCAAAAAAACTTGACACCAGGTGTAATGTCAATGAAACATCAATTTCTACCAGTGAAGTGAATTTTTGAAAAATGGTCAAAAATACAAAATAATGCAAGATAATTCTCACAGAGTATTTTAATTTTTACTCAAATTGATATTCTCATCAATCAAAAAAATGAGCTTAAGCTTTATACAGCCGCGTTCTTTCATTATTTTGGGTTCAATTTGAAAGACTTCTTTTTGGAATTTTTCGGGAAAATGAATTTTAAAAAAGTGTGGAAAAATGAATATTGAAATGCTTTCAGAAAACCATTGGCTCTGTCGATCAGCGCATTCAATGAAGGACTGTTGACTGGTGCTGCGGACAGACTGACACCACTGCTCGCCGCCTACCACAGGTCTCTGTTGACGTTGACAGCGCAGGCGATCAGACTGGAGAGCAGTATCAAGAATGGATTCCATTTGTTCACTGATGTGAGTTTTTCTTCTTGTTTTAAACTATACTCTCAGGAAAAAAAAATCTAGTTAGACCTAGAAACTTAGGTATAAGACCTGCAAAAAGTGAAAAAATAAATGGCAAGACCTAATTCAGAGGTTAGCAAGTCTTATACCAAGGTTACAAGGTCTTGTATAAATTTTACCAGATCTTACATGAACTTTAGCAGGTCTTATATGAACATTACCAGGTCTTGTTTGAATATTATCATGTCTTTTATGAATATTAACATGTCTTGTATGAATGTAACCAAGTCTTATATGATTATTCCCAGGTCTTGTACATCATGTATGAACATTTTATTTCAAAAAAAAAACGATGAACAATAATATAAAGAACGAAAATTCTAAGAAAGTAAGTTAACACGCGTTATCTACTCTACCATAAATACAAGATTTGGTCAACGGCGTACTATGTCAAACCATAACTGGGTAGCCGTACTGCCAGAGCTCGGTTGTGCGTTGTTCCGCAAATGTCTCCAGATGAGGTAGGCATGTATGCTGAAAGATGGTTTTATCAAACGGTTTGACCCCGACCCCTAATCAAGTATCCATATCAGAGTTGCACGGAAGTAAAATTTTTCAAAACGAAAGTCGGAAGTCTGAAGTTGGAAGTGAATTTTTTAAACGGAAGTCGGAAGTTGGAAGTGAATTTTCAAAAACGGAAGTCGGAAGACGGAAGTGAAATTTTTTTCACGGAAGTCGGAAGTCGGAATTCCGTGCAACTCTGATCCATAGACACAAAAGTGAAAAACTTACATGATTTAACTGTGTTACACTTGACGTTCCTGATCGCAGAACCAATGTTCAACGTTATGTTCTGGAACTGAAGATGGCATGGGTAGGCTTTTATTACTTCCTGAAAACATTTATATTAAAAATTCATGATGTTAAAAAAAAAACCTTATCAGTTACATAGTCAGCTTGCTCCTCGGATTCGAACGTGACAAATCCAAAACCTTTCGACTAGCCAGTTGTTTGTTTTGACTTCCTTGACCGTGAAAAACTGCTCAAGTGCTTCTTTAGTTCTCTTTCCGTTGTCTGAACGCATATTCTACTCGATTTTATGTGATTTACATTATGCGGAAATTTCGAACCAGCCACAAAAATTCTATTGATGTGACTAGGTAAGTGACCGTTTCGATATGTTTCGAAGAACGATTTTAGTGAAGATCTGAGCATTGAAAACGCATGTAAACTTTCAAAAATTGAGAAATGAATGAGGTGCAAGATTTTCCATTTAAATTTACAGTCTAGAACTTTCGGAAAAATAGAAAAAAGAAGGAACAAAGTAATGAGAAGGAATGAGGAAAAAAAAGAAATTTGAATCCTAAACATTATCAAGACCTGAAAACTTAATAATAAGACCTAGTAAGTTAGGATCAAGACCTGAAAACTTAATCGTAAGATCTTATAAGGTCTTATACGGCAGAATAACAGGTCTTATACAACAATATGCAGATCTTATGTGGAGGTTACAAGGTCTTATTCTTAACTTATCAAGTCTTATACAACTCAATGTCTTATACCAAGGTTACAAGGTCTTATATGAACATTATCAGGTCTTATAAAAGACCTTGGTGATGCAAAAATTTGATTCCTGAGAATACTCCACGTTTACTAGGTCTTATACCAAGGTTACCAGGTCTTATAATATTCAAGGTCTTATGTGGAGGTTACCATGTCTTATTATTAACTTATCAAGTCTTATACCAAAGTTGCCAGGTCTAACCAGATTTTTTTTTCCTGAGCTATAACTTTCAAAAATTCTGAATTCCCTTTTCCAAGTTCACTTTGAAGCTGTGAACGGCAAACTGTGATCTTATGAAGAGTTCTGAAATTATTATTTTTTTCGAATGCACGTTCTCCGAATACGGTAACTGCTGATTATGGTTTTTTAATGTTTTTTCTTCCTGGGAGCCATTGCACACTGCGGCAAACGCAGTTGAAAAGAGTACGCAAGCAAATCGATAGAGTAGATCAAATTTCAGTTACTGTAGTTCAAAAAAAAGTTTCCCTACGTTTTTTCATCCCAGATTCACAAATCGTAACGGAAAAATGTTTGAAGTAGGTAAAACTATCGATGGGAACAGTCCGCAACGTTCATTATGTCTAGTGAACCATTTATAAATGTACAGACACTATCGAAAGAGGTCGGCAGAGCGTTTGCGAAGCGGTTATATTGTCTTATGCCTGTGCCGAGGTGTGATAAATTTACATTTCAAAATAAGTATCCAACTTTTAATGTAGTTTTTGTTGAGATTCAATTTTGTAGTTTTTCGTCGACCATTTGTTTTTACAGTAGTGATGTACATGAATTGCCATCAAAACTGGCAATTAGTAAATCGCATCCCATCGCATCCCACATCCCGCATCCCATTTTGAAAAACGGGATGCGATCACTTTTTTCGCATCGCATCCCATTTTGAAAAATGGGATGCGATCACTTTTTTTGCATCGCATCCCATTTTTTATTTGGTCGCATCCGATATTTTTTAAATACATCGTTTGTGATTTTTTGAAAACAAAATCCATTCGTCTTATTTTTAAACCACATTGTTCATCAGCATGAAATATTTATTAAATGAGAATCTTCAGTACTCAGGCGTCGAAATACGATCGTTTTCAGAAATTATACTTTATTACTATTCATCGTGAAAATTAACTGACTTTCAAGCGGTACATTTTTCAAACACAAAACTAAAAATTCTTATTAGAAAACAATACTTTAAAAAACGTTTTGCATCGTCATCTACACTCGAGTGAAATTAATAAGCATCTTAGAAAGTTTATTACATTAAAAAAATAATTTTTATATGTTAGCAATCCTGGTGTAGAAATTGGGTTTTTAAACATACTGACTATTAGAATGATATAATCGTTTTGATTTTGTGATAACAGATTTCAGGTGAAGGTCAAGATATCCTGGACGAATATAAATGAACAATACAAAATGGAGCGTTTTAGAACACTTAATGGTTGAACCTGTCGCATCATCTCCGTTGTCGTCTTTTTTTGTTGCTTGTGCCTCGCAGAGTCCGAACTGAAAGAATAATAATAATTTTATTCAGATTTTAGGAAAAAAAATTTTTTAAATAATAATAATAAAGTTTATTTCGGGAAAAGCCCTCAATGGAAATTTTTCTAATCGTGAAGAACTATGCAGAACTATGCAGAACTTTTTTTGAGATATTTTTTATTATTTAAAAGTTTCACCTCCGTTGTTCCAGTGGATTGTAACAAATTCTTGTAGAATATTAAACGACTGAACATTTGTTCTATTACGACCATCAGGTTATTTCTTGCTACACTCGACGTCGCTGTCGGATTCTGGAATATACTCATTACTTTTTTGTAGTTTTGATGTTCTGAAAAAGTTTCGATCACTTTTTGCATATTAGTTCATTCTATTTATATTTACGGTTTAAAAGTTACCAAGGTTGACACGGGCTGGTTCTCTCCGGGAAATGGTTGTTTTCATCCATGTTTAAACACAAGTTTGTGTATACGGTCATCAGTTTCCCGAACGATGTTGGTGAAGCGAATTCTTGGCGTCTGAATATGATATTTAATTAATTGCATATCATGTGAAATTCCATGAATCGGTTCCTCTCATGTGAAACAATAATCAAAGCTCAAAGGAAAAATTCGATAAAAGCGATAACATTTTTTAAAATACCATTCTTGTACACTAAGCTGATTTCAAATTATCGTATGAAACAAGTCACAAAAAGAGATTGAGAATAGATTTTGTGTAAAAGAACAGATTATACAATGAAAAAAATCGGATGCGACCAAATAAAAAATGGGATGCGATGCGAAAAAAGTGATCGCATCCCGTTTTTCAAAATGGGATGCGGGATGTGGGATGCGATGGGATGCGATTTACTAATTGCCATCAAAACTAGCGACACCACAAGATGAGACTTCAATAATTGAAGTAAGATATTCAGGACGGAACGAACTCTGCCCTTGCCCATCGACTGTCGATCAACAACCAGCTGAATAACACAATGTCCAGAACCTCAGCGAGGGAGCCACACGCTTCACTGGTCGAACTCCGTGCCTTCCTCGTCATCCTTCTGAGCGCATTGAAGAAACAACCACAGCGACACGAGATGTGGTTACAGTTCATCGTTCAGATTTTGCCGTGGATGGAACGGTTCGTTTTAACCTTTGAAAGATTTTTGAATTTTAATATTGAAAACAGGTGTTTTTTCTACGTTTTCGGATTTTTAGGGCAAAATGTGAACCGCAGAGCCGCAGAGTTTTAGGAAAAAGGCTTTGGAAAAATCGGACCCCCATTTTCAGAGCGTACTTGTGCTTAGAACCTTACCCATAGGTACCTATACACCTTGTGCCTATAGGTAAGGTCCTAACTAAGCACAACTCATAAGCCTATTTAGGAACCATACGTGTTATTTGGAATTTTCCTAAGCCTGAAAAAATTGACTCTGCGCTCTGCGGACACTCTGTTGTTTACATTTTGCCATTTTTTTTAGATTTTATCATTCAATACATTGTAGAGTTTTAAAGAAACAAATCAGTGCTGGCTAACTCCGATCTAAGTTAGTATTGGACTTGATCATTTGAAGAAACATAAAATCACATGATTCATTCTTCCAGGTCTCTGGCAACGATCGTGTGCCGAGTGGTCGAACAACTCTGCAAAAACGTCGAAGTGGCCATGGGCGCTGCGTACCGTATCCCAATCACGTGTGACGTTGTATCAACCGCCGACACATCTTCCTCGCCGGACCAGATGTTTGAATCGGATGAGTATCCAGCAAACTACCTGGTGACGGTACGTTTTACATTCATGAAACATCTCTTACACGACAAACACTTTGCTTATCTGTAATACGCACCTCGACGTACTCTCTCACCGTGCATGCGGTTAGCCATTGTACCACTGCAAGGGGTTGCTCGTAAATTTACAGTAAAAAAAATCTATAATCCAATTTTGTTTAATTACTGCACACTACATACAGATGCAATAAATTGCTACAGAGTTTGATATTTTAATTGAGTTGCGAAACACAAATCAAGTATAGATGTATAGTAGCGAACAAAATTTAGCAACTTTTAATTTCAACGATTACTCACTTCAAACTTGAGCGGAAGGTTTTTCTTATTTTTCTTGCTATAACTCTTCGAAACTTTCTATTTTATGTTCATTAATAAAAATATACGAAAAAACAGAAAAAATGAGGTAACGCTGTGTGAAATAGTGAACTAAAATTTGACTGTTTAGAAAAAACTTTTCTGTTGAAGTGGTTCCAGAGAAAAATTGAGAGTGATCGCGTGAGTTTTACGAAGTTCAAAATGAAAAGTTGCTAAACTTTTGTTCGCTACTGTATTTTCTTATTTAACAATTTCCGGGAAGATGTGTAGCGTAGATTGTTTTTTCCAACATGATACAAAACTACAGTACCGTTCAGACCCTCGAATCTCTGACAACGCTCGTCCACTTCTGTGTTCTCGATACAACCGCATCGGCATCATTGTCGGCGACGGTTCCAGCAACCGCAGCAGCCTCTGCGACGACCTCATCGTCAGTTCAGCCGGTCAATAATGTGCTCAGCGCGTCGACGTCGGTGGTTGGACATGTGAGTTCTCTACATAAAGTACAGTCCAAAAAGATACGAACGAAGTCACTTTTTAAACGAAAGTTAAATCGGTCAAAACCTTACAGACGCAATGTTTCTTTCCTAATGAATGGAAGTGTTTTTCAACATTTCCCCAAAGATTCAAAACAATCAATATACTCTGTTTCAATGAAAAGTGTTCACCTACACTTTTTCAATATTTTCAGTTTATACTCGAATGGAGCAAATTAATCTTCAGTAGTTCTGTAATTATCATGAAACAATGTTGTATACCAAGTTCCAGTTTGATTGGCTTGCTTAATGAAAAAATAGAACCAAAAACGTAAAAAGCGCCATTTTTGAGATTTTTGTTTTTCTTTTAAAAATCGATTCAACTTCGATATAGAGCGAGATATCAAAAAGGAAATCATTGATTCGAATGAACTGGATTGTTCTGAACTGATTTAGTCTTGATAGTTAATGAAATCAGTTCGTTCTGACACAAAAAGAGGCAAAATCGTGTTTTTTCGAGAAAAACGATTTTTGAGCTCTAAATTTGTTTTGAGTTAATTTGAATGAACTGAATTATCATTTTACAAGTTTTCCTTCCAAATGGACCAAAGACAGCATCTCGACTAATTCAGAATATATGTTTTGCTTAACGCGAAAATCACTCTTCCTACTTCAGAAGAATGTGTGACAACAAAACCTTCCGAACAGATGGAATCGATCGTTCTAAAATTGTAGAAAAACAGAAAACAACTTTCTGAAATTTTTGCTAGTGAGCTTTGATCAAGATGAACGCTAGAAGTACTGAATTATACAAGCGATAAAGCACATGATAGATTACCGAGATGTGGCTTCTCCAACAATTCGATTTCAAGGATGAGTCTAATTTTTTTAAAACATCATTGAAGTCAAAACGATTGACATAGGTTTTCTCATTCAGTTCAGAGCTTAGTTAGAGTGATTCCAGTAAAATTGGATCGTGTTGAGTGTTATAAAGCAGAGTGGAAGCACTCATACAACAGAGGTATTCTATTATGACATTTTTTCATAGCGAAGATATGTCAAAATACATTCATGTGATGTAAGAAAATTATTTTATGTTTTCTTCAATATTTTATTGAAGAGTGTTCCAACTAGGAGCTGGTTAACGTCGTCATACACTCTTCTGAAGTAGGAAGAGTGATTTACGAGTGAAGAAAAAATTATATTCTGAATTAGTCGAGATGCTGTCTTTGGTCCATTTGGTAGAAAAACTTGTAAAACAATAATTCAGTTCATTCAAATTAACTCAAAACAAATTTAAAGCTCAAAAATCGTTGTTCTCGAAAAAACACGATTTTGCCTCTTTTTGTGTCAGAACGAACTGATTTCATTAACTATCAAGACTAAATCAGTTCAGAACAATCCAGTTCAACCGAATCAATGATTTCCTCTTTGATATCTCGCTCTATATCGAAGTTGAATCGATTTTTAAAAGAAAAACAAAAATCTCAAAAATGGCGCTCTTTACGTTTTTGGTTCTATTTTTTCAGTAAGCAAGCCAATCAAACTGGAACTTGGTATACAACATTGTTTCATGAAAATTTTAGAACTACTGAAGATTAATTTGCTCCATTCGAGTATAAACTGAAAATATTGGAAAAGTGTAGGTGAACACTTTTCATTGAAACAGAGTATATGTCGGAAAGTGGTAGCGTTCATATTTTTATCGACGATGTTTTCCAGGCGATTTCGGCGATACCAGGAACAAAAGGAGCGACAGAGCTGTTCTCTAACCTTGTTAAAGTGTTCACCTTTTCTGATTCAAGTAGTGTGAGTTTTACTTTCTATTGAAAGAGAAGAGAGAGAGAGAGAGAGAGAGAGAGAGAGAGAGAGAGAGAGAGAGAGAGAGAGAGAGAGAGAGAGAGAGGGAGGGAGGGAGAGAGAGAGGAGGGGGGGAGAAAGAGAGGAGAAAAAGAGAGAGAGAGAGAGAGAGAGAGAGAGAGAGAGAGAGAGAGAGAGAGAGAGAGAGAGAGAGAGAGGGGAGGGAGAGAGAGAGAGAGAGAGAGAGGGAGAAATATTGTTCAGGGTGGAGGTGTCGCTTTATCAAAAATGGACGGAGCACGACAAGGAAACAGCTGGCGTCAAGCCAAACTAGACATGCTTAGTTCGTTCCCTCACTCACTAGCGACCATTTGCAACGTGTGGAGTTTGGTCAGGACCCAGCAGAACCCCACAATACCGATTGGAACAACTTCGGTGAGCATTTTAACATGAAACTAGGCTTCTCAGAGTATGACGTTTTCCTAAATGGAACTTCCCTTAAGAGAATTGAAAAAACAGAACGCAGAAGCGCTCTCCTTTGACGGTCGGACGGAAAACTCGAAGATTATAGATTTCCTCAATTACAGCAACTCCGTCGCTTGGTCATTCAACTTCTGTCACCGATCGCTCGACTCCACGAACACGAGTTTCTGGCGGCTCTTGCGCTCGTCTGGTTGACACGGTCCAATACAAAATTGGCCATTTTGCGTAAACACGATCCGGACCGTCCGAATTTCACCTATTCGACGGCCCAGAAGGACATTGCCAACTTGATGCTAACGCTGAAAGTCGTCAAATTCGATGATCTTATAAGTGCTGTTATTGGAACGCTGAAGGAGACTGCGCTGAAGGCGAGCAAAATAGCATTGCCGATGGATAAAGTGAGTTTCGAGCACTTTTTAGCAGTTTTCAGTAGAAGAGTAAGTGGAAAATCAGAATTCCGATGAATTATAGGTAGTGAAAATCGTTATGTACTGAAGTTTCAGCTTCTGAAGAGTAGCGAAAGCGTTTCCTCACTCGCCTTCTTTTTTCGATTATTTTCACTTCTCTAGAAACAAAATGCCGTTAATATGAGGTGTATTAGATGTTATTGGAGATTTATGGAGTTCATGTCCTGTAGGTGAAATTTCATGAAGCTCATGTGGTCTTGATAGATTTTATGATGGATGTTCTATGAAGTTCATAGGCTGTAGATATCAATGACCTATGACGTAAATGCGCTGTTGATATCAACCGCCTATGAACTTCATGTCAGCGTTATTTCTTTTTTAAAGTAGCGGGGGTGCAAATGAATGAAAAATAAGCTCAGATTTAATAATAATTATAACTTTATTCATGGGAAAAAAATAAAGTTCATAAGCTTAACGATCAGCAATAGCTTTCATGAGCACAGATAATGGGCGTGGGAACCGTAGGAGAACCTTTAAAAAAACTAAAAAAAAAATTCGGAAAGTCACAAATTATGAAATTTGTTTCATATGTTCAGGCAAATTTCCCAACTGAAGAACCACTTCTGGAGTTGGTGCACGCGTGTACCTCCATCGTCTCCCCGTCAGAACTCCGTCAGAGTTGGCCGTCTCTCTTCAACCTTTTCAATGAAGCGCCATTGAGCAGTCTGAGCGCGAGATCGGTCTTCCTGCTCTTTGTGTGAGTATTTTGGTTACACATAGCTTCCTCTACCTGTAAAAAAATCTGGCCTCTGTAAATCGGTTACTTAGTACTGTAGCAGTTTCGCCTTGAAACACAGGAACGATTGAGTGATGCGCCTTTAATTTCAATGAACTGTAAGTAAGAATAATAAATTAAATCCACAAAAATCTAACTGTTCGTTGTGAGAGTTACCGTACTCATTCTGCAAACTTGAGATTAGAGCGCGTTTGAAAACGGCCATGCTTCTAGCGATATATGTGGGTTACTTTCATAACACGCGAAAGAATGCGAAAATATTGTTATCCGATAATAACCGTAGAATGACCGTGATATCTATTCTAATGAAAAAAAGGCTATTTGGTCACACTGTCTTTCCGCGGCCTGTTCTCAGCTCATAGGAGTCGGATCAGAACGGTGAAAACGCCATCGGATAGGTTCTGTTGAAGCGGAGATGCGCATCAACTTTTTAATTCGATCAGACCGCGCGCTGCTGCGCGGCACGGATTTCCTTAGTTTTTAAATTCAAACGTGTCCTCAACGTGATCCATTTATCGCCTAGCATTTTAATTTTCAGAAATGGAGATTTTAAGAAGTTCCAAGTTGTCTGAAAGTTCACGTTTTTTTTTTTGAAAGACGTTCCGTTCACTTTTTCATTCTTTGTTTCGAGTATCAAAACTGGCGTGAAAAAAATAAATTTGGGGGCGCGAAGCGCCCCTGAAGAGTGCTTGTATCATGATATACTTAATACGAAAAAGTCTACTGAATCGTTTCTATCAAGAATCATTTCCTTAAGGAAAGCTTACAAGGTGAAAAATTTTTCTGTTATAATCAAGTTTAAACTTTGATCAAATCTTAGCATTGTACCTAACTAGTGCTTTGAACCTCACCTAAAATTTGAGGTGTCGACAAAGATAAATGAAAAAATGATTCTTGATAGGAATGATTCAGTACACTTTTTCGTATTAAATGAGAAATATCGTCCAAAAAGACATGACCGCTAGCATACTTTGGCATTCTACAAAGTTTAGGTATAGATTAGGCATGGGCATATTGCCAATCATTGGCAGTCGATTGTCAATGCCTCTTTTCCATGTCCATTGGCATTGGCAGTCGGTTGGCAATGCAATTGACTTGGATTTTGATTTCTAGGCCTTCTTGACGTTAAAGACGGTGTTATAACAAACTGCATTGCCAATCGACTGCCAATCATTGGCAATATGCCCATGCCTAGTATAGATGTACAGTTTAAGTACTGCAATACAGATGAACTGTGTTAGATATACGAATATCATTTTCCAGTCATAGGAGTAACTTATTATTATACTGAAACCGCTAATATTTAATAAAAACTGAGTGAAACATGAAAAATTGCTAGTGACTCAGTAGTCAGATTTTGAGTTTTCAGAAATTTCCGATTATTCTCAATGATTTTTGAAGCAAAAGGACGAGTAAAATGAGAAATGAGTGTAAGAAGCACCACTTCCATCGAAATTCATTAAATTATACAACCTTTTTCATCATAAGTTACTAAAAAAAACTACAGTATTTTCTGGAAATTACCGAATACGATCGGAAAATGACTTGCCTCTGAGAAAAGATCGGAGTTTGACTCACAAGAAGCAGTAAACTTTTCCATTGCCGACAAAATTTTTGGAAGTTGACAATCGTTACCTTTATAAATTATCGGAAACTAAAGTATTTTCTGAAGACTTTTTGATTCTGAGAGAAAGACAAAGCCTTGACCACTTCCAACAACCTTATTTCAGAATCTTATGCGACTTTGTCAAATCGGTGACCGGAGCGTACATAGTAGAGGAGAAGTCAATGTCAAGAAACGTGCAGGACGCGTGTGCCAGACTGACAGAAGCGGTCAACGTCATCGTCGGATGGCAATTGGAAACGACAACGTGGCTGAAGAGAACACTAGTCGTCAAGCAAGATCACACGTCCTCGTGTGAGTTTTTTGTGATACGCGCTGTGGACGCATCGCGTTTTGCGAGAAATAATGGAATAGTGAAGAGTATCCATCTGGCTAGATCTTTTTTTCGTGTAGTAAACTTCAAATTACCTCTATTCAAAAATTTTTTTAGTGAGAGACGAAATGATTCAAGATGAAAGTAGAATTTTATGAAAATATTTTCGAACTAGCCCTGTATTCTACTCTTCATCTAGGAATCTTAATTTTTTATTATCTTAATTTTATTAATTTCTAGAAATATGTCAAAACTGGATTTCATACACGTAAAACACGGTATAGAAAAGTCCAACTCCAAACACAAAAATCTATCATTGCAGCCTCGATCCGATCAGTCGACCAGTCGCCAATGACAGAAACGGCGTCGAGCGTGATGTCACTCAACGAAACGCCATCCTACCGGAACTCGACGTTGTCGTTGATCAACAGCAAACCGGCGAGTCTCGACGGTACCGGAAGTCTTGCGGCCGCGTCGATGACATCAGACAAGGTCGAGAAGAAGAGCTCGTCGAATTTACGTGCTTCGGTGAAAGACACGAACAACAACAAGAGAGATCCAGCACACAGTACACAAGCATTGTTCTTGTTAGCCGAGGTGAGCCTTGCAAATTGTGAGAAAATTGAGAAATAATAATTGCAGCTCATAGAAAACTACCAAAAAGTGGCGCTAGGATGCAAAATTTTTATCCGAGTAAAATGACAAAAGCTGATTTTGATTACTGTCCATAGGGTCCGAGCGCTGGCGCGATGTTAATGACTCTAGAGAGATAATTTGACCTATTTAATAAAGCTACAGTAAGTCGCTCCATTAAACTACAGTAACCTATTTGAGCAAGCTACAGTGTAGAGTACTCCCCTCAATCGGGCTACAGTAATACCCTGAACCTATTTGTCGAAGTATACAATATCTCCCATAACATTCTCAATGTGGTAGCTCGATTCAAGCTTGACCTGTTCGATCAATCTACAGTAACGCGCTGAACCTTTTTGTAGTAGTGAAATACAGTAACCTAGTCAATCAAGCTACAGTAACTCTCCTAATCCTATCTGTTACCTCGGAATTCATTCATTCACAACTTTCCAGAGGCTGACAGATTTGCTCGACCAAGTGAGTAAAAGTGATGAGAAAGAGAAGGTTATCCCAATCCTGAACTCGATCTGGGCCAATGTAGTTCCGTACTTGAAGGCGAAGAAGTGAGTTTTTCCTTTTTTGCAATTTTACTACACATAGTTGATGAAATTGAGACATTTTTCCGTTTTTCAGGTTTTTCTTCTGGCGGTTAGTTTTAGCAAAAGAATTCAACTGGAATATTGGTTTTTACTTTTGACTTGAATCATAAGATGATCATATTATATAAATTTCAGTGCTCGAAATGCTCGCTTCTTCCTTGCCTCGTCACAGCTTCTCGCATCGATGTCGTCGTACAGCTACATGAGACAAGTGTGGAAGAAAACGACACTGGAGTTGTTGTTGGATTCGAGTGAGTTTTTGAAATTCGTTTATCTTCAAAGGGTAAATTATTTTTATGGAGTTCGGGTTATAGGGTAAGCTCGAAAACTTGGTGTCGAGCGGGAATCGAACAACATATGTAAATGTTTGAGTTTTTCTGCTCGATGCCAATCTTAACCTATAACCTCCTCCGATTCACATGAATTTCAATATCTGAATGTTTTCCGTTAGTGTGTTGACAGAAAGGAACGGATATTGCTCATCTGAATGTAGGTAAAAAGTCTGATAAAACTATCTTTTCCCGTTGCCCGTTCTTTTTGCTGATTGAAAAAGCTAAGCCCAATCTGATAGATTTTTTAGGAAGAAAGTTTCTAATTCAATCCTGCCGCGTGCTGCTGCGCGGAACGGAATTTTACTTCCGGAGGTATTGCCATTCCGGCATTGATGATTTCACAAAATAGACCATGAAGTGACTTCGCAAATATTAGTGTTTCATGAAAATTTTAAATATCCTAACCCTGTTATCTTCGCACTGTGCCGACTTAATACGAAAAAGTGTACTGAATCGTTTCTATTAAGAATCATTTCCTCAAGGAGGGCTTACAAGGTGAAAAAATTTTTTTGTGATAATCAAGTTTAAACTTTGATCAAATCTTATCATCATACCTAACTAGTGCTTTGAACCTTACCTAAGCCTAAAATTTGAGGTGTCGACAAAGATAAATGAAAAAATGATTCTTAATAAAAACGATTCAGTACACTTTTTCGTATTAACTCACTGTTGCCGTATCGGTCTAGACCAGCTGATACACTTATAGATGTTCGTTTCGAGACGTTTGATCAGTCTCGACAAAATTTATATTAAAATGGAGTTAATTGAGAAATAGTTGACGAGTGGTCATTAAATAGAGTTAAAATAGAAGTAATTGTAAAAATTGAATTAAAATGGAGATGTCTTACCATTGTTTTTTTTTTCGAAAGAACTATTGTTTACGCTTAGACAGTCCATACTTTGAAAATCTGAAATAACCTTTTTGCGTACACTTGACCGTTCAACATCTCAAAGGCTGTGATCAAAGTTCAAATTTAAAAAGTTTCTCACGAAGTGTGTTTTTCCACAAAGTCACAATTACAACTTTCAGCATTCTTCAAAATGGACCATCAAGCGTTGAAGCAATGGCTAGTGGTGACAGACCATCTGATGACCCACGACAGGACTTCCTTCAAAGATCTCTTAAAGAGCATCGCCTACACGCCTAACGCATCGTTCAGCATTATGAGCAGCAAGGAACAAGAGTACGAAGCAAGAGCCCAAGCACTGAAACGTCTCGCGTTCGTGGTGCTCGGATCGCAGTTGGATCAATATCATGCCCAGATGAATGATATTCAGGTGAGTTATATTCTATACCGCGCAGCAACGCGCGGAGGAAATTCCGCCTGAAACCTCTCCCACAACAACTGATTTCAGGAGCGACTATCATCTGACGCCCTCCGCGTGTCTCAGAGCCCCGTTGTTCGAAGCGCCGTCTTCCTGTGCATTCGAGTGCTATTGCTCCGTCTTCGACCTCAAAGTCTAGTCGGTGTGTGGCCCATCATGGTCACTGAGTTGGTAAGATTTTTCAAATAGCAAAAGTTTAGCAAATTTCGTTTCTCTCGCTTATCTGGGAAATTTAAAGTTGAACCTAGATTTTTTTTTATCTTGCAAGTTGTCGTTGGTCCAAAATTATTGTAACAATGGTGCTCTGTTTTCTTTTCTCTAGACCGAAATTCGACACATTACTTTTGTAGCTGGATGTGTAATTTGTAGTTTTCTTGCTCATTTTTTCCATGGTGCAGTATAAACGCTGCGCAATGGCGCTATCAAACTCCTACCTAGGGATGGGAAAATCGCCGGGGGGCTTAGGCTATCCTCTTTTGGTTGGCTTAGGCTATCCTCTTTTGGTTAGACAATTGCATTGGCGAGCGCCTGGAGTTGCGCTTTCTGAGCCTTCTCGACGTTTGAAGATGGTTCTGTTCAGATGGTACCAATCGTTCGCCAATTGAATCGGCTAATGAAAAGAGGATAGCCAATCCTAAGCAAATGACTGGCGATTTGCCCCTCCCTACTTCTACCGATTAGAACATCAGTGAAAACCATAGTTGAATTTTCCACTTCCTTCCGTAAACCTCTGGGACAAGCCTATATTCAAATATTTCGACTTGAATATTTTTCAGGTCCACGTCCTTCTGCAGCTCGAGCAACAACTCAACGTGGCAGACCGAGGAATCGAAGAGTTGTCAAGTGCACGCGACGACCAGTGGATGCAGTTGTACCTTGCCGCGTGCAAGCTCCTAGAATCACTGTGCACTCTCCCCTCAGGTCACCTGGCTCATTTCCAAATGTGCCAATGGGCCTTTGTAACGTCAGTGTCGATGGGCACAGCGGATCGGTTCCAGCCATTCACCACCAGAATACACGAAGGACTCTGTAAAAAGGTGAGCGTAGTTACTATGAACACCTCTTTTTTAAGCTTAGGTTAGGTTGGGACTAGCTTAAGGTTCAACCTAAGCCTAAGAACAAGAGCACCATTATGTAGGGGTTAGGATTGGGTTTTCCTGGGCTTAAGAATAGCTGCAACGTAGTGTATCAGGTCGACCCCCCAAATCAAGCCATTTTGGCCAATCCTAAGCCTAAATGCACCAGTGCCAACAAGATGATTGGGCTGTTCTGAGCAAAGTTATTAAAGTTTGAAAAAGACGGGATGCAGGATGCAACTGGGTGCGTTTCACTAAATGCCGTATTATGATGAACTGTCACAAAATTATAATGAATAATACGAGTATTATAATACTATGTAAGTTATTGTTTGTGGCAACATGATACTCGTATTCTTTATTATAATGCTCTGAAATTTTCATTATAATACTCGCAAATTTTGTGCATATAAAATCTGACCGTTTTTTTCAGTACGGAGACTTCACGACAGCAGAAATGGAGAACTATACGGCGTCATTGAGCGGAATCAAGATTCTGACTTCGTTTGAGGAACTGCGACCCTTCTTCTTTGCTCTGGCGACGTTGAATAAATCGGTGCCAGGAACGAAGGTTGGTTTTGACTCACATCTGACTGATAAGAAAGTAGAACTAAATACGCCTGTATCGACCTTGTTTCCGACCTATGGTCCATAGAATTTGTGAAAAGCTTTTACCACATTTCTTTCATAATAGTATACTTTTTCTACAATTCTAATCAGCTTCAAGATAGTTGAACAGTCAAAATTTGTAGGTTTTTTCTCACAATACCATGTGGAAAAATTTAAGAAGCTAAAATCCTCGAAAATTTCAATTTGACCAGCTATAATGGAATTTTCCAGCCAATGCTTCGAGAGTCCAACTACCTCTCGGGTTCGCTGTCGCACAAACTGGCGGTCCAGCGACTCGAGAACGCTCTTTACGTGGATTTCTCGGAACACCTCCAACTGTGATAAATGCTGTCATCAACTGAAAATGTCGATTTGCTTTAAACCAAAGCCTTTCACTTGATCCATGGTTGAACTCAGTATGTTTACATGTGTTTAGTCATACAAATATGTAGGTTTTTTGACTAAAGAAATCTTGGTTCAGCCAAAATGAGCTTTTTGTACATATTCACGATCGAAAAAATTTGTATTATACACATCAATAACAACCTTACTTTTTCTTATTATCATATTCACTTTCCGTGTTAGAACTTTGTGATTGTGTGAAAATTGTAATTTAGAAATGCCCAAACGTAATTTATCGTCTCTCCCCGGTTCGCGTAATGAAACATAAGCAATGATTTTTTTTCCTCATTATTACCACTTTTTGTCCATAAGATTAGTTATTTTACCCAAACTCCTGAACGTGATAGCTTTACAAAGTACCCTAAACTCCGTATTATTATTTTTCAAAACGGTGAACCCATCTTATCCTCTTCCAAACTTTCCGGTTTTTCGCGTGGTTAGCTTCTTTTTCTGAATCTGTGATGAGTTGAACATTGTCAAAAACAACGCGCACGATTTTTCAGATATACTTCTCCCATCCCCTTTTAATTCTAGTACACGCCCCTTTTCTTCGGCAGTAGGTGCACGCTCCAACAAAATCGTGAAGCGTGTTCTACCGACAGAATGTAATTTTTTACTGAACGAATAAATTATTGGTTATTAGACTAAAATTTATATCAGGAAAATAAATACACTATTATTGAACATAATTAAATATCACCCTTTCTTCCTCTGAAGCGTGACCTCATGTCTACCAGAGACCGTTTACAATCGGTGAAGTTTTGTAGTAAAGCAAAACAACGTTCGTTGACGGAACCATCGTGAGCGTCAATACACTCTTTAGCAGGCCGGGCATCTACTTGAACACACCTAAACTTTATTTTACACTTTTGTTCTAATAACAAACCTCACTTTGATTCTTTGATACACTTCTTAAGAGCTTGACGTAGTCTATCGCATGATATTCCAGTTGATTTCATTTGGTTCAACTCATCATCATCGTAAAAATACGTTGCAGAATGCTGCGCAACTCCACTCATATCTCTCTAGATGTAAGATAGCTGAAAATTTAATTATTGTGATAAAATAAATCACTCAAAGAAAAAAGAATATAAAAATAAATAAACGTAAATCAACAATAAATATAGTATTTCCCGTTCGAGTTTACCTCATCGTGTTGAGAGTCGTGACTCCGCCCACTTGTCAATGCGCCTTTAAGCGAGTCGATGATTTTTCTGTTGTTTTTTTCAACGACATGTTTGTGCTTCTCTCCGCGACTGGTTTTGTTTGTAATCACCCGTTTGTTGTATTTCATCTTCTATACAGCTTCATGTATTCATAGCACATCACACTACTAGATTTCGCCTTGATGAGAAACGCTGTTTTCAGGTAATAAGATTTGTCATCATGTCTGGCCAAACCCCATACATTGGAAGCAAGATCAGTCTCATTTCCAAATTGGATATTCGTTATGAGGGTATTCTCTATACCGTCGATACGAACGACTCCACTATTGCTCTAGCAAAGGGTACACTTAAATCCTTTGTCATCGTTCAATTTCCAAGTTTTAGTGAGATCGTTCGGTACCGAGAAACGCCCTGCTGCGAATCCGGTTGCTCCTAGGGATGAAATCTTCGAGTACATCATCTTCAAAGCCAATGACATCAAGGACTTGATTGTTTGCGACACACCGAAGGTTTTTTTCAAACGTGCACAGTGTGACAAAATATTTAAGATGGCTACTCTCTCCGGTGGAAGTCTCCCATACGATCCGGCCATAATTTCGGTTTCTTCGCGAAGTGCGCCCGCTCCAACTGGTGATGGTGTAGCTGCGACTGAGTCGGCAGGTTCATCCCGAACGAACACGCCGAACAGACAGAGCCCAATCGTCAACCTAGCGAACAAGGCTCCAGGGTCAAGCCGCGGTGGTTATCGTGGCAACCGTGGAGGCTATCAACAACAAGGTTATTTTCCTAGAAAATTTGAGTAACTTACAATGAACTTCAGGACCGGGTGTTAACCGTTACAACAACTACAACGGTGGTTACAACCGAGGAAACAACCGTGGTCGTAACAACTACGGAGTTCCACGTGTCAACCAACGCGAGAAGCTGAAGTTCGAGAACGACTTCGATTTCGAGAAGGCCAACGAGGAATTCCAAGAGGCTCTTACTGAGAAGATGGAGAAGTTGAAGGTACTTTTTGTTTATCTTGCACTGGTGAAATAAACTGTTAAGGTTGACGGAGAGGCTGAAGAAGAAAAGGAGCAGACCGTTGAGCAAGAAGACAAGACCTTCTACGACAAGAAAACTTCCTTCTTCGACAACATCAGCTGCGAGTCCTTGGAAAAGGCAGAAGGAAAAACTGGAAGGCCCGACTTCAGAATGAACCAGGTCAACCAAGAAACCTTTGGTCGCTCCGCTGTTCGATCGTTGAACTACCGCAGAGGCAACAGCTTCGGTCGTGGTGGTGGTTACCGTGGATACAACGGTTAGTTTTTGAATATAAATCTGAACTAATTCTTATATTTAGGATACAACAACCGAGGTGGAAACTACAATGGTTACCGCAACAATTATAATAACTACAACAACCGTCGTGGTGGAAACTACAGTCAAAATAGAGACAACCAACAGCCAAGAGAACAAGAAGCTCAACCTGCTGCTGTTTCCGTTGCGGAAGCTGAGCAGTAGTTTTGTCCTTTCACTGATTCATCACGCCCTGCCGTTTTCAATGGTTTGTTGTAGTTAAAATCGAGAGTCGTAATGTATTATACCATGGGCTATATTTAGTGTTATAAATCTCGAAGTGACAAAGCGGGCTTTCCTTTATTTATTTTTGCATATTTTCATGTTGATCCAAGGGTCATGTAGATGATCTTTGTGACTACTACCAGTGGTATGTTTTGTTTAAATATCTGTCCCATCCCAGGCCAATTTGCCCCCTACCTTACGTTCTCATTTTGAGCCGTATTGGATTGTTTTTTACTGTACCCATCTCTCACAGTCAATTGTTTTATTGAACTTATTGTAATAAGGCATGTGATAAGTTGCATTCCTGAGAGAGACCCATCAGTTTGTTGTTTTTTGAGTTCTCTCACGTCTGTTCAACTTTGTTCATTAGACAAGTGACTAATAAACTTCATTGGTGATTCTCTCTGTTTAACTGTGAATTTCAATTACAATGAATTTCGTTTCCGAATCAGCGTTCCCAGAGTGCCTATTTCAACTGCCAGGATAGGGACGTAGGTCACCGTTAGCAAAAGTAGGTGAATCCGGTACCCTGAAACACTTATTTCTCTTACTTTGATTCAACTACCTATGTTCCAGTCGTACGTGTTCTTGTGAGGATCTGGAGTTGTCGTCGACGACAGCCAAGCAATAGTTATTCCAATAGCTAGCGTCAGCCTCAGGATCTGCAATCAAACCGACATTTCTAGTATTCGAATCGCGACCGACTGCTGTGAGAATGGCTGCTACTTTGATGTGTTTTACATTCGCTTCGATTCCAACGACCAGAGCCACAATGAAAGTGAGGAAGAGAGCGAAGAAGACGACAAATTGTGCTCTGTACTCGTCAACAAATGGATCATCGTGTACATGACAGTAGACGATGAAGAGGAGAAGCATCACAGATAAGAATATGTCTGTGAAGATTGAACATGTCGCCAGCACCTGAACATATCATTTTGGGTACGGTATTCGAGTCGGTAGGAAATCATGCACAGTACTCAATGAATTTGTAGCCGGTACGTCGCCATTCAGTATAGTCTACCAAACGGTGACAATACGGTAACGTTCCGTTAATAATTCTGCGACGTACCGACGACAAGGCGAGAAAACGTAAAATCATCCATTCGTAGCCGGTGCGTCGCCGTTTGGCAGGGTTTACCGAAAACGGAGTTTTAGAGTCGATGGAACGATCACCATTGAGCCACGTGCCGAGCACATCAAACTAACAAAACTCACCAACGGAGTCCTAGAACGTGCCATCCGTGTTGAATGAGGACGCGATGCGTCGAGTGTAACTTTACAGGTTCTTTGTTTTGTTACTGCTAGACACAGATGCAAACAAAAGTACAACTATCAAATTAATTGGACACCATTTTTGAAAAAGACACAAACTTCCGGAGGCTTGGGAATTAAAGTACAGTAACCCAAGCTAAATACAGTAGATTCTCTGGGTACTGTAAGTTTAGAAAAGGTCATGATCACTGTAATTTAGCAAGTGGTCCAAGAAACTGTAACTTTAGAATAGACTCTGGTTACGGTTACTTCAAAATAGGCTCAAATTACTGAAAGTTAAGGGAAGAGTCTTGGACTACTGTAACTTCAAAGCAGGTCCGGCCGGATTACTGTAATTTTCTGCGGATTACTGTAATTTTATGATAACCTCTGGTCACTGTAACTTAAAAATTGGTTCGGACACTCTCCGACTTCGGAATTGGTTGGGGATACTGTAACTCAAGACGTGAGAAGAGTCTCAGACTACTGTAACTTTTTGAAAACTCAAGTAAAAAAAAACTACACTATGATGGTAACAGTTTATTCGGAATGTTTGATGAGATAGTTGGTTGTTAATATGTACAAAATAACAATTATTTCCTCTAGTTTCTTGCCAACGAAGACAACATCCAATCTGGCGGTTGAACGAAGAAAACCCCTCCATCAGTTGCACAATAAGTCGGGCAGACCTAAACCAATCGATTATCTGACTACACCATGGTGTTCCCTACCCCAGGACTTCCTTCATCACCACGTTCACCAAACGGTCCTTCACCACCGGGTGCACCATTCGCACCAGGGAATCCTGGTTTGCCCTTCTTCCCTCTTGGTCCTTGTGAGCCTTGTGGACCATCGATTCCTGGCATGCCTGGTGGGCCGGGTGGCCCGACGACACCCTCGTCACCCTGTGGTCCGGGTGGGCCGGGGATGAATGGAATTGGTGTCGCGTCCTCTCCAGGGTCACCCATTTCACCATCCAATCCTGGGATTCCAACGGGTCCGATGGGACCTTTGGGCCCGATCTTGCCGTCGATCCCGCGGACGCCAGGTTTTCCGGGTGCACCAATGGCACCTTTTTCGCCTTTGACGCCCTTCAGTCCTTGGGCACCCTGCTTTCCACGTGGACAAGGATCGACACAGAACTTTTTGTAGTCGATTGGAGGTTCGCATGGGAGGCGAGCTGGGAGGCCGGGTGCTCCGTCGGATCCGCGGGTTCCGGCGAGTCCATCACGACCCGGCAGACCTGGTGGTCCTGATGGATGTTCGCATCTGTAACAGACACAAGATAAATGAGGAGAGGGAGAGAGAGAGAGAGAAATTTACAAAGAAGTCATACCTACAATCCGCTGAAACTTGACCCGTCGCACGAAGATAGTCATCGATTTCGTCACGCTTCCATCTAGCAGTTATGTTGATGAAGTCATCTTCCACTGCGTAGAGCAGGCCTTGCACTTCGGAAGCTGTTTCCTACAACTTGAGAACTTGATGAAAGCAGTGCCGGGCAGCAGCGCGCGTTCCGCAGAACCAGTGTGATATTCACAACGTCGCCTATCATATGGCGTTCAGACGGTTCCGATTCGATGCTAGAAGCTGAGAACAGACCGCGGAATACAATAGGATCAAAAAGCGTTTTTGCATAATTGAAAAACTCATGCCGCGCAGCAGCGCGCGGTAAGGCCTGCATAAAAATTGATGTGCATGATAGCTGTGAAGTCATGGTTAAAGTGATCCGATGAGCCCCAGAAGAAAAACAAGTGCTCACCGTACACCTTTCCGCGTCTAGAACAGCTGTTGCAATACCACTCTGAGCGATGTTGAAGATAGCAGGAACTGTCATGCTTAGACTACACGTCATCGAGAGGACTGTGAAGAATGATATCAGAATTACTGCGGTGTAGGCCGTTTCTCGTGGGTCATAGTCATCTTCTTTCATCTGGAGTTGGAAAGATAGAAAGAGAGAGGGATAGAGAGAGGAGAGAGAGGGAGGGAGAGAGATAGAGAGAGAGAGAGAGATTTCGAGCTCTTGACTATGCAGAAGTTGAGAAAACGGTGTAGCTATCAACTGACGAAAGGAAAAACGAAGGCTGCTGCTGACCCAGTTCTAACACACTGAGTATACCCAAATGAGTGACCTAATCACCTTTTCGCTTTTCATGATAACTGATTACTTTCGCTTTTTTGCGATCCGGGAGGGTTGGTTAGCCGTGCCTACAAAAGGATGATGGAAGGGTTTGCGGCTTTAAATGCGATTCTATGTGGATAGAGTTAGGAGTGGAATCGCGACGATAGGAGTCGGAGTTGTTTTTTTCTTCAAACATTTTAAAGGTTCAGAGAAAACAACAATTGAAAAACGTACGGTAACAAAAAATGTCGTGACATGGTGCGTCCTCAGTTCCGAATGGTGCATACACTGAAATCAAAATTTTTATTTATTTTATCAGTTTATCTCCGAAGCTCTCCGAAGCGTCCCTGTACTGATATGCTAATGCCTACTCTGTTGTTCAAAATTGATTCAATTTCCTAGCATCTTAGAATTGTGCATGAGAATGTGTTCCGTTATCTTCGTTCCCTTCTATTTTTAATTTGAAGTGTTTTCGAAATTTTTCAATTCTCGAAATATGAAATATCTGGTTTCTATTAGCACATATCTCTTTCTGTAGTATAAATTGCTAAGTGACATCTTCAGGAATTTCGTACAGCTTTTTGCTCATTCTTGTAAAATTCAGATGAGTGCAAGTCGAAAACGGTCAACGCCCGGTCCCTCCGATAGCGACGATTATGTTGTGAAGCGACAAAAGAACAATGCTGCTGTAAACAGGTAAGATTCACTTTATTTCAAATGAGCAGTAAATTTTTCAGGACGAGAGAGAAAAAGAGAAAAGAGGAGAACGAGACAGCTGAAAAGGTAGAAGAATTGAGAAAAGAGAACGAGCAATTGGAGCGGAAGGTTACTTTTCTCCGGAATGACTCACAATGAACCTGTTCAGGTTGACAAGCTAGAGACCGAACTCAAGTTCCTTAAAGATCTTCTTGTAAACTATGCCAAAGGCGGCAGGAAAGACAATCAGGGACCGTCTTCATAAAACCTCTTCCCACTCCAATTATGTACAAATAAAATAAATAGCCTATATTTAAATCTCTCGTGTAATTTTGCTGGTTTCATCCATTACTATCTTACGTTGTTCCCGGAATCATTTTATTTCAAGACACAGATGTCCGAGGATGATGCTTTACGGTATAAGGAACTAGCTAGACAATGTGTCTCCACGTCATCAGATGCAGTCGATGCCATGGAAAAGCTGTTGACGACGTTGAAGGCGTGCAAAGAGACTGATGCGGATGTGAGTTTTGAGGCGAAACGTCGTCACGCTGGCATTTCTGCCACGTTTTCGTAAGATCATTTTCTTTAAAACGTCAATTTTCATTTCTCACCAGCGCTCATCATTCATTCAGTGAAAACCAAATGATGAAGTTTAGAAAATGTCGAAATTCTTCACGTAACGTATTAGTTTTCGAACAGTTGGTCCATTTAAAAGTTTTTCATTGTTCACTTATGAAGAGGAATGAAGGAAGCTATCAAGTTTTCTCATAAACGGTGAAAATAAACTCAAAATCATTAAATCTTTCAGGGTATCAGTCTTCTGAAAGTGAAAAACTATGAACTTGTTGCTTACATGAGTGAGCTGACCCTTATGATGTCGAAAATGCTGAAAGGAGAAAAAACAGAAGGAACGAATTCTATCGACAGGGCGTTGAAGCATCGAGTGGTGAGAATTTCTTTATTTCTTCATTTTTCTAAACGTGCACAAGAAATATCAGTGCATTTGAGACTTTGCTTTTGCTAAAAATGAATTACCAAATTTTTGAACGAAGTCATTTTTTTCTACAAAAAATTATTTTCTCAATATCATGATTACTTTTTTTCTAAATCAAACTATTGCAACAGCTATTTTTTGATGTACACTACTTTTACGAAAATTCCAGAACGTGTTTTGAGAAAGTTACAAAGGGAAAGAGGTTCTGAGATAAAAATGATTTGATTATTGAAAAAAAAACGAGTTTTTAAATTACCGAAGACTTCCAAACCACTCAATAAAAGTTTTTTTTTCAGATAATAGAAAAGATCAAGCCGATAGAGGACAAAATGAAGCCACAGATTGAAAAACTTTTGAATCAAAAGAAGGAACAGAAGGGAACCATGAAGGTGCGATTGGATCAGATGGATGTGAAAGATGGTGAAGGCAGTGACGAAGAGGATGAAGAAGAAGCGAATACGAAGACCAAGAAGTACACTGCTCCCAAGATTCGCGCTGTTCACTATGAAGGTAATTTTTGATATAGAAAATCGTGTGAGATAGTTTTTTTTCGGAAAACATGAGGAAATTCGAATAGCCGACTGGTTTTCAATAAAAATTTCTAGAAATGAGAAGTTGGAAAAGTTCTCGAAAAATGATTCTACTAATACTGGCAATCTTACTCTAGCTGAATCGGTAATCGTTTAAAAGAAATTCGCGAAAAAAAGAAAAAAAATCAGTAAGTTTGTGGTTTTATTGATCGTTTTTGGTACTCTGCGATTTTTTTTCGCATGAAATTTTCAAAGAAAATGGATTTTTTCATAATGAAGACAGTGCGAAAATAGTATTTATGCTTTTAAAACCTGGTCGAACAACTAACACCAACGTATCACTACTAACAGTCATATTCAGTTCCTTTCCTCTAGTTATCTTACAAAGTTATCCAACGTACTCTGCCAAAATCGCACAACTGTTCTGACCGGAGCAGCTTCTTTAAAAGGATCTCCTACGGTTCCCACGCTCATTATCTGTGCTCATGGCGGCTATTGCTGGTCGTCACGAAGCTTATGAACTTTATTTTTCAATTAATAAAGTTACTGCTATTAAAACATACAAAAATATTTTCAGAGGAAGAAGACCGGCCAAACAAGGACCTAGAAAAGGCAAAGAGACGGGCGATGCAGAGTAGTCTGATTATGGAGCTGAAGAATCAATTCAGTGATGCGCCAGAAGAGATTCGGGTATTCCATTACTTTCATCAATTCTCAATTTGATTTTTTCAGGAGATGAGCGAAAGAAAGTTTGAATACGATAGGAAGCGTGAGAAGTGAGTTTTTTGTTGTATTTCGTGGTTAAGGTTGTGAGAATATTGTTTTTAATCTACAATTTAACATTATGTTTATTATCATCGCACTTGAAATGAGATAAATTCGATTAAAAGTTATAATTGAGAGTTTTAGTAAGGATTTTAGATTAATTTAGCCGATCCTAAAGGTGAAGTTCCTATTTTTTTAATGTGGATTTTTCAGAATCATTTTTTCGGTTTTTACTAGTCTTGTTTTTTTTTTAAAATATACAGCCTAGCACTAAAACTGTGATGATTTTTTCATGAATTGACTGAAAGTTTACCAGAATATTGTAAACTATCCCTTAAACTTTTCCTGATGTCCAGATTTTTATTAAATTGACCGCAACTTTACCTAAACCCTATTTCACACCTTTTTCATTCGGTTGTTATTAGAATACGTTGAAAAAATCGAAATTTCTATCGGTCGTAGGGGTTACTGTCAATACTTCAGATACGAAGAAGACAACTTTGTCCGTCTCCGTCAAACCCGAGAGCAGAAACAGAAAAGTGCGAACCTTGGGCGTGCCGAGACCCTTGATGATATTCTCTCGTTCGGTGACTATATGATGCGCGGTGAAGACGGAAACGCTCTGAAACGACGACGAACCAGCAGCGCCATCGATGGAAAGAAGTGGAAGAAGGCGAAGTCGGATAAGAAGAAGGTGAAAACGGCAAAGGATAAGCATAAGGTTCGTTTTTTGAGCCTCGCGAGGCTTGCGTTGGAGCCGTTTATGCCATGTGTGTCGCGGGTTCGACACCTAGTCTCTCGCACAAATTTTGCATTTTCTCTCGTTTTATGACATAAAAAGAAGTTATCCTGAAGGTTGTCTCAATTGAAGGCTGTTCAGGAATAATTCAGAAATTTTGATATCATCGATAGAATATTCTCTACTTTC
The DNA here is from genome assembly GCA_963978915.1 of Caenorhabditis parvicauda. Taxonomy (NCBI): domain Eukaryota; kingdom Metazoa; phylum Nematoda; class Chromadorea; order Rhabditida; family Rhabditidae; genus Caenorhabditis; species Caenorhabditis parvicauda. The sequence continues at coordinate 11,559,269 of OZ022254.1, read as the reverse complement.
TGAAAATGAATTTGAACGAGAGAAAGAAGGAATCTTACTATTGAAATTCAAGAATTGGAATCGTTTTTTCAGAAAAAGATGATCCGGCGAAGACAATAAATGGTCCGATTACGTATGTTTTTTTGTTGATTTTTCATGTTTTTGTTATCTCCCAGTTGATAAATTTTGTTTTTCCACTAGTTTTTGATATTTTTGTCACTGGTTCTACTGCCAGTTTTATATCTTGTTTTATTTAACCATTTCTTGTCTTTTCTGATTGAAATGTTTCTGTTTCAAAATTATATAAGAATTTTAGATTAATTGATAATTAATTGGAAAGTTTAATTTAAATCAGAATTAAATTAGAAACATTATCTTAAAATAAGTTTTTCTTATCGACTTCCATTTTTGATCAGAAAAATTAATTTCATAAAGTCAATTATTTAATATTGAAATATCATTTTCAACCATTCCTATTAACATCAATTTCATCAGAATTCGGAAAACATTGGGTTTTAATACAAACCAGTCGTTCTGATCGATTTCCATTTTTTTTCAGAAAAATAAAATTAATCAATATAGAAATATAATTTTCACTCCTTTCAGTTTCAAGGGTAAAGAATGGGTGGTGGACGGTACGAGGCTCAACTCTGCGTCGTCATCGTCGAAGATCTTTTCGGCAAGGTCGCCGGTGCGGTGACAGAGACGTTGATCCGCGAGCCGTCACACCTTCCGATGCTCATGCACAAGCTGAAGCCGAAGTTCCCGGTGGTCATGCTGAGAAAAGCGTTGGCTATCCTGATCAACTTTGACTTTGTGGCGTTCACCCTGGACGCTCAAATGAAGACCCACTACAAAGTGAAGATGGAACAGATTCTAAGATTTCTGAGTGGTCCGAGGTAAGATTTGTCTGTATAATTGCGGATGGGAATCAATTTTTCGGAATCATCTCAAGAATTTGAATCATTTTGACATAAAAAGTAATGGAAAAACCATTTCTGCTTGAAAAAAATTTTTAATCAAAAAATTGATTTTCAAATGTTTTTCCTCTTTCATTCATTATACGCCATCGGGAACAGGAATTTCAATTCTGCGAATTATAGATTTTGAGATTTGATGATTTTACTATATAATCGCTTCAGAATTTGTGAAGTTCGAGAGAAAAACGTTTTTAGATGTAATTCTATCAGTTTAGTTTTTCATTAGAAAACGATCCCTATTCCAAGTTCTAAATTATCCCAAACTACCAGAAAGGTGGAATTTTTGAGATAAAATTTGAAAAAAATGGAAATTTACAAAATGAAAAATTCAGATGTTGCCTTGTGATCAAAAAACTATATGGACAACTGGCAGAAGACATTTGTGACGAAATTTTCTCCCAGGGTCAACTAACATGTTCGAACGCGATGAGAAGAGCTTTTGCTAGGGATGACTCGGTGGCTATTGATGAGGTATCATTTTCATAAACGGAAAATTTTCAACTTGATAGTCAACGTTAAACTCATGTTAGTGGTTTAATTTGGGTTCTTTTCAGATCGCCAAGATAACATGGCTCTCTGAGTCTTGGTAGACTCAAAATTGTAGTCGAGTTTTCTTTAATGGATCTGAGTTTTGGACTCAAACTTGATTCTTCACGTGAATGTTGAAAAAGTTCAAATTAAAAAATATTTTACTCATAAATGCAGTGTAGAACGAACGTATGTTTTTGTTGTTCTTGCAGTTGTTTTCTCTTTGAAAATATCGCTAAACATCGCGAAATCATCGAAAACAAACGAGTTTCGTTATTTTGAGTGAAAATTCGAACGCGATGATAGAGCACATATCTAGCAAAAAGTCTGACCAATTTCAAACGCGCGCCAGCCGCATTTTTGTAAAATGAGTACGGTAGGCCTACCCTAGGGTCGGGACTCTCACAACGAACAGTTAAATCTTTGTGGATTTAAATTGTTATTCTTACTTTCAGTCCATTGAAATTAAAGGCGCATTACTTAATCGTTCTTGTGTTTCAAGGCGAAACTGCTACAGTAATAAGTAACCGATTTACGGAGGTCAGACTTTTTTACAGATAGAGGAAGATATGTGTAGAGTAAAAGGAACATTTTCAGCTGAAACGAGTCTTCTGCGAGCTAGCCGTTGCACAATTCATCATCAGAGCTCCGCCGAAGGAAGATGAGTTGAATGGATGCCCGATGTTCAAGTCGGACTATGATCCGTTTCTGATGCCAGAAATTGTTCTGAATAATATTCGACCGGAGTCTGGTTTGTTTTCCTTTCTGATATATTTATATACGATTTTCAACATGAACTCATTGAGAAATCGACCATTTTGAGTTGGATCCTTGGGAAATCGAAGAGTTAACCAAATCAATGTTTTTTCAAAGAAAAATAGTGGCTCTTATTTTTTCTGTACGACTCGAATACAGGAAAATTTAAAAGAATAGAACGAGAAAAATTCGAAAACAATATAGAGAAGTTTCAAAATACGCATATGAAATATTTCTACAAATCAAGAAAGTTTTGAAAAGCGTGAGGGTTTTGAAAAAATTATAGAAAACTTAACATGTTGCACGGTTTCTTTGACACAGAAAAATTCAAGCCCTGCTTTCAGATGAGAAGTCGAGAAAAAGAAAAAATGAAGATGACGTGAAAGATGGAGACGAGGGAGTCTACTGGCGACTGAACTGGAAACGATTTGAAGTGTATTTCAGAGACGAGCTGATAACCAACTATCTGGTTGCGCAGGTGATTTTTTTTTGAATAGACCAATGAGCTTTGGAGTTGGCCACGCCCCTTTTATGCCAGTAGATTAAATTCATGTTACTGAATTTGGAATTACTCTATGATTTTTGCAAGCTTGCGAACAATAGTAGCACATGTATCGCTAGAAGCATGGCCGTTTTCAAACACGCTCTAATCTCAATTTTGCAGAATGAGTACGGTAGGGTCGGGACTCTCACAACGAACAGTTGGATATTTGTGGATTTAAATTATTTTTTTTCAGTCCATTCTGAAATCAAAGGCTCATTACATAAATCGTTCTTGTATTTCAAGGCGAAACTGCTACGGTACTAAGTGACCGATTTACGAAGGGGAGAAATTTGGGAGTTTTGAAACTGTGGAAAACGCGCTCTATTGAGAAATTTCCAGACATCTTCATCGACCAGAATCGAGAACATTTGTGTCAAAACTGTGCAGGCGATTTTCAAGTGCAACGAAGTTCGTTCGACCTCACTGCAGGCACTCAGCACAGCGCCTATTTCGGTAGGTGTTTAATCATAGTTGAGACCGTGACGCGGCTTGCTGCAACGCGGTTGACATTCCTCATTTGTCACTAGTCCGAGTGAAGAGACAAAGAAGGGACTGCTGAATTTCAGCTGTACGATATTCTGAAAGTTCTGAAAGACAACGACCTGGATGTGACCAAAGCGGACCTTGAGTACGCACTGCGGCTCCTTTGCGACGAGTCTGGTGGAGTGTTGCGGAAGAGTGGTGACAGTGCTGGAGGGCTTTATATTATTGGTGATTTTTAGAAATAGTTTTTAAAAAATTGAAAGAGTTCCTGTTTCGAATGTATGAATTGCTACTTCAGTTTAATCATAACTTTATAAAGTTTGTGAGTACGCCGACCTGAAACAGGCACCTCTTTTTCGAGTTAGGAACATTCTAGAAATGGGAGTTTTGATTAATCCAGTTTTATTATGATTTTCTGAAAAAAAGTACGCCGACCCGAAACAGGCACCTCTTTCTAAAGATTTGGTTCAACTACCAAATGGAACTTTTAACTGAAAGACTACCCAATCAAAAGATGAATGTTAGTTGTGATCAGTTCATTTTTTATCATAGCTTAGCTGACTAAAATGATTTTAAGACATTGAAATGGCCGTGAAGCAAATTTGCAAAGGACACTGTGAATCCCTAGTCAGGGAACAGTTTGAAGGAAGAGCTGTGAGGTGAATTTTTAATTTTCTCTAAAATATGTAGCTTACAATCTACCAATAAGCATCATAATTAGTAGATCAGTATTTTGTTCCTGTATTTTTTACTGTAAACTGTCGATTCAGAGTTCTCCGACTCTTGGAACAACGCCACAATTTGGACGAAGATCAAGTCGCCAAATTGTGCATGATGAGCCCGAAAGAAGCCAAGGAGTTGCTCTATGCGCTCTTGGAAGAAGGATATGTCTTTATAAAGGTGAGGATTCTTAACAGATTCTTTGAAAAATCAAAAACTTGAATATTGGCCTAGGAAAAAAATGACTTTAACACTTTATCTGAACATTTCCGAAAACAAAAATTTTAGTCTAACTCAAAAATGTAATTTTTATAAGATTAATTTCTTCAGAAATATTGTCTTATATGTTTTACATAAATACTCTGAACTTCTCTTTAAATTTTTAGAAAAATAAAAAAATGAAGTTTTTGATTTTGAAATTTTCAGCCAGTAGGAAGGGCCAACGACTTCCAACCAGCCCGGACCTTCTACGTTTACCATACGAACCTTTCGCAGACGATTCGAGGGTTGGTCGAGTATACCTGCAAGGTTTGTTTTTATTACTAAATCTAGAATTTTCCAAGGAAAAGTTTAAAAATGGACATTTTTACGGATAAGTATGACCTGATTTCCGTTATCATCAAAGAATGTGTTATGAATTGAATGAAAACGTTAAAATTTGCTTTTTTCATCGATCAGAATTTTTCCAAGGTAAACATTATGGAAAAATTGCAAACTACGAATCTACTCTTTTATAGTGGATGAAACCATGATACAGTGGAATTCACTTCAAACATCTGAAAACATTCAAAAAATAGGGATTGAGTAGCTTTCAATTGTTTTCCGACTAAAAAGTTGTTTTACAAGGCAAATTGTAAAAGGCACCCCGGCGGACCGGCACCTCGGCACCATCTAGTCTGCCATGATGGTAGTGGTGCCGCGAACAGTGGTGCCACTTTTTGCGATTTGGCACCACTGTTCGGTGAGAGTGGTGCCGTGGTGCCAAACTGAAAAAGGCACCCCGGCGGACCGGCACCTCGGCACCACTGCGTCCTCGGTACTAGGCATGGGCATACTGCCAATTTTTTTTGAAATTCGAAATTTTTTTGTGAATTCAATTCAGAATCTGAAATTCGATTCTTTTGAGAATCTGACAATCAAATTTCAGATTCTAAATTGAAATCACAAAAAAATTTGATTTTCAAAAAAAAAATTTTTTGACAACGTCACCGACGATGTCGTCGACAATGATGTCAGAATCGAATGTCAGATTCTGAATCAACTTCACAAAAAATTTCAAATTTCGAAAAAAAAAATTGGCAATATGCCCATGCCTAGTGCCGAGGACGCAGTGGTGCCGAGGTGCCGGTCCGCCGGGGTGCCTTTTTCAATTTGGCACCACGGCACCACTCTCACCGAACAGTGGTGCCAAATCGCAAAAAGTGGCACCATTGTTCGCGGCACCACTCCCATCACGGCAGACTAGATGGTGCCGAGGTGCCGGTCCGCCAGGGTGCCTTTTACAATTTGCCGTTTTACAACGTAGTCAAATTTTAGTTCACTACTTCGCAAAGGTTTTTAAAAATCATTTTTATCGCTTTATCTTTGAAAACTTTCTAAGGATCAATTTTAAAATTGAACAAAAAAAACAGAAAAAATTCGAAAAAGTCTTGTGAAGTAGTGAACTAAAATTTGACTATGTAGAAAAACTTTTTTGTTGAAAACAACAATCACAACTCGAGTTTCTTATTTCTGAACAGTGGCGAATGTTTGAAGGGGTTTTAGAGAAAAATTAGGGGTGCTATAACATGCTAGAGTAAGCTACTGTATATTTTTTAAACGTCCTCTGAGCTTGAATGCAAAATCACTACCACTTCACCACGCCGTCGATTGATTTCGTTATTAGATTCATTTGGGTAGTGCTTGAGGTAAAAATGGCCCTATGGCGCTAAAATGTAAAGTTTGAAAAAGTGATTTTTTAAAGGTAAAATATTTCGCTTGTAAAAAAACGCGCAAAAATTTTCTACAGTTTATTATTTGAACTGCTTAACACTTCTGGCTGGTTCTCAACCATGGATCCACTGAAAGTCAATTCCTGTTAAAACTAACTGTTCTGACTTGAATTCATTGGTCAATATTGTCTCGACATTGTTGTGGGTTTTGAACTGATGTTCTCCCTTCTCAGGCAACTAAATACCACCGTTTCCGGAGGCTTTTCGAATTTCCGGCCGTTTCCGGTGATTTCCGCCCGTTTCCGGTGTTTTCCCCGCCGTTTCCTGCCGTTTTTTTCCGGGAAAATTCCGGAAACGGGGCGGAAATCTCCGGAAACGGTTGTATTTAGTTGCCTGTTTTTAAAAATTTTTTCTTCAAGAAATGTTTTCAGTTGATTCGAAACCTTATAATCCGGGATACTCATGAGAAAAAAGAGCACAAAACGCTGCTGGACAAAGATGCTACTATTGGGCCGATTATCGAAGGAATCAAAGCGAATGAAGAGTTGGATAATGAGTCGAAAATTGCTCAGGTACTTTAATTGATTGAAATTTGTAGAAAACAGCGAGAACTAGGTTCCAGATGCTGAACAAGTTTTCAAATTTTCTATTTTACTTCACTTTTGACTATGAGAAAGTGAATTAACATTCGTAGTTGTAAAGTTTTCTTTATATTTTTTCTTTGAATCACAGAAAAAAACTGACGATTCTCATTTTTTGTAAGAAGAGCAAGGGCAGGACAATGTATATAGTAGATCAAATTTCAGTTACTATAGTTTTTTTCAATACAAAAATTATTCTTTTCATCACGGAGTCACAAGTAGTAACAGAAAAATGCTTGAAGTGGGTTGAACTAAGCTTGGAAACAACGTGCAACGTTTATAGAGATGAGAAAACGAGGAAAATAGATTGAAAATTAGCAAAAATATTTGAAAATAAGATAATGAGGTAAGTGCGCTCCGCGGAGGGTTCTGCAAAGCGGTTGCAGCGCGGTTATACCCACTTATCCCGAAACCGCAGTGTGATTAGTTAACTTTCAGATCAGCGAAGTCGAAGACATGTATCTCCCGGGACCGGATCGCGCGAAACTCTCGAAATATCGCCAGGCACAAGCTCTTCTTCTAGCTTCCCAAGACAAATCTGCATCTGTCCTCTTCCTTTTCAGACTGCTTTTGGAATTATCGAAACAAAGAAACCCTGAAAAGTAACCAACCCGTCATGGTCGTCCTTCCCACTCTGTTTTTTTGTCATTCTCCGATTTTTGTAAATATGACGAAGGTTGGTTTTGTTGACTAATGTATTGTTGATTTTTAGTTTGAAAATGAATTTTGTTGTTTTGAACGTGATTTTGTCATTTCGAGAGCTATAAATTTGGCAGTATCTCGCAAAACGGAGATGTTTAAACGCGACGCGGTCGCTCGTTTCGGCCGATACAAGGTGTGCATCTCATTAGTTTCGTTATGGTCACAATAGACGTGCGGAAATGAAAGTAAAATTCGCCGCGCGTAAATATCCCCAAGAATTGGCATAGGGGCGCATTTGCACCCTCTTTTTTAATCGGTGAGTCATACTTGTCCTCCCCTTCTTCATTTCATACGTTTATGGGCATTCGATGGCGTCGAAAGACAAGGAGCTGTACGAGAAGAAGCTTCGCTCCGGTGGTGTTACCTTCAGTGGTGAAGTGAGTTTCAGTGATTTGAAGTATTTTTTACGATTGCTTTCAGTACCTCGGAAGCGTTCCGGTCATGAAACCAGTGAAAGACATGCTTAGGGCGTTCACACTTCAAGTCATTGCGTGAGTAATTCATCAAATAATTTTTCTCAGCACTGAAAAGTTGTGATTGTTTCGAAAAATTAAAAAAAAAACATTTAAAATAAAAAATTTGTTTTTAAAAAGTTTATGTTTGAAAATCGATTTTTATATGCACAAAACTGGTATCAGAAAGATTCAGAATTATAATGTTTCATTTAGTGAATTGAAAAAAATTCGGCGAAAAACATTGAAATGTTTTGAATAGAAATTTGTACGAAAAAAAATTTCCGAAAAAAACTTAAAAATTGAAAAGAAAATTATAAGAAAATTTAAAAAGAAAGAAAAAACTTTAAAATTGATCAGAAAATTAAAAGAAATTTAATTTTTTCAGAGAATGCATAAAATTAGTATCAGCAAGACATGGAATGATCCTCAATCATCAAGTCAATTCGATCGTTGAAGCGGTATGATTTCAGTTTATCATTTTTCTGAAGTAATATTTTAGGTGATTGGCGAGCCGAGTGTCGATCGTTGTCCTATTGAGATGAACATCTCAACAAAGATGATCAAAATTATCAAAGAAGGAAGCTTGTTCCAGAGACATCCTATCACGTATTTATCATATGCAGCTAGGGGACAGGAGGTTTCTTTTAGCTAGTTTTATGATTCTACAAGAGTTCTAATGCACGTTTAGAAATGAGAGAATCGGATGAATAAACTGTATTTTAAGTTGAAAAATGACTAGAGCATACAAAAATCACCTCTATCGCAGCTTCAGGGCTGAAACTATGCAATCAAGTTGAAAAAATGTAGAGATCAGCTCCATGATTTCCAGTGTTCTGAGACGAACTAGACGGAATAATAAGGTTTTCATTGTATTTTTTCTTTGATATCGGTCATTTTTTCGTCATTTATAACACGAAAATGAAAATATGTTATAATCGGAAGTGGAAGTCGGAATTCCGTGCTAGAAACCTTCTAGATCTTACATGTAATTTGTCTAAAAACTATAAAGTTTGTTTTCCAGAACGAAATAAGCTACGTCGTCGGCTACATAGGAAAGAATACCAAGGGAAGCGACCGAAGATGTCATATCATTAGTGTTGACGATGCAGATCAATTGATGCAAGTAATGGAGGATGCCATTCATTTGGCTGCTCAGGTATTTTTTTTTATTTTCAACAAAAATCGATGAATACCGAAAAAAAAATCCAAAACACGCTATTTATTCGTTTCTTCACTGCAGAATTGAATGAAAGTGAAATTTTAAGTTGGATTTTCAAGATCTTTGAAGTTAGTTGTTGTTACTTTAAACCTCGGTGTTTTTATAAGGATTCACACACATGAAGAGGACTCGGAGTCCCCTAACGTAATATCTATATAGCATAGCAGAAATTTAGGAAAATAGAAAATCTTATATGGAATCTAAATTTCGAGCTTTAAGTCTTCGAAGTACGCTCATCAGCAAATAAACTGAATAGATAAAGATTTTTTTCCGAATTCGCTAATTTTGTCCACATTCTTTGATGACATTGTTAACTTGAACAAAGATACTTTTCAACATGAGTTAGAATTTTGTTCCAACTTCGGTGAACTGCCATACTCCAAAAAAAACGAAGATTTTGCTCCTTTCTCCTCTATTACCCTAATGTTTTCCAGGGCCAGAACATAACGCAAGACGGTTTCGCCGTCCCCAGCTCCGTCAACCTTCCGGCGCGTGGAGCATTTCCACGTCACCACGACAACGTCACTCCAAGACAGCAAAACGACCAATCTTCCATAATAGCAAAGGAAATGAGAGTGGCGGCTGACATGAGTCAAGCCAACTATTATCATGGAACCATGACCAGAGAACAAGTTGTCAAGCTGCTCAAGAATGAAGGCGACTTTGTGATTAGGTGAGTGGAGAGGGAGAGAGAGAGAGAGAGAGAGAGAGAGAGAGAGAGAGAGAGAGAGAGAGAGAGAGAGAGAGAGAGAGAGAGAGAAAGAGAGAGAGAGGAAAAGAAAGAAAGAGAGAGAGAGAGGAGAGAGAGAGAGAGAGAGAGAGAGAGAGAGAGAGAGAGAGAGAGAGAGGAAGAGAAAGAGGGAGAGAGAGAGAGAGAGAGAGAGAGTAAGAGAGAGAGAGGAAGAGAGAGAGAGAGAGAGAGAGAGAGAGAGAGAGAGAGAGAGAGAGAGAGAGAGAGAGAGAGAGAGAGAGAGAGAGAGAGAGGGGAGAGGGAGAGAGAGGGAGAGAGAGAGAGAGAGAGAGAGAGAGAGAGGAAAAGAAAGAAAGAGAGAGAGAGAGGAGAGAGAGAGAGAGAGAGAGAGAGAGAGAGAGAGAGAGAGAGAGAGAGAGAGGAGAGGGAGAGAGAGAGAGAGAGAGAGAGAGAGAGAGAGAGGAAGAGAGAGAGAGAGAGAGAGAGAGAGAGGAAAAGAAAGAGAGAGAGAGAGAGGAAGAGAGAGAGAGAGAGAGAGAGAGAGAGAGAGAGAGAGAGAGAGAGAGAGAGAGAGAGAGAGAGAGAGAGAGAAAGTAAGAAAAGATCTTAATTCCAGAAAAAGCGAAGCTCAGCCTGGGCAGTACATCATGAGCGGTTGCTACCAAGAAGGACACCACACGCATATTCTGCTGTTAGACGATGACAAGGTAAAGTAATCTTTTAAAAACGTATTGATGGAAAAATGTTTAATTTGAAAGGACAAGTTTTAACTAATTCTATCTCTCTCTTTCAAAATTTCTCCGATAAAAACCACCTTCGATTCCCAGCGTTCATTTTCGATCACAAAATATCCAAGTATTTCTGAATGGCCAGTTCAAAAACAAGAAACAGAGCACTATTTCAATAAAAAAAAGTATTTTTTTGCTGATTTTCCGATAAAAGATGGAAAAAGCACCTAGCCCGGTCAGAAATGGAACGGGTTCCGGAAACGATCGTTTTCAAATACTAGAGGTCTCTCTCTCTCTCTCTCTCTCTCTCTCTCTCTCTCTCTCTCTCTCTCTCTCTGTCTCTGTCTCTGTCTCTCTCTGTCTCTGTCTCTCTCTCTTTCTATCTCTCCCTCTTTCTCTCTCTCTCTCTCTCTCTCTCTCTCTCTCTCTCTCTCTCTCTCTCTCTCTTTATGTCTGTCAAACTTTCAGTACAGACTTTCAGAATGTAAGCACCGGCAATCAGCAATTCGAGTCAATCTCAGAACTAGTGAGATTCTACATGGAATCAGGCAAAAAGGTCGAATCGATGGATAAAAAGACAACCCTCCCACTACTAACCCCGATCCCCAGAACTTTATAAAAGTAAGTTGACTCATTTCTCCGTACCATCCATCCATAGTTTTCGTGTGCCCGTCACTAACCAGCCACGTGCCAGGCACAAAAATTATGGATTGACCCCATCCTTTCAATGTGATCCTTAGTTTTTCTGTGACATTGTTTAGTGCCTGAGTGTGAAATTTGCCTATTTGAAACTAATCCATGTGAGAAGCACCGTTGTTAGAGATTCATAGTTTTGGGTACTGTATCTTACTGTAGTTTGACCTAAACTTATGAGGTTAAAAACGCTATGTTTGGGTTGGTTTGGGCCAGCTTGAAGTTTAATTTTAAATCTCACAGAAGTGTTCTACAAGACCTAGTACTCTTGGAATCAGATCTAAGGTTTCGTTAGCTCCTACCAAATCTGCCCAAATCTTTTCTGTGTAGGCCGAAAAATGTTGATTTGAATGGTCCAAGCCATGCTCTAAACGTTTGGAGGATGGATTCGGTTTGCCTAATATCCTTAAAGTCTTGAGAGCTGGCTACCTTTTCACTGTTCGCGTTGAATCTCCAATTTTTTCCTGTGGCCGATCGCAAGGCGTAGAACGCCAGTGCCCTTTCTTGATCTTTGTTCGACCGAATGAATCCTCAGAGAAGGCTTTAAATACAAGAAAACATCGTCTTGAGCGGATACAGGACATGGTCTAGGCAGCTTCTTCCTGTACATGCCCGATGTAACCCGAAAGGAGACTTTGAGGGCGAAAAAACGTCTTCTTGGAGGAACACAGGGCACGTTCAAGGCGTTAGGGTGCCCTCTAGGCGCCCCACGAAAATATTGAAGCTAGGCAAAAAATGACCATCAATCGATAAATTGGAATAATTCTGATGAATTTCCTCTGCATATCATTAGCACGTCTTGCACACAGTTGTTTTAGAATACTTAATGTTTTCTAGAATCTCCCATACATAAAAACGAAAATGCTCCACACTTTAGCCATATTTTCCCTAACTTGAATAAATTTTTTTTCCTCACAGTTGTGTTAGTTACCATTACAATGAGTGTGATAGGAAAGAGCACTATGATAGAAAAAGTTGTTCCGAGTTTTTTTAAAGTAAAAAATGCGAAATAGTAGAACTCGATCCGAAACAGACTACGGTAGCTCCTATTTTGCCTTTTACGATTCGGTGACTGCTTGTACAGTAAGATCATACTGTATCCGGCTTACACTACATTAGAAGGTATACGGTAATCAGTATTTCAATCTAGCGCAAAGACTTACAGTAAGCCAGTACAGTACTTTCGTGTTTCGAGACAGATTTACCTTTTAAAAACTCATGGTAATATCAATCG
>OZ022254.1:11531985-11541985 GCA_963978915.1 Caenorhabditis parvicauda | reverse complement strand
GGAAATAGACTCTAGAGTCAAAAAACCTATAAAGCTGAAAAAAAAACTAATGGTGAAATAGGTAAAACTATTGGTGAAGACAGTCCGCAACTTTGTAAAGTGAAACATTCATCAAAGTTAGAACACTTTTGAAAATGAAGGTGAAGGTCTGCAAAGCGGTTGCGACGCGGCTTTATGCTTGTGTCGAAAATTGACAAAAAAGCTAAATTACTCTACAATAATCATCAGGTTGGCGATTACGGCTTCTACCAAATTTTTTTCTTCTTCGTTCTATGTCTACCTGCAAGTCTCCCGTCTGCATTTTCTGGTGAAAAGAATAAATAATTTCATTATTTTTCATATTTTCAGCCTTCAACCAGCCTTTTGTAGTAGGCAACCCACCGCATAAATGTCATCTTGACAAAAATATGGAGTTTCTGAGGCCTGTGGATGAGAAGCTGGTTTGTTTTGGACTGGGTCGAGCCCAAATTTTGACCTTTCTACTTAAAATTTTCGTATTAGGTTTTTTTGCCAAAGACTACAGAATTAGAAGAGGGCACCTAAAAGGCTCATTTTGTCCTTATCTCCGTGGGTGGTCCGGATGAAAATCGAATCAAAATACTAGGTTGTGTGTCCCAGAATTTTTAGAATCGCCGAAGATAGAGTTAAAATATCTTATTTTGATATTTTTTTCCAAAAATAGAGATAGTATTCTAATTATTTTTGTTATCTCCGCGGGAGGTCTCCTTTTCCCCGATTTCAGATTTGAACTTTTCTACTACCTCCATAAAACTGATCCATTTCAATATTCTCCATTAACGTCGTGTGTGGTCGGCATAAAAAACCTCAAATCAAATGAAAATTTTAGGTTATGCGTTCTAGACTTCTTAGAATTGCCTAAAATTGAGTTGGAAAAATCTAGTTTCAACATTTACTATAGAAATCGTACTGTAACCATTTTCGTTATCCCTTTCTCTGAATTATCATCCTAGGTCATGTATATGTACTTTCTAGAATCGTTTTCTCCAAAAATCATAAATTTTCCTATTCGAAGCAAATTCTAGCACTCCTGTTTTCAATACAACCACAGTCAAGTCCTATTCTATCAGTCCTTCACAGCAGCTCCGATGGATACATTCAAGTAAGCAGTCCAAATCAATCGATATTTATCGATTGTTCCAGAGACCATCTTGGCCTAGTCCCGTGTCAGAACGGTTGGGACTACGACAATTCGACTTATATCAATAGCTTAGTCACCGAGGTCTGCTTAGGCTGATGAGACTATGGAAATAGGAGTTTCAGTTCAACTTAGTATGCGATCAAGCTGGATGGGTAGAGATTTCGACTACCTCTTTCTACGTAGGAAGTTTTATTGGGAACTGTTTATTTGGTTATATTGCGGATAAGTAAGATTTTTCATGAAAAAAAAAGAAAAAATGCAAAAAATCTTTAACCGAAACAAGATTTGAAGTTAGCCACGGAATCATACTTCTCTGATCGAATTTGCTATTCTACAAGATTCTGCCCTTTGAAACAAAAAAAAAAAAAAAAAAAAACTTATACTCTGATCGAAACACATTTTCAGCTTAAGCAATTCATTCTTACGTTTTTCCAGATTCGGTCGCAGAAGCTCCTTCTTTGTGATTCTAGCTGTCCTGGTGGTCAGTGGAACTGCCAACGCGTTCGCAAAAGACATCGAGAGTTTCATACTTCTTCGATTCTTCACAGGGCTTCCATTCCCAGCTCTCTTCCAAATTCCCTTCATCATTTGTGAGTGTTGACCTCTCACGCGGGGCCAACCAATAGGAATCATGCTTGGCCCCGCCCTTTTTAATCAAGTTTCGGTTACAGGCATGGAATTCATGGGAAAGTCGGGTCGCATTTTCTCCGGCCTGATGATTGCTCTTTTCTTTGGAGCCGCTATGGCACTACTAGGCGTAGTGGCGATGTCTATCAGAAGGTTCCCGCGAAATTTGAAAAAAATTAAAATTATTTTTCAGGTGGAGAGAGTTGACCTTTTTCAGCAACGCTCCTTTTGCAATTCTTTTTGTTTATTTTTTGTGAGTTTTATTTTTTAAACTTTGTTTTGTAAGAATAAGGTAAGTTTGAGCCTTTGATTTTGGTGATTTTCGATTGTTTTCAGTCAATTCAGGCTTGTTTCTTGGCGTTTATACCTCGATCTCATAGAGTTGCAAAAAAATTATAAGGCTTAAGATGAAGACCCTTTGGTCTGCTCAATTGGAGAGCGAAAAAATCCCGGTAAATTCCGGCCAGTTTTGTATCGAAAACTACCTGGATTTATCAGAATTTTAACCTGATCTGGACTGGACTTACCAGAATTAACCTGGGATGCCTGGAAAAACTAGGGGTCACCTAATGACCCTGGAATACCTGAAAAAACTAGGGATCACCTTAGAGTTTTTCCTACAGTTTTCTACCCGAGTCACCACGATGGCTAGTGTCTGTAGGACGTTGGAACGACGCCAAAAAACGTCTCGCAACAATCGCAAAAATGAACGGACGGAAGGACGTTGACATTGAAGAGCTTCTGAACAAGGTTTGGATCCGAAAATCAGTAAACAAAAAACAAATTCCAGATGAAAAACGAGAACGAAGATCTGCAAGACGTAAAAAGTCACAACGTATCGGATCTTTTCCGAACACCCAATCTCAGAAAGAAGACACTTCTGGTGACTTATATTTGGTGGGTATACCCTCATTTTCTTGCTATTTCTCCGATATCGATTGATATCAAGCTCTTAGTAAAGCACATATCTTCCTCTACCTGTAAAAAAGTCTGACCTCCGTAAATCAGTTACTTAGTTACCGTAGCAGTTTCGCTTTGAAATACATGAACAATTAAGTAATGCGCCTTCAATTTCAATGGACTGAAAGTAAGAATAATAATTAAAATCCAAAAAGATCTAACTGTTCGTTGTGAGAGTCCCGACCCTACCGTACTCATTTTACAAAAATGCGGCTGGCGCGCGTTTGAAATCGGTCAGACTTTTTGCTAGATATGTGTGAATGACTATGAGAACCATAGGAAATCTGGTCACTTTACACATATCGATATGTGTAAAGTGACCAGAATTGCACGGAAGTAAAATTTTTTTCAAAAATGAATTCGAAGTGAAATTTTTTTTCTCGGAAGTCGGAAGTCGAATTTTTTCAACGGTAGTCGGGAGTGCAAAAAAGTTGAGAAAACCCAGAGCTGTTGTATATCCGCTCATTCTCAACAGGTGAAGGTCAATTCAAGACTGAGTACAAACGATTTCACGGTTTTTTCGTCATTTTTCACGAAACAAATTTTTGACGGAAGTCGGAAAAGAAAAAAGGGCGGAAGGCGGAATTCCGTTCAACTCTGAAAGTGACTCGTCCATGGATCTATTAATACTGATGAAGTTTTATTTTTTTAATCTAGAAAACCTTTATAATCGGAGGTTGAAACATGTTTTTCAAATTTTGAATATATCTTATAGAATATAATCTTATTGAAGAATCTGACAAAAAATGTGATCCGATCAATTTCGTAATTTTTCGACGTTTTTTCCTTTAAAAAATCGAATTAGTGAAGCAGGGTGGTAAACGCACCATCGTTCCAGTGGTGTCGTGGTGTTAGGCTTAGGTTTGGCACCGGTGCACTTAGCCTAAGACGTGGCGATTAGGCTTAGGCTTGAGGAAATACGGTGAAAGAAGTTGAAAAATTTGAGCAAATTGAGTGGCGGGAAAATAGATATAGTATATCAAGTTAAAAGTTCCGACCTTTTTTCATCTCTTTTTTTCACCAAATTTGAGAAATGTTTGAAGTAAAACTAACGAGACTTTATTCGAAAATGAAAAATGAAGTAAGTGCGCTCCGCGGGAGGTCCCGCAGAGCGATTGCAAAGCGGCTATCCCTGATCCACTGTGTGCAGCATGGCGCCATGGTGCCTTCTATTAATCGTTCAGGGTGATGAACGCGATAATCTACAACGGTCTGACACTGAACATTTCCAACTTGCCGGTCGACGACTACTGGAGTTTCATAATAAACGGAGCAGTGGAGCTGCCAGGGTACTTTGTCGTCTGGCCATTGCTCCAGTGCGCAGGACGACGATGGACATTGGTATCGACCATGCTAGTGTGTGGTATCGGATGTGTCAGTGCGATGTTCATTCCGGAAGGTTGGATTTTTCCGCGTCCGCGTTCTTCACCCTTTCCGTAATACGTACACTCTCCTCGCCTTGCCCAATATTTCGAAAAAGCGAATTTCGGGAGATCGAAAAAAAGAGGAAAAAACCCCTCGGCTAAGGATAGTAACAAACAGTATGATACCACACAATTTGTACTTTGTACCCTACAAATCGGCGCACAAAATTTATCTCTTCCAGTTTCTCATGACTTCTTGTAGGCTACAAAATCTAGCAACTAGAACGTAGTTGAACAAAATGATTGTCTGAAAGTTCCGAAAAAATGGTACCTAGGAAGCTTTTTCATTATGACGGAGCTGTATATCGTAGACTTGTAACAGAAAAAACTGCTCTTACACCAGAAAAATACCGTAATCTTACAGTTAATTCTCTTCCTACAGTAACTCTACAAAAAATCCCGTTTGGTTCACATTTTTAAGACTTTCTGTAGGGTCAAAGTAGAAGTACTGTAATTTTGAAGTCTTTCTTAGAAAACAATAAATTTCAGGATATCCATGGCTTGTTGCTTGTGCCTCTTTCATTGGAAAGTTTGGAGTGGGTTCAGGTAAACCACAAATGAGCCACGAACCGACCACGAGAGATCTTTCAGGCTTTGCAGTTATTTACATCTTCGCCGGGGAGCTTTATCCAACAGTCGTGAGAGCGATCGGAATGGGAATGAGTAGTATGATAGCCGGGTCTGGACTTCTTCTAGCTCCGCACATTGTCAAACTGGTAAGAATAATTTTTTAACATCAAAAATTGGTTTAAAAGGGTTGAACTGAAAATGTGTTTCAGTCGGACAATAAGTTTAAAAATTTTTTTAATTATTATTTTTTTAACTGTGTCTTGAGAATGTTTTTATGTTGGAAGCAAGAAAAAAGAAAAGAGATAGGGAGCGAGAGAGAGACAGAGAGGGAGAGACAGTGAGAGAGAGAGAGGGAGAGAGAGAGAGAGAGAGAGAGAGAGAGAGAGAGAAATAGCAAGGACCTTGCCTCTAAAAACCACTTCTTTTTTTTTATTAAAAAATCTGAATATGTGATTTTGTAATGAAAAAAGGGGCTCTGAGCGTAGCGAGGACTACCCGCTTGTTTACAATACTACAGTAGATCAAAGCTGAATTCTCAAATCCATTTCATTTCTTACTTCCTATCCTACCAAACAATGCTACATTACTGTACTCCAACATGATCTACAGTAACCCTACGGTAGATCAAAAAGGTGAGGCGATGAGTGTGTATGGATCATTAAATGATAATCTACAGTAAGGATACGGTAGATCAAAACCTCACTTTGAGAGAGAGAGAGAGAGAGAGAGAGAGAGAGAGAGAGAGAAAGAGAGAGAAAGAGACATTTTCAGGGTAGCTACATGAAGATCCTTCCTCTTCTAGTCATGGGTCTAATGGCCCTTTCAGCCGGGATTGCGACATTTTTCTTACCAGAAACACTCGGAGCTCCTCTGCCTATGACCATAGAGGATGCTGAGAACTTTGGTTATTTTTACATTTAAAAAAGTTAGAAGTTAAAATATTTTTTCATTTCATTCATATTGATTCAAATTTTGAAAAATAGTTTAAGCCATATTGACTTGAATATTCAAAAATCAAGTTTTCAGGCAAAAAAGTGAAAGAAATCGGCATTTTGCCGTCAGTTCCTTTGGAAATCAAGAGAGAATCCGTACCGCTCCTTCACAAAAATGATCGTCGCAGAAGCTCGAGATTAATGACAGCAAGATAAAAATGATTGTACCTCATTTTTGCCTAGTTTCATGTCTCAGGGAAACCGTTCGGTGTCTGTATGGTTCTGATATTGGTTTAGCCTGTATCTGTATGAGATCCGTATTGGAAAGTGTGCCAGAATGGTTTAAATTGGTTTATTTTCTGAATTCCGTTTGGATCCATACAGACACCGAACGTTTTCCCTGAGGTATTCTGTCCAAACTTAGATAATATAGCTCATTGAACAGTGTCGGAACTGAATAACGTCATGTTGTGTTCTAAGTTTAAAAAAAGTCACCAGAAACATAATTATGACGATGAACTTCTACTGTATAAATGAAAAACTGACCCTGAGTCATTGATTTCCGAGAATAGTGGCTACGAGATCAATGCCAAAATGAAAAAAGAAGTTTTGGTCACAGTTCACAGCTATCTTTACCAAACGCCATTCAAGTCTTTTGTAGTGTAGTTCAGATTTAGGCGATCTTGAAGACGAAGTAAAATTGGCCACGACATGACATCATTAAATTTTCGGCAGGTTTCCAACATTGTTCAATCCCCCTCACACACCGCGGCAAACGCAGTTGAAAAGTGTAAGCAAAGCAAATCGATAGAGTAGATCAAATTTCAGTTACTGTAGTTCAAAAATTTTATATTTTCACTTTTTTTTGTCATCCCATATTCAAAAATCGTAGCGGGAAAATGTTCGAAGTAGGTAAAACTATCGTTGGGAACAGTCTGCAACGTTCATTATGTCAAGTAAAACATTTATTAAAGTACAAACACTTTCGAAAATGAAAGCGGAGGCCCGCAAAGCGGTTGCGAAGCGGTTTTATTGTCTTATTCCTTTGCCTAGGTGTGCCTCATATTCCTTCAATAAACTTTTCTCATACCCTATGCGACGCGTGCCGCGTCGCGTGTTTGCCCTCAAAGTGCAACCAGTCTAGCCCTGACTATGTGATTGTTTTTCAGCGGCCGCTTTCGCTGTCTGCTTCTCTCCGTAAATAGCAGGGGACCGAACTTTCGTGTTGTTGTGGTTGACATCAACGAACTAACCACTGAGCCATGGGAGCAGAATCATGTACTATAGGTTCTATGTACTGGTCGGAGGGGAGTCTGAAAAACAACGCATGTACTATAAGTACGAACTTCGATCGGTCGTGTTCCATTCCTCTTTTTTCACTCTCTCTTGTTCTCTTCCGCGTTTTTTTGGCTCTCACACCTTTTTCTCACGCGTTGGATCGACCTTAAGCTAAGTCTAAGGCCCTACCTAACCTAACCGTCTCAATCTTCGAGACTAGATGATTCTTCTCATTAAAAAAAGTAGTTTTTAAACTTTTTAACCTTTACCTCATCTCACCCAAAGGCCCTAACCCAACCTTTGTGAAGTAAGTTTCCGAAGTTTCACCCCAAATCTCACTTTAAACTGAGGCCCTAACTTAACCAGTTTCAAAAATTAGGTCCAAACAATTTTTTGAACCAAAAAAGCCTACCAAAAACAATTCAATTTTTCCTAAGACGCAGTTAGAGTAGAAGTCGACATTCTGATTTTAATTATAGGTTCTAGGAAGATGAACGTTTTTAAATTATGAACAATTACTTGAGCTCTTGGAGCTAGACCAGAGAAAATTGAGTTTTTCTTGGAGTTTCGGTTTTATCTGACCAGAAGTGGTTTCGATATTTCCTAAGTAATCACTTCAGAGAGCTACAAAAACATTTTTAAACTTACAAGTTCTTTTTATTGACCCTAACCTAAGAATCTACCCAAAGTTTAAAAAATCGGCCCTTAAAGATCTCAAAAGGCATTTTTATGACACGACCCAAGCAAAATTCTTCAAATATTTCCGGAAATATTTTTAAGTTTTCTAACTCTTAACTTCATAGTTGACCCTAATTTGACCTTAACCTAAGAATCTACCCAAAGTTTAAAAAATCGGCCCTAAAAGATCTCAAAAGGCATTTTTTATGACACGACCCAAGAATAATTCTTCAAATATTTCCGGAAATATTTTTAAGTTTTCTAACTCTTAACTTCATAGTTGACCCTAATTTGACCCTAGCCTTAAATCTTTCCCAAACTCAAAACTCTGCCTTAAAAGTTCCCACAAGACGTTTTCAATAACACGTCCCATGCGTAAACAACTCTCACTGGGCCGAGTCAAAGCCCATTGGGAAAAAGACCTTATATCATCTTAATGCTCTTTATATCTATCTTGAGCTTACTCAGAAGCGGATTTAGAGAATATGTGACGATTTTTTCAATTGGGAAGTTTCTAACTTCATGTTCAATTTTCTTCACCTCACTAAAAATCTGTAACATAGGTAGAAAAATATAACGCTACTCCTTGAGGCTCCTTAAGGTCATTAAGTTTTGAAGAATTCAATTTTTCTGAATGAAATCATTATAAAATTCATTAGGAATCTACATTTGTAAGCATTAAATTTTCAAACTGCTGAAAGATAAGAAAAATCTCTTAAAGTCCCGGAAGTAGTCCTCATTAGGGCTTACCCTACCCACCTCTAGTTTTTAAATTGGATATTTTCTTATTAACACATGATTATCGACTATAAGATTAAGGTCTTTTTTATACGACGTAACCCATCCCTTAGTTGGTTGAGGTCATCCCCCCAAACAGTTCAAAGAAACCGATGACGCAATATCCGGAGAAGATCATTAGGATCATCATCACAATGTGTTTTTGTTTGTTTAAGCTCTGCCGGAAATGGTCAAAGGGTTCAATAATATCTACGACCTGATGTGTAGAGAGAACAATTACAGTAATCCTCTGGTAGGTCACAAGTAACTACAGTAACCTTACAGCAATGGGTTGAAAGACCGGTTGCTTGAAGAGTAAAACTACAGTAGATTTACTTCCAATATCATACATCGGAAAAATTAATTACAGTACTTTCACATTGTACAGTAAGACTACAGTAACTTTACAGTAGATCAGAACAACATGACATTGGAAAAATTACAGTTTTACATTGACCCTAGAGTAGATGAAAAAACGTTTCATACAATGCTTTTTGACATTGGATGAGCACCAAACAATAACACAAAAGTAGATCAAAAGTTGCAATGCTCCTTCAAAAACAGTAATCAACGGTAGATCAAAAGTTTAAAATACTACAGTAGATCAAAGCTGAATTCTCAAATCCATTTCATTTCTTACTTTCTATCCTACCAAATAATGCTACATTACTGTACTCCAATATCATCTACAGTAACCTTACGGTAGATCAAAAAGGTGAGGCGGTGAGCGTGTATGGATCATAAAATACTATCCTACAGTAACGGTACGGTAGATCAAAACCTCACTTTCAGAGACACGGTATTATAAAATTTCGCAATTTTCCTTAAAAACATCAATTACAGTGTTTGAGAAAACCTCACATAGTTGTAAAGTTACAGTAGTCTTGATACCTACAGTAACTCTACAGTAGATCAAATTCTCATCCTCGACATTAACTCATACCATACTTCCTTGCTCACGGAACTACTCAAAAACATTAATTACAGTACTCCAACATCATCTACAGTAACCTTACGGTAGATCAAAAAGGTGAGGCAATAAGCGAATCATAAAATTCAAAATCTACAGTAAATATACAGTAGATCAAAGCTACTCTCTCAAATTCATTTCATATCTTACTTTCTATCTCACCAAACAATGCAAAATTACAGTACTCCCACAATATCTACAGTAACCCTACGGTAGATCAAAAAGGTGAGGCAATGAGTAGATCATAAAATGCAAAATCTACAGTAACGGTACAGTAGAGGGCGTGTTCTCACCATGTTTTCCGCCCTTTCGCCAAATACAATCGACGGGATTCTGCGACAGACCAGCAGCTTTGCGGCCAATAACCCCTTCGAACCGTCGTCCCATTTTAATGCTTTTGGTGTGCACGCTGTCTTCGACGCCATGCACCACTACCAGAACACCCAGATGCACCAAACACACCAACCCCACCAGCAAGGAGCACCACCACCGAGTGCAGGTGGGTCAAAAAAACTTTGACCTGTGGAAACTTCAAATCTTTTTTAAAATTCAACAAAATCTGGTTTTTATTAATGACCTTTGATAAAAATTTTGACCTTTCTATTTAAAAATTTAGTTTTCTCTG
>OZ022254.1:11484485-11526985 GCA_963978915.1 Caenorhabditis parvicauda | reverse complement strand
GCAGACTCAAGCAGTGCTTCATTGCTGGCATGAATCCAAGAGGTACGGTAACGAGCCCCGCCCATTTTTACAATTTGTTGCATTGAGTCGTGTTTAAAAATGCAATCGCCGCATGGAAACTTTCAGCCGTCCAATCTGAGAGAGAACAACGTAACGCTGATCAGAATCAAGAACTTGAAGACGATGATTTTGGAGACGTGTCGCCTGATCGTTGCTCTGTGGAAATTCAAACGGACAGTGGAAATCTAAGAAATGAACCACTGCCGAGCCCTGATCTCGAGTTGAGAAGGTTAGATCTCTCTTTTCTCTCTCTCTCTCTCTCTCTCTCTCTCTCTCTCTCTCTCTCACTCTCACTTTCTCTCTCTCTCTCTCTCCCTCTCTCTCTCTCTCTCTCTCTCTCTCTCTCTCTCTCTCTCTCTCTCTCTCTCTCTCTCTCTCTCTCTCTCTCTCTCTAGTGCTACTCTTCAGATGTGCAGAGCAACTGGTTGAAATGCACCATTCGGTATGCTGTCGAGTCGATCCCGCTTCAGATATTTCTTCTGGTTAGTATCCATTCTGAAACGTATGATTCCCACCTTTCAGAGCCATCTTCATCAACCAGCGTATCTTTCATGACAGCCTTCTACAACAACTCGATCATGTCTTCTAGGACCCCGGTAGGTCTTTTTTAAGTGTTTAGATGTTATATTTTTGAATTGTACCTAACTCAAAGTGCAATTCTCATTTACAGTTGATCCCAACAGCAACACGAGTAGCCACGACTCGTGACGTCATGCAAGACTGGAGGCGGAGTTTCGTTCTCTTCAGTGATTGGTTGAGAGCTCTACCCGAGTTCAATCAGATGGAGATCAATGATCAGGTGAATAGAGAATGAAGTTTCCTAAGATTTCAAATCTGAACTTTCCTAGGTTATCGAACTTACGATTCGTTAGTATTTTTAGAAAAATCCTCGTTTCTCAAGACACATGTTTCCTAGATTATCCAAAAACTTCATTTTCTAGACTTTCCTAAGAATTCAAGAAGAAAACTTTCCTAGACTTTCAAAAATTCCGAGTTTTCAGATAATACTAGCCCGAAACCGCTTCGGCCCGTTCTACTGGTGGATGTGTGCCATCTGGACGGTCCTCTCAGGGTGTGATGGAGTCTGCTACGCCAATGGTGCATACTTCCCAAGGCAGCAGAAACTGCAGTGTGTACCCGATGTCAAGTTAGTTTCTTGTGCCGCGCAGTAGCGCGCGGAATAATTAAGTTGATGCGCATCTCAGCGCCGGCAGGGTCTGTCGAATGGCGTTTAAACCGTTTTGATAGGACGTTTGTGAGATGAGAAAGGGTCGACTAGGAAATAAGAAACATGTTAGGTCCTTGTTTTGATCTACTCAAGGGTTACTGTAGGAGCGCTTATTCCTACTCACCATGAGCCGACACTACTGAACTGCTATAGGATTACTGTAGTTGCTCTGGTTTTGATCTACCAAATGATTAATGTAACTGATTTTTCCTATGCCCTATTCAATGAGAGAAGTAAGATGAGAAGTTATGCGCCAAGTTTTTGATCTACTGTAGAGTCATTGACACTATTGAACCATTTGCTCTAGACCATTTCCGGCAGAGCTTAAACAAACAAAAGCACATTGTGATGATGATCCTAATGATCTTCTCCGGATATTGGTTTCTTTGAACTGTTTAGGGAGATGACCTTAACCTGTTAAGTGATGTTAGGTCCTGAATCATTTCTCTAGGTGCTGTAGAAAACACAAAATAGTTAATATCATCGGGTTTTAGCCACGTTTTCATATTCGAGAGTCATATCAAAGAGAAAAGAAGATTTCGCAAGAAATGATCAAAATTCCAGAGGCTCCACTGATGGAATGATGTTCACGCTAGCCGGACCGATGAAGGAACTTGATCTGGACGAGACTGAGAAAGTTTTGATGCTGGCGGTTATCATTTTCAGTGATGGTTAGTTCTTTTCATCTGGAAATTGATCAAAAATCCAAATTCCAGAGCTATCAGAGCTGTCAGAGCCAGGGAAAGAGCACGTGCGAATGATCGGGAATCGTTTTGTCAAAATGCTCCATCATCATGTTCGGAACCGGGAGTACTCGGGTGATGGAAATGTGGATAATCTAGCTGCAGTCCGTATCGGCAAGATGATGATTCTACTATCTGCGACTACGGTAAGCTTAATGACCGCGTTGCTGAGCCGCTTTGCGCGATTTACTGACTTGAGGCAAAAATGAAATTGAAAGAAGCGGAATCGGACTCGGGTCGCTCGCGTATAAAACAAAATGCTTCCCAACTGATCCATGCGCGCAGAATTCATCTGAAGTCAGAATCAGTCTTAAAAGCTCACATCCAGTACTTATCAGTACGCTAATAGTAGTTGAAGTTGGATTTAACCTTTAATAAATATTTTTTTCGATTACAGAACCTGGTCTATCTCTCATCTGACAACATATCACTCAACAATATCCTACACTTGGTTCCTATGGAATTCTTCAGTCAGGAAGTTCAAGTGCTTCATGAAAGTTTCAAGGATTTCTAATCGTTTTAGTCATTTTCCATTGGTTTGACTCCGAACGGGTTGAATAACTGTGTATATACCTGTGAAAATTTACCTCTTGTTTTGTTAACTTTTAATAATGATAATAAATTTTGAAATTATGCTATTTTTCAACTGTTCACAGAATTTTTTTTACATTTTAAAGAATCAGAGAACTCTCAACAAGAAGCGTTTTCATAGCATTATAACTGTTTTTCAGATGAAGATATATCAAAAGATTTACCAAATGTTTTTGTTTAGTATTAAAGCAATAAAAATAATGCAAACTCGTTTTTTTTTTCAAATTGTCGACCAAAACGGAACTGCCGTGATAATATTTTAAATCTCGAAATTGTGAATATTCGAAATTTCAAGATTTTTCATAGAACATGACGAAGACAGATATGAATAAAAAACGAGAAGAGAAAAAAGAAAAAAAAAGGTTAACGATTTACGGAGCCCAAACTATGCACGAGTTGCAAAAGAGGTGTGACGCTATTTAAATTTTTATTTTTTGCGAATTGTTTGGTTTATGTTTATTGCTGTTTCCTCGCTCTGTTTATGTTGTTTTTCATTTTTAGTAGGATCTTATCATTAATTCACATCTTTTTCCATCATTCTCGTTTCTGATATTTACTTCTAACGCCTCATTTCAATTGTTCATAGATGCATTTGTACAATCTCACGCTGCAAAGTCAAACCGCTGTCAACCAAGCGGTCCAGGGTAACTTCTCCGGTACCCCGAAAGCACAGGTCAGTGTCCTACTTCGTTAAGGATCTTTAATCTTGTTTTAGGAAATTATCATCTCAAAAGGAAATTCCATTGAGTTGTTACATTGTGACTCGAAGACAGGAAAAATCAGAGTGAGATAACATTTTTGTTTTTTTCTATTCATTTTTTAAAGGTAGTCTGTCATCACGATGTTTTTGGAGTAGTCCGATCTTTACTATCCTTCCGTCTCACCGGTGGAAACAGAGGTAACACCAGATCGTTCTTTTTTTCCAATTTTTGTTCAGATTACATTGCTGTGGGTTCGGACTCCGGTAGGATCGTCATTCTGGAGTATATTGCCGATAGGAATGCTTTTGAACGTGTTCATCAGGTTCGTTCGTTCTATTTAAACTTCATTTCTTTTAATCATCATCAAGGGGAGCGACCCTTTTGCTTCACTTTTCGTAAGGCATTTTCATTTCCAATGTGCACATTTACGATGGTAGAAAGAGAGAAATGATGGTATGTGAGAATTATTTTTTACGTGAGCTACAAAGATTCAACGTGTTTATGTTCAATTTTTTGAAATGATACTTTTTCTCTTTATAGCGAGAAGTAAGTGCTTGTTAGTATTAGGAAAAACTAACATTTCCAGGAGACTTTTGGTAAATCTGGATGCAGAAGAATAGTCCCAGGACACTATATCGCTGGTGATCCGAAAGGAAGAGCTATCATGATTGGTATGAAAAATGGCATAAATGAGTGAAAATTAAACTTTCAGGAGCTGTGGAACGCCAGAAGCTTGTCTATATCATGAACAGAGATGCCGAAGCACATCTCACCATTTCCTCACCGTTGGAAGCACACAAACAATTCACCTTGTGCTATTCCATGGTTGGAATAGATGTTGGGTTCGAGAATCCTACTTTCGCTTGTTTGGAATACGACTACGAGGTACCTTTTTAGTTGTGAAATTAGAAATAAACGCAGTTAAATTAGTATCGTAGGATAAAAACTATAATGCTTCCAAGAGTTCCAAACAGATTTATGTCTATAAAATGAAAAAAATGTATCAAAAACACTGAATTATCACCATTTATGCTAGAAACTCTAACAAAATGATGATTCGTCTTCAAAAGGTTGAGGAGGATATTGGGATCTAGAGTTTCACGTTTTACTCATGAGAAAATTATGTTGACTCGTCGTGAAATGTGAAATAATGTGGAAAATTCTCATAATAAAAAAACAAAATTTTTGTAATAATAATATAATAATAATATAGATTTATTCCGTTAATCGGAAAAATAGATAAAAAGAGAATTGTGTGTATAAATAGAAGTAATAGGAAATGGTGATCCTTCACCAGTCGACTGTGAGAGATGTCGTATGATTTTGAATCGAAAAAAAGGGCCCCTTGAGGGGGAGGGGGTAGATGGCAGGTTCTAAGGCACCGGGGCACGGGCGGACCCAAGTCCCGAAGAAAGTAGCCCTTATGGATAGAAAAAAAATAAGATTATTGACTACTAGTTAAGGTGAATTTGTATGAGTCGACTGGGTGGGAATGTGTATACTGAATAAGGGAGGCAATATTTAGTCGAATTTGGCATTGCGTAGTACCAAGTGGAAGTCGCTGAGGGAACGATTCTTGAAGAGCCTGTCATGATCCTTCAGCACCCTGGGCACAAAGGATTTTGCCCGGACGTTCTTTTTCGGCACGGAACAGTTTAGCTTCAAGTGTCCACCTCTAGTTCGAGAATTTACCACCTTGAATAAATTTTCAGCTGCAATGTCAATTTTTTTAAGTAACAATTTTCTCAGGAATTTGAGATCCGCAAAGCGCCTGCGACGAGAAAGAGTATCGATTTTTAGATAGGCGCAGCGTTTTTCATAAGGAAAACGTTCAGATAGCTCGCGTGGTCCGTGAATTCTATAGTAGATTTTGCGCGTGAAATCACGTTGGACCGACTCAATCATACGGCTATCTTTGAGAAGGTGCGGTGCGCATACTGTTGTCGCGTATTCCAAGATTGGCCTAACGTACGTCTTATAAAGGCTCATTAACAAATTAGCTCGATTTGTGGAAAAGGATCTGAAAATTGTGAAGGTTGCATATTTCGCCTTCCTAACGTAGTTCTTCCAGTGGGTGGAAAAATCGAGCTGGGGTGTTATATGAAACCCTAAGTCTCGGACAGATTCAGATCTGGGAATGAGAGAAGATCCAATACGATAGGTTATGTCATGTTTCATCTTACCAATAGTTATGTGTTGTGTTTTTTTTTTCGGAGAGAGGAAGATTCCAATCTAAAGACCATTGTAGTATGCGATCGATAACTAACTGGATTTTTTCAGAATCCGATATAGAAGAGATAGGATGATAGATTTTCAAGTCATCGGCAAAGAGTTTACAGACAACGGGTGTACTCGCTGTGCATTTCACTAAACTAGCGGAAAAGATGGAGAAGAGTGTAGGGGAGAGGACTCCACCTTGAGGGACTCCGCTGGTAGCAGTTTTGAAGGAAGAAAGCGAGTTACCTACTTTAACCCTGAATGTACGACCAGTGAGATACCCGGTTAGCCAAACAAAGATATTTTTATTTATTCTGGCATTCTGAAGAACCTGAAAGAGGAGGTTATGATCGACTTTGTCGAACGCCTTGCAGAAATCAAAGTACACTACGTCAACTTGTTTTCCCGAATCAAGGGATAAAGACCAGTCATTAACTACTTCAACCATCTGGGTCTCAGTTGAGCGTTTGGCCCGAAAACCATGCTGCTCCGATGGGATGAGATTGTTGACGGTTAGATGGGCTGTTATATGAGGAAGTAAAAGTCTCTCAAAAGTTCGACAGAACACCGAAGTAAGGCTGATGGGCCTAAAGTCAGTTATTGCTGTTGGAGTTGCTGTTTTGGGTACCGGTATGATGATGGAGTGAGTCCAACGTAGTGGGACTTTACCGTGCATGATAGATAGATTATAGATATGAGAGAGTGGGGAAACAATTAACGGTATGAAGAGACGACAGAATTTGAATTCAACCTCATCTGATGTGAGGCTGCGGGAAGGGGTAGCCTTGGCCAGGGCTTTGGACACCTCTTCTTCAAGAAACCATGGCATGTTGGCTGTGTTGTGGGGTATTGTGATTGGCGAAGTGTTTGTGGAATTACTGAAACTTTTCGCAAAAAAGACTGAAAGAGCTTCAGCTTTCTCAAGATCACTGACAGCTGTATGACCAGAGCTATCAGTGAAGGCTGGGATGGGTTTTCGGCCGTGGATTCGATTCGATATGAAACGATAGAATTCTTTGGGGCGAGACCTGGATAATGACTTGTGCTCGACATACTTATTATAGTATGATAAGGCCTTTTTGTAAATCCTTGTGTAGCTAAGAAATTTCTGGTGATCATTTTCGGAACGAGAATGCGTGAACCTGTGCCAAAGGTAGGCTCGATGGTCGCGCATGTTTGTGAGGTATTGTGGGAGGTAACCAGTACGAGTTGAGACTTTAACGAGCGGGACATGATCGTTGAACAGGTCGATCATGACTGTGATAAAGATCTCATAGCAGTGATTTGCGTCGATAGATTGATCGAATAAACTGATCCAGTTTATTCTGGAGAGAATACAGTTTACCCGAGAGACATCAAGATCACGATAGGACCGTGTCCAGACTTCCTCCTCGTCATCGTCTTGGCTCGAGAGACAGAAAACTACAGAGGAGTGATCGGACGAGCCGATAGGTTCGGCAATGGTGACGTTGGATGTCAGGCTACCATTATCTAGAATAATGTCTAGAATATTACTACCTCGAGTGGGTACGCGTACAGTCTGTTTGAGAGAGTGACTTCCGACAAACGAGAGGAAGTCAGTTTCAAGGTTGGAAATAGAAGACAAAGAGCCCCAGCTGATTCCTGGATAGTTGAAATCACCAAGAACACAGCACGGGGAGTTTGTGGCAACGAGGTCACTAAGATATTCAATCATTGTGGTATTACCGTGCAATTTGCAGGAAGGGGGTCTGTAAACAAGTATGTACCTATGAGTTGTACAGTTATCGTTGTAAATATCAACGGCCAATAGCTCACAAGAGTCAGGGCGAGAAATACTGACAACTAGGTGGTACTTGAGTTTCTTGGAAAGGAAGATGGCAATGCCACCGCCTTTTTTATGTACCCGATCCTGTCGAATGAGAACATAGCCGGTAGTTTCGTCAACAATATTAGCACTGGTGAACGAATCTTTCAGCCATGTCTCAGTGACAAAAATCATTGCATATTTATTGGTTTTCAATTCTTGAATTAAAGCTAATTTATTTGCAAGTAGAGATCGTGCGTTAAATAAAAGCGCGAGCGGGTACTTGGAATTTTGACCACCCGCTTTTTGACCGACCACTGGAGTATGCTGAATATTCGATGTACACTGTGAACCAGGAAAACTCATTTCAATTTTGTTGTCAGCAGGTTTATAATTCAGTTGCAAAGAAGTAATCAGTTTCCCTGGTTCATGTCATCATCCTCAGAGTGGAGAAGTGGGTTAGCAACAGAGGAATCTGACACGGAGACGTCTCTCAGCTTGGTAACACCAGTCAGTTTTCCAGAAGTCTGGAGAAACGTCTTAAAGGAGTTATAGCGAGCTTCCTCGAAACGTCGTTTCTTTTCCGCTGCCAACCTATCCCGAGTCTCTTTGGACTGGGACCTTCTGACAAAAAGTTTAGGATAGGGAGTCCCCTGGAAGACATTTCTAACCTTTGACGCAGTGTAGACTGCGTCTGCCGCTTTAGAAGACGCGAAGACTACTTTGAGCAGGGGTGGACGGTTTCGCCTTCCAGGTCCCATTCTGAATGCTGTTGTTGGAAGTACGTCGACTTTCAGCATCTTGCAGACGGAGCTGACGGACTGCAGATCTAATTCTGGAATGCTTTTAGATTTAGAAGATTCTCCCAGAGGGAAATCCTCAAATACGAGGCAGCGTGGGCGATCAGCTGTTTCGACTAACTCCTTGCAAAGAGAAGCCTCCTTAGGAAGTTTCTTGAACTGCTCTGCAACCGTTTTCTTGATTTCATACCTTGTTTGCACATTGAGTGATTTGGCCTTGACCAGTTCTGCACGCAATGCGAGGTTTTCCTCGCTGACTAGCTTAATATCAGAGACAAGAACCCTCACAAAGGCATTTAACTGGTTCAGGGTTTCAATCACTATCGGGTCAGCAACTTCTTCGGCAGCCTTGATGGCAGACGTCAGGTTCAGCTCCATAGTCACATAATCAGTAGAAATACGACGAGGTTGGTCGAGGTCGATTCTCTTAGCCTCAGTTGCGAGGGGCGATGATGGGGGACGTTTGGAGCGTTGAGTAGCTCCGGGTGGTAGGTTTTTCTTTGCCATATCGGCGAAGGAGGGTGGATTGTAGAGAGGAAGGGATGAGTCACCTTCTCCCATGACCAAAACAAGTCAAAGTGACCAAAACAAGTCAAAGTGACCAAAATTGTCGTAAAGTTAATTTTTCTGTATCTTTCAGGACGTCGACAACGACACAACCAACGAGGCGATCAACAAGACCCAACAAACTCTGACATTCTACGAGCTCGACCTGGGACTTAACCACGTCGTCAGAAAGTATGCTGAACCATTGACGGAAAAGGGAAATCTGCTCATTGCTGGTTAGTTTTTAACTGATTTTCTCACGAATTTCCACTTATTCTTTTTGCTCAATTCTGTACATTTCAGTACCCGGAGGCAACGACGGACCGTCTGGAGTCATCATTTGCTGTGAGAACTCGCTTGTGTACAAGAATTTAGGAGATCAGCCGGATATCAGATGCCCGATTCCGAGAAGAAGAGTAAGTGTTTTGTTGGGAATTATGATTTCGCGACTTTTCTTGATGTTTCGAGAGCAAAAGTTATAAAAATAACCTTCTTTTTAAAAAATTGACTTTCAAGTGAATTGGTTATTCATGAAATAACCAAATTTCGAGTTAGTTAACTCGAATTTTCCTTTTTTTTTGAAAAGTAAGGGAAAATGGATCGAAATTGATGGCTTAATTCGTGAAATGTTTAAATTTCAAGTGAATCGGTTTGAAATTTTCTATTTTTAGAGATTCTAAGACGAACTGAATCAAAGTAGATTTTAAAAAATAAAACTTTTAATAATATTTCAGAATGATCTGGACGACCCGGACCGCTCTCTTATGATCATCTGTTCTGCGACTCACAAGACAAAATCGATGTTCTTCTTTTTGGTTCAGACCGAACAAGGAGATATCTTCAAGGTACGTTGATTGCTTAAAATATGAGAAAAAACTCAAAAACACATTTTTGCAGGTTCTACTCGAAACGGAAGACGATTTGGTAGTCGAAATGAAGATGAAGTATTTTGATACAGTACCACCAGCCAACGCCATGATTATTCTTAAGTCCGGTTTCTTGTTCATCGCTGCGGAGTTTGGAAATCAGTGAGTCTAATAATCAAAAATGAGGTGACGGACCCGTCACAGGCACCTCTTTCATGAGATTTTAGTCGAAAGAGTGGAATAGAAGTTGTTTAAAAGTTAGCTGGTAGATATAATCGATCTGCTGCTAACAGTAGTTAGGTAATGTTGGAAAGACAGTTCTTGTAAAAATCTAAGTCTTGGAAACTAAGAAATTGAGAATCGTAAAGTGAAATGTATTTTCGCTCTGATGAAAAGTGACAATTTTAGCGAATTCTACCAAATCGCTAATCTCGGTCAAGAAGATGATGACGAATTCTCGTCCAGAATGATGCTGGAAGAGGGAGAAACCTTCTTCTACGGCGTCAGACCGCTCAGATCACTGGTTCACACTGACAGCATCGATTCCCTCAATCCGTTGCTTGATTCTATCGTGAGTTTGCGTTTTCTGTTGAAAATGATGTCATGGTTCTTGGGAATGGTAACCACTGTTCGAGAATGTAGTGATAGAACTGATTCCAAAATTGGAGTAGATCAAATTTCACCTTTTTTCAATCTCAGATTCACGAATCGTAACGGAAAAATGTTTGAAGTAGGTAAACTTGTCGTTGGAAACAGTCCGCAACGTTCATTATGTTAAGTCGGGCGGCAAAGCGGTTGCGAAGCGGTTATATTGACTTATGCCTGTGATCTCTTGGCTGAATCTATGAGAACTTCAATTAACTACAGTATTTAATTTTTAAAAACATAACCTTAATGAACTATTAGAACATCTGTGATGGGATGGTCAAATCTTGGGTTTTTTTTCGATAAAGTATGATCCGCGCGTTTTTTCTCGATCCAGAGGTGGCTAAATCTGAAATGTTTCAGATCGGTGACATTGCTCGAGAAGATTCCGCGCAGATTTACGCGCTCTGTGGACGCGGCTCGCGGTCAAAACTGAAGGTGATGCGTAACGGTCTCGAAGTGACCGAAATGGCTGTGTCTGACCTTCCTGGTAATCCAAATGCTGTTTGGACTGTGAAGACCAACATCGATGGTGAGTTTTAATAATAATAATAACTTTATTCATTGAGAATAAGTTCATAAGCTTCATGACGACCTGCAATAGCCGCCACGAGCACAGAATAATGGGATTTGGGAACCGTAGGAGAACCTTTTTAAAAAGCTGCTCCGGTCAGGACAGTTTTCGGAAATTTTTTTTAGTTTTCCTAAATAGATTTTTTTTCGAACGAAAATGAGGTTTTTTCAACATTTTGAAATCCTCTTCACTGTAACTTTTGAATTTAGAATGAATATAAATGATTTATCACACCAAAAAAACGCAGTTTTATCACTTCAACATGTATTCAATGCCATATTTCAGACAAGAACGACGCCTACATCGTTGTATCATTCGTGAACGCAACACTCGTTCTTACTATTGGAGAAACTGTCGAAGAAGCGAGTGATACTGGGTTCCTTGGAACGACTTCGACCCTCGGATGTGCACTGATCGGAGATGATTCATTGTTGCAGGTATTTTTTCGACTATTTCAACGGAAATCCGGTCAGTTTGGCTGTTTTCGAATCGATTTCATGATCACCAGCGTTGTAGAGAAGCTCTTTTCTGGTTTTGCTCGAAAATAGAATTATCAAGCGTTCAGAATAATAGAAACAAATTTGGGTAAAATATGTTGCTCTGGATTTGTCAATATTTTCGCTGTCATTTTTGTCGAAGAAGTTAGTTTTGTAGTAAATTTATTTATTTTTAGTCGAAAATAGATAAAAGTTACACCACTTATGAAATATTATTCTTTTGTTATAAGTTTTCCGTCGTATTCATCTGTTTTATCATCATTTTCACAATGATAGCTTTATTTTTTGAGTCTTCTTTAAGAATTTCTGTTTGAAAAATTTTGTGATAGGAATATTAATTAAAATAATGAGTTGTATATAATTTTAGTTTGGATTAAGAAAATAAATCGGAATAAGTGAAATTCAGTTCAAACGGCCATCATATTGGAAAAAAATGTTCAAAATAACAAAAAAGCAATTTAAGGTGTACCCAGAGGGTATCAGACACATTCACGCAGACAAACGTATCAAAGAATGGAAAGCACCGCCGAGAAGACATATAGTAAAGTGCGCGATGAACAGGTGAGCACTATCACAAGACTTTTTGGGAGCAATTTATTATTTTCCAGACGCCAACTCGCAATTGCACTCAACGGCGGAGAACTTGTGTACTTTGAACTGGATTTGGTTAGTTTTTTATGGTAGAAAATTTGAACTTTATATTTCACATAGCTTTCTCTATCTGTAAAAAAAGTCTGGCCTCCGTAAGTCGGGTACTTAGTACTGTAGCAGTTTCGCCTTGAAATACAAGAACGATATACGTAATGAGCCTTTAATTTCAGAATGGACTGAAAGTAAGAATAATAATTTAAATCCACAAAGATCTAACTGTTCGTTGTGAGAGTTACCGTACTCATTCTGCAAAATTGATATTAGAGCGCGTTTGAAAATGGCCATGCTTCTAGCGATATATGTGTATTTTGATTGAATGTTCATCATAAAAAAAGAACGAGAGCTTGAAAAATTTAGTTTTCTCCCCTAGTTAAAAGATTCTTTTTTTAATGGGGATTGTACTTCAAAACTGGTAAGAGAGTAAAAACAGGGGGAACATGAAACAGAGAAAATTTGGTTATAAAAAATATTCCCCTTGATTAACCGAAAGTAATACCAGATGCCTTTTTTTCCATAGGTTTTTACTTTGACACTTCGAAAAAGAATGAGAAACTATAAGCGAAAACTGCATTAAACGGGAAACAAATTTTGTTACCTTATCTCATTTTTTGATTGTTCATTTTCAAATATATTTTTTGCGATTTTGTCACCATGATTTGAGCGTAGCGAAAATTTATGTGGTTAACGACCTCAATTTTTTCTGAAAATACTCGTTATGAGTGGTTGCATTACCTTTGCGTGGGGTATGACACATGATTTTTTCCTTCCCTATCCGGACCCCTGGTATATGATAGTTGGTACCACTTTCAAGCCAAAATGGGCGTCACTGAACCTAAATGGACCTGTTCACTGGTCCTAATTTTCCTTAATTAATTGAAAGTAGTAAAAAATTAAATGTGGTACCTCGAATCTACCAAGGATTGGTTTTGGTAACTTTTCTCAATTACAGAACGGAACTCTCAACGAGTTCACTGAACGAAAGCAGTTCAGCTCCGAAGTCACCTGTATGAGCTTGAGTGAAATTCCAGAAGGAGAGCTCAATGCGAGGTGAGTTTCAGTTATTTTTAGAATAATAATAACTTTATTCATTGTACATAAAGTTCATAAGCTTTGTGACGACCAGCAATAGCGGTCATGAGCATAGATAATGGGCGTGGGAACTGTAGAGAACGTTGTTAAAAAAATTTTAAAGTCCGGTTTTTGCGAAAAGTACGATGGATAAATTTGTAAGATAAGTAAGATAACCAGAAGGAAAGGAAATTTCTTAAGGTTGTCGATTTTTATTTTGTTTCATACTTTCAGATTCCTCGCTGTTGGAACCACCGATGAAGCCGTAAGAATTATCTCGCTAGACCCGAATGATGCTCTGACACCACTCAGGTTCGCTTTGTAATACAATTTTGAAACAGTCAGTAATGGAAAAATGCAAATTGTGAAAAAGAAATCCAGTTTTGATCTAGTTGACTATTTTATAAGCAGACTCGTACTCAAAATGGAATTTGATCTACACTACTGTAACTCACATAAATGATTAAGTTTTGATCTACACTAGGTTACTGTAGCTCACAAAAATTGTCTAGTTTTGATCTACATCAAGTTACTGTAGCTCACAAAAATTGTCTAGTTTTGATCTACACCAAGTTACTGTAGCTCGATGTAACTTCCCATTTACAGTACCCAAAACCTGCAAAGCGTTCCCGAATCAGTGCTGTTGGTTGATACAAGAGGTGAAGACGGAAAAGGACAACCAACTATTCATCTGAACATTGGTCTTCATGTGAGTTTTCAATTATTTTGTATTTTTAATGTTTTTATAATATAATGTTCCAAAACTATCGAAAGTTTTTGTTAAAATAGGATGCCGTTTTTTAACGGTACTCTATTGAAAAATGAATTATTAAGCAAGAATAAAACAGAAAATCACTAAACTTTTCTATTTTTAACGGCATTTCTTAAATTAACCTTCAAAATTTAAATCAAGTTCGAATTTTAAAATCTTCGTTGAATGCATTTTTAATTAAGAAGTCTGAATAGGTTAATTTAAAAAGAGAAAAATAATGGGGCTCTCTAGAGTAGCTAGCGAAATATACAGTACCGTCCATAAAGATACGAACGCTAAGATTTTTTGGCATATGTCAACCTGGAAGTTCCGGATTGGTCTGTAACTTTCAGAGATGTTGGAGAAAACATTTTTATGTATTGTTAATGAAAATGAAAACCATAGGAAATTACTGCGCAACAAAAAGACCTCTTTCTCAAACCCACTAAAAATTGGCTCTTTCCTTTTCCCATTTATTTTTGTTTTTTTTCATTTATTAAAAGTTTCCTTGTTTTCAAGTGCATTGTTCTGATAACTAAGACTATTAACATGTTTAAAATCAAAAAATCAACTCAATTGATGATTGTTCGATGTCATCACATGAGATCGAAGAGGTCACTCATCACTGAGAAGACAGTGAGAAAGAAATCAACTTTTTATGAAGTTGTTCTTGCTCCAGATGAACTGGATTCACTTGAAAAACAAGAACAAACACCTTCTGAATAGTTTTGACACTACTCGAAGTTACCTGGAAAAGATTCCAGACCTTTTGCCTTTGAACTCGTGGCCTACCTTCTCGAGAATTAATATAAGTTGTGGTCAGTTTTTCATTCATAAAATGGGAACGCCGTGTTGTGGATGTCCGGTTTTTTTGTAGACTTATTCTCTACATTTTTCCTGTTCATTTGAATACAGTGGGATGGTAAGCCAATCATTTTGAACAATTTTGGGAAGGTTCGAATGAAAATTTCCGGAGAAGCATTTTTCCGGTTGCAACAATCGTGATTTTTGAATGGATTAGTTACAGAAATCAACTTTTTCAACAATCAAACATCTCTCCGAACGTTAATGTTTAATTTTGACCACAAATTACTTCGATTCATCCATTTTCATCATTTTAGACTGCCTCTTTAGAACCCTGCGAATCCGCTCCTCCTCTTACTCCAGTTTGGCTCACTTGAACTTTTTTCAAATAATTTTTTAGTTGACGTCCAGACGTTAAACTGAACAAAAAACATGATAAAAATGTGTCTACAAAAAAATGGAGATCTACAACAAGGCGTTCTCACTTTATGGATGAAAAACTGACCACAACTTGATAGTTTTCGAGAAGGTGAGCCACAAGTTCAATGACGAACGGCCTGGAATCTTCTCTAGGTAACTTCAAATAGTGTCGAAACAATGAAAAAGGGTTTGTTATCACTTTTCGAGTAGATCCAGTCCATCTGGAGCAAAAGTAACTTCATAAAAACTTTATATTGTCTTTGCGGGCTTTTTAGTCAAGTGCGACCTCTTCAATCGCGTGTTGTGGCATCGAACGATCACCTATTGAGTGAATTTGTTTTATTTCTACTAGCTAGATATGCTGAACTATCAGAACTATGCATTTGAAAACATAAAAACTTATACTGAATGAAAAAAAAGAAAAAAAATATAAAAGGGAAAAATTCGATTTTAAGTGGATTTGAGAAAAAGGTCTTTATGTTGCGCAGTGATTTCCTATGGTTTTCATATTCATTAAAAATACATAAAAATGGTTTCTCCGACGTCTCTGAAAGTTACAGACCGATCCGGAACTCTCAGGTCGATATATGCCAAAAAAAGTTAGCGTTCGTATCTTTATGGACGGTACTGTATATGGATGAAAAAGCCGAAATAGATTAAAATTATATTATTTTCATGAAAATTTTGAAAAACAGTCTAAAATCAAACTATTTTTATGAAAACAACGCAAGAAACTAATAACCTAAGGTACCTAGAATAGCTGTTCTATGAAAAAATAAATTTTTTTTCTTTCCAGAACGGATTTCTGCTGAGAAATACAGTAGATAATGTGACCGGAGCCATAATGGACACGAGAACGAGATTTGTCGGAACAAGACCAGTGAAACTGTTCAAAGTTGTGTGCCAGGGACAGAATGCGGTTTGTTTTTATCATTTCTTAAAGCAAATAAAGCAGAATTAAGATTTTGACATCAAAAGTTTTTGGCCTACGTTCGTGGGAGCAGATTTTAAATAGTTTACTGAGTTACCCAATGATAAAATTACCCAAAGTTATCATCTTTTTTTTCATCGCGAAGGCGTTTTAGCACGAACATTGAATTCGAAATTCGCGTTTTATACATTTTCCAGCAATCGCGAAAGGTTTGAAACATAAAAAATACGATTTTTCGATTTTTCACAGAAATAAAGTCGAAAAACGTATTCTCGTGAACAAGAAAGTCAGAATTGTTTTCTGACGAATGTTTTACAATTCTGTTTGAAAAAAACGGGAAAGATTTTTTGATGATTTCCGGTCGTTCTTGGTGTTTTTTATGTTGTTTTCACCGAAAACGACCATAGAATTGACGAAAAAGATCGAATCTCGATACTCGAAAATGTATTTGCCCATATAGAAAGCTACCTATGATTGTTTATAGAATAACCCTCCCCGATTGACCAATAATCATCAAATTATATATATTTTTTCTTCCAGGTGGTCTGCACATCGTCGCGATCATGGCTACTCTACCACTATCAACGTCGTTTCCACCTGACTCCTCTCAGCTACAACAACCTGGAGTTCGCTGCTAGTTTCGGGTCAGATCAGTGTCAAGAAGGAATCGTCTGTATCGCGGATAACTCGTTGAGGTGTGTTTTTGGAATATTTTGTCTCAAATGATCCGTTTTTGTCACAATTTCATGTTTATTTAAACTTGCCTATCATAAAAGACGCAATTTTTGAAATCGCACTCTAGAAAATACATTAATTTTGTTGGTGCAGGTTTTCGTGTAGAAAAGAATTGAATGGATAGAAAAAAAAATCATTTTTAAAAAGTTGTATGTACAAAAAGGTCACTTTGAAACCGAACCAGACTGAGAATTCCACAATTTTTACGTTTTTAACGAAAGTTATCATATAATTTTTTAAAACTGTAGTCGGAATTCTCTATTATACTGATTTAATCATTTTCAACGTTTTCAGAATCGTTGCCGCAGAGAAACTCGGAGTAAACTTCAATATCCAGTCGTTCAACTACAAGCTGACGCCCAGAAAGGTAATCGAATAAGGTGAACTTTTAGAAGAAAATGAAGTTTCAGATCCTCCAACATCCAACACACCCATGCATCATCACGATTGAAGCCGATCATGCTGCTTATACGGAAGGAACGAAGAATGCGAAGAGAAATGAAATGGCTGAGGTTTTTTTCAATCTTTTCTAGCAAAAATCATAACCTTTGTTCGAAATGTTACGATTTCCGAGTCATTTCTGGATAGTTCGTCTATAAAAGAAGAAGTCATGATGTAGAAAAACTTTAAGTTTATATAATTCTACGATTTCGAAGTTTTTTCTGATAAAATTATGATTCTTGAATGAAAAGTTATAATTTTCCCATCATTTTCAGTAAAGTTGCCTGAAATCAAATATGGTCTGCTCCAAAAAACGTTTACCTCCAAAAACCTCACGAATTTGAAGATTTTCCTCATAAAATCATAACCTTTGAAAAGTTTTATTTTTCCCATCAGGGGCATCAGCACAAAAAAAGTCTTATAAAAACTACGATTTCGATTTTTTTTTTCCAATAAAATCATAATCTTTGTTCAAAAAGTTATAATTTTCCTCGAGTTTTCAGTGGATTGTGTCTATAAAACAAAAGTTTTCTCGAGTTCTTAAAAAATAACAAAGAAAACCACTTTAATCGAACTGTATATCTCCTGTTCTTTCAATTATCCAAGAAAAAACACTCTGTGAATCCAATAAAGTTGCTATTCAAAGATTACAAAAACTAGAAATTACGAGAAATCGAGTAAACCGAATTTTTCATTTTTGACTTTTTAGGACATTGAAAAATTGGCAACTGACAGTGAGGAACAAGAACTTGCTAAAGAGCTCGCAGATTCTCTACGTTTCAACGTGCCCGATGAAACGATCTTCGGCGCTCCAAAGGCACCATACGGTAATTTTCGTCTTTTTTGTAATAA
Organism: Caenorhabditis parvicauda; assembly: GCA_963978915.1. Lineage (NCBI taxonomy): Eukaryota > Metazoa > Nematoda > Chromadorea > Rhabditida > Rhabditidae > Caenorhabditis > Caenorhabditis parvicauda. The sequence goes on along the minus strand of OZ022254.1, from coordinate 11,509,078 downwards.
TAATATAATTTATTCCGTAAAGCGGAGTAAAGGAGAATAAGAGAAAGAGAAAAGGAAAAAGAAACTTGTGATATAGTATCAAAACAGTATGTGTATGAAAAAATGAAAGGGATTGAAAAATGAGGACGGGAATATGGGGAGGAAGAGAAAGGATGTCGAGTACGCGTTGACTATATCGAGAAGGGTCCAGCAATAGGTGCACCCATCTGGAGACTTTTCTTCCCTCTGATTATAGCTTGTTCCAAGAAACTGAGGCCCACCAACCACCGTTACGAGGTTGCCTAGCTAGCAGAGTTGCACGGAAGTAAAATTTCTCAAAACGGAAGTCGGAAGTGAATTTTTTAAACGGAAGTCGGAAGACGGAAGTGAAATTTTTTCTCGGAAGTCGGAAATGAAAAAAGGGCGGAAGTCGGAAGGCGGAACTAGAATTTTTTCAACGGTAGTCGGGAGTGCAAAAAAAATGAAAAAACACAGAGATATTGTGTATCCGCTCATTCTCAACAGGTGAAGGTCAATTCCTGACTGAGTAGGAACGATTTCACGGTATTTTCGTCATTTTTCACGAATTTTTGACGGAAGTCGGAAGTATAATTTGTTAAACGGAAGTCGGAAGTGAAAAAAGGGCGGAAGGCGGAAGTCGGAATTCCGTGCAACTCTGCTAGCTAGGGTTCTCGAAAATCAGACAATTTCAGCACGATGGGCATCCTCGGTAACCATGCTGAACGTTTCGTCTGGTGACGTTGTCAGTACTTTTGAATTTGCACAGGACGAGAATGCGAAATGGTGAGTCTTCGAAAATTACACTATCTAAATTTTAAACTTCTTGCAGTGAAAATCAGATAAAACTACAATGATTTTCGTTAAAAACTCATATTTTTCATTCAAAATTGTTTAATTAAAGTCTCTCTCATGTTCCTCGTATTTGTTGAAAATATCCGCAATTTTTCTAGAAATCCGAGAAGTTGTAACACTTCTCTTTTAAAATACACAATTTTTGATGAAAACTTATGATTCTGCACAGAATTGTGTTTTTCCTGAAAATTCTGGTCTCAGTGGCTGGTTTTATGCATTTCTCCAAGTTGTTCCTTGATTTAAACTATCGATTTTTACTCAAAATAACAAATTTTCATGTTTTCTTTCTGGTTCCTCTCATAATTACTAATCGTGGGTAGTTTGTTTGCTGATTCTCAGGGAAACAGTTCATAGCCAGATCTGGAAAAAGACGAACCAGATCTGGAGTGAAATCACCAAACAGCTTCTAAATTTCAATTTTTGCTCTAGTAGCTTCTGGAAGTACTGTGTGCGAATATTGTGACCTATAAACGTTTTTCAACTGAGTTATCAACGTTTGAAAAAATTTTGTGAGCGCCAGATCTGGCTCGTTTTTTTGGGGGGTAAATTATGTTCCCTAACTTTCTTCATTGAAGAAATTTTCAAAATTTAGTTGATGATTATAGCATCGGACTGTGTTTCGAACAGATTGAAATAATTTTTACTCGTATTCCGGTACTTTTGAAAATAGTGAACCAGATCTGGAAATTTCAAGCCAGATCTGGAAACAGAAAGTCCGAGAGAGCAACGTTTTAAAGAAATTTTTCCAACAGAAAATAACTTTATACTGTTTCCATAATCTTCAAACTTCATTAAGTCTCAAATATCCCTTTATTCTGGCTAATTTTGATTGAAGTCTGAAAAATGTAAGCCAGATCTGGAGAATTTGAGCCAGATCGTGCCAATTCTAGCCAGAAATTTCCAGATCTGGCTATAAAACGTTTCCCTGAGTTGGTGTGTGATGGTTAGTGTAATGGGTAAAACGCTAGTATCGCACTAGCCAGTCGAAAAGTTCCATCCCGCATGGTGAGCCATTGTCTTTGGTGTAAAGCATCGAAGGCGCGTACTCATTGTGCTAGAACAGTGCCATTCCTACGTCGATAACTCCGTATGGGGTCGTCGAATGCTTTGGTGGCTCACAACTTTTCGATTCCATCGTAATATATTTTCAAAAATTCAATTATTTCCAAAAGAATGGCTGTTGAAGTCTATTACCAGGGAAAGTGAAGCATTTGAAGGGGAAGTCGATAGAGTAGATCAAATATCAGTAACTGTAGATCAGAAAATTTAATTTTCTCGGTCTTTGTTCATCTCAACAGGAAATGACCTTCAGCGTAATTCGGATCCAGAGTTGAGACCTAGACAGATGTGTTAAGCAGGTCGAGGGATGAAGTTTTTATGTAGAAAATTTTTGCACGTTTTTTGTTACAAGCGAGATATTTTAATTTAAAAATTTTAAACTCCAAAAATGAGTGACCTCTCGCACGACACAATTAGATCCAACAGGAAAAACAACTAGCGGGGTGGTGGAGTGGTCAAAGGTTCTGCGTTCGAACCGAGAGGTCTAGGGTTCTATTCCATCCGCTGACGACTTTTTGGTCATTTTTTTGCACAATGACAAAAATGTGCCCAAATTGTGTGGAATTACTCTTTTGCATGTATTTAAACCCTTCTACTCATGTTAATACTCTGCGAAGTTGCCAAAAGTCTATAGCCGATCTCATCTATCACCTCCTCCATTATGAAGCTAGTGAAATGGTCGTTACAACTTTGATATTCATCAAAAACAAGATTTTCGAGTTCGAGATGCATTTCTATTTGTGAACTGAACGGTAACCGTTCAAACCGGAGTTATCCTCTAGAATTCCTCAAGTCTTGAGCCAGAAGCATCTCGACAAGTAGCTGGATGAGTATGCAAACAAGAAAAAGTTGAATTCAACAACTTCATCTTATGAACTTATTTATTGATAATATTATAATTAATGTTTGTGGTTGTTGTTTGGTGTAATCTGGGCGGTCATGAGATTATATCCATGAAGATTTTATCAAGGTTTGTGATTAGAGACCCTCATCCGGCCACTTGTCGAGATGCTTCTGGCTCACGACTTGAGGAATTCTAGAGGATAACTCCGGTTTGAACGGTTACCGTTCAGTTCACAAATAGAAATGCATCTCGAACTCGAAAATCTTGTTTTTGATGAATATCAAAGTTGTAACGACCATTTCACTAGCTTCATAATGGAGGAGGTGATAGATGAGATCGGCTATAGACTTTTGGCAACTTCGCAGAGTATTAACATGAGTAGAAGGGTTTAAATACATGCAAAAGAGTAATTCCACACAATTTGGGCACATTTTTGTCATTGTGCAAAAAAATGACCAAAAAGTCGTCAGCGGATGGAATAGAACCCTAGACCTCTCGGTTCGAACGCAGAACCTTTGACCACTCCACCACCCCGCTAGTTGTTTTTCCTGTTGGATCTAATTGTGTCGTGCGAGAGGTCACTCATTTTTGGAGTTTAAAATTTTTAAATTAAAATATCTCGCTTGTAACAAAAAACGTGCAAAAATTTTCTACATAAAAACTTCATCCCTCGACCTGCTTAACACATCTGTCTAGGTCTCAACTCTGGATCCGAATTACGCTGAAGGTCATTTCCTGTTCAGAGTCACAAATCGTAACGGTTTTGAATCAAATTCGTCAAAATTGTGACTTTTCTTTATTTAAATACACAATATTTTTATTACGAATTCTTTGTTTCCGTGGTTCCTCTTAAAATTGTTTACTTTACACATTGAATTTTTTCGAAAAATATAATCGCAGAGTCCTCGAAATCGTAACCTTTCCAATAGACGTTCAGAATCTTCGTTGAAAAATCAGAATTACCAATTTTCAGCATGTCGCTCATCCAGTTTGCCCGTCACCCTGACGCCACCATGCTGTTAGTGGGCTGTGGTGTCAACGAAATGCTCAATAACTATGGTCGACCGTACAACCCGATGAAACCATTGCGAGGAGCGATTTACACATTCTTGTTGTCCCCGTCAGGAGATCGATTCGATCTTTTGCACAGGACAGAGGTGCCGGAGGTGAGTTACAGTATCCCGTTTTGATACGGTATTTTTGAAAATTCCCCAACTAGAGAATCGAACTTTGATATGTTACAAGTTTTTGACAGTCTGAAAAAATAATAATAATAATTTCGAATCTTGCATAGAACTGTGGAGGAGGCGATTTACAGTATCTGGGTACGGTATCATAGTTTCATGATTCGAAGTTTATGTTGTTTGTGAATAGAATGCAGAGTTTGAAAAACGATCGAACCAATTTTCAATGTTTCCAAAGTGCCAGAAATGAGTTAGGTCTCGAAGTTACTGTACTCAATTTGGATACGGTATTCTGCATATGTCAAAGATTCTTTGAGTTTTGTACCTAGTTATTTTTCGTGTTTATCAGTGACAAGGTAAAATTACATTTAAAAATTGACTTTTTCTTAAAAATTACAGTGTTTTTTAAAAACTCAACTTCTCCTTACTTTACATTTTTCAGCCGGTCGGAGCGCTTCACGACTTTAGAGGCCTAGCTCTTGTAGGATTTGGAGTTCGTCTACGAATGTACGACTTGGGTCAGAAGAAACTATTGGCCAAGTGTGAGAACAAGGTGAGTATTTCGTCTTTTACCCCAAAAAAGCTTTTTTATTGCATATGGAGAAGCCCTGCAAGTCGAAAATCATGTTTACTCGCTTGGTGCAATGCACTTTCCTTGTTTTTCCTCAACTTCCTCACCCCCTGAGCATTTTCGTGGAATGCGCTTCATTGCATTATACCCGCTATTTATAATATCAATTGGATTAGGCCAATCTCATTATCTTGCCTTGCAAGCAACATGTCCTCGAATGGAATTTGAACAATGGCACCAAAACGGCTATTTTATAGTGGTTTAGTCTGTTAAAAAGTGAAAAATAGAAGCGAAATGGCTTTTTGTAGTGGTTTAAACGATAAAAATAGCGAAAAATGGTAAAGTTGAGAAATAGAAACAATTGTACATAGTAGAAAAACATGATTCTGAGAAGAAAAGAACAATAGCTATGAAATTCTTCAAAAAGTCGAATTTTTAAACAAAACTATCGATAAACTCCATGAATAATCCAATAAAGTATACAAAAACCATAGTTATAGTGATAAAATTCATTAAATTCATAAAGCAAAATACATAAAAAGTATAAAATATAGTAAATGTGCTCCACAGAAGCGATGGGACCTCATTTTGTCATACCAGTATTCAAGCGTGCTCGTTTTCATTTCGATTAAAAGGGTAGTTTTTGGCAAATTGCAAATTATAATTTATTCCCTGTGATGATTACAGTAAGGGGAAAGTCGTTTCATAAAGATGGGGGAGGGTCAAAGTTTTCCAGAATCGGCGGATTGTCGGGGTACTGTAACTTTAATCTCATTGCCGGTACCGTTTACGGTAAGAGGACTGGGGTCGGCTGTTGTTGCTGTCAATTTTGACACATGGACTGGGGAGTTTATGGCCCGTGCGGAGACCGCGGTATGGTTGTTACTTCTGATCGCGGTAGAGTTGTAAGAGTAGTTGTTGTACTGAAAAGTTTATCTTTGTACTTTTATGCAAAAAAGTCTAGGTATTTCACTCATTCTCACAGTTTTCAGTCCGACTTCGTGATTTTTTGCCGAAAAAAAAACTCCACTCGTTTTTTGACTATTTTATGTTCGGTTCGGCAGGAAAAGTCCACAGATTTCAGTTATTCTCGCCATTTTTAAACTATTTTTATGAGTTTTCGAGCGAAAATCTGTGAATCGCACTATTTTTGCCTTTTTTTTCAATGCAAAATGTCCCATTAATCACAACAAGTCGATAATCACCTTCTTCTGTGTCGAATGGTTCAAATGATGACAAGTCAGTAGCCGCTTAAAGCAAATTCGAAATTCGCGGTTGAAAACGGTGTAGATGACGGGATTTAGTGCAGAATTCAAGTATCCCAACCAGAAAACGACGCTCCAGACCATGTCGTTGAGCTTGATTTCGAGCCCGTAGACCAAGGCGAAACCAAGCCAACAGAAAATGAAGCATCCAGTGACTATTGCCACAGTCTTAGCGGCCTTAAGCTTAAGGTTATGACCTTAAAATAACCATTAATTTACCTTAATCTCTAGGGAGAGTCGCTTCTCATAAGTACCAGCGGTCTTCTTCTTATGACCACGTCGCATCAACTTCTGCAGTGGATTCATCTTCGGCTTCTTTGTCTCCTTCCCATTGATTACTTTCTCTTTCTCACTAGCGTTGTTGTTTTTCCTGCAATCGTCAAGAATCCACGTGGCCGTTACGATGACAGAACACGATTTACGACAGATTTTTTGTCGATCTACTCGAGTTAGTCATAAAACAGTTGAACGCGTTGCGGTCATGCGAAACTCACTCACCCGTTATGGTAGGACTCCTCTGACGCGTCCGAACTAGGTTCTGTCAGCTCCACGGTACCTACCGGAATAGAGTTACCAGTTTTGTTGTCATTATTAAGTCGTTTTCTACCCGTCTTGCTGGAATCGTCATTGTCGCTGATTAAAGAATCCTCGCGACGGAAGTTTCTGAAATTTCGAAGTTTTTCAGATAAGAAAAGACATTTGGATTGCGTATATAGTCTAGGTTCTGATTCATCGCAGTGTTCTAGATTCTGAGAATTCAAAAAATCGGATGAAGTTTATGAAAAAACAACAGGAACGCCTTATTTTGAGGAAAATCCAATTTTATTAGTTCAAAAAACCAACATTTGCTTCTGTTTTCCTTGAAGAACACTCGATCCTCTGTGAACTCGTAACATTGGAACGGAATCTTTGGCCAGGGCAGTGGGATGACTCAAAATGTAACTTTTCGTGTTGGCGTTCTTCTTGTTTGCCGCCTGCGTTACGCTCATCATTCCGGAATAAATGCTCTTGGTAGCAGCGCGCGCCGCAATGTAGATCCGGAAGTAGACGAACACCACGATGATCATCGGAATGTAGAAACTGCTTGACGCCGAGAAAATGACATAGGTACGACCTGCATGAGCCGGAGTGCACCTGCACGGAGTATCTTTGTCCTTGATGGAAGAGGCGAGGAAAAAACTCGGCGAGCAGATGATAAAACTCCCGATCCAGACGACGGCAACTGTGCAACGCGCCCGGAACTTGGTGACCAGCATGGGGTAGTTGAGAGGTTTTATGATGGCGATGTATCTGAAGTTTTCGTAAATTTACCTAAACTATACCCAGATTGTATTAATCTCACGAATTCACCCATCATTGTCTAGGAAATTGATTAAATTTCGGAAAAGTAGATTGTAAAAAGCTTTCCCCCCTCCTTTTTTTACTCCTAGTAGTACCTAATTTTCACCGACAAGAGCGTTAAAATAGCGTTTTTACTCTAGAACACAATGAAACGTATCTCGTAGCGTTTTCCTTCCCGCACGTTCACTATACTCAAATTCCTAATAAGCATACGTTTATCCCTTCTTGATTCCGCTTATGGCTCGTTTCAGTCTTTGAGCTCCACCCGAAAAAAATGGGGGGCGTGAGGATGATAACGCATCGAGATTTAGAAGAGTAGACGGAAGTTGCCCAACACACTTCCGGCCTCTTCAAGGGTCATAATAGCGGAAACGCAAAGTGCTCGATTCAATGAATCCATTCAATTTTGCGGACAATTCATCGACAAATTGACGTCAGAAAAACGCATATCGATGATACTGATGTAATGTACAAAATACAGATCACTTTTGAAAAGCTTTTTCAGGCTAAGAAAAAACTCTGTAACCTTTGCAAACTAATTTTGTGCACTCGACAAATTGACGTCGAAAAAGTCACCTATCGATGGAGATTGCAACAAGGTTGTAAATGGAAGCGGTACACATCCATATATCCATGGTGAGCCAAATGGTGCACCAGCTCTCACCAAAGATCCAGTATTGATCGAGTACCTCATTTGCGATACTAAATGGCAAGATGACTGTTCCGACCTGGAAATTATCGATTTTTCGAGGAATTCGCACCAACACTCACCAATAAATCCGCCAAGGATAGGGATAAAATGAGTAGGCCGGTTGCAGACCGCAGACGCCGTCGCAAAAGCACTGCAGCGATGACCAGCGCATTGCCCAGTACCACGACCACGACCAAAACAGTCAGAACCGAGATTATCGAGAAAATCCGGAAGAATTTGGCATGACTAGGGTTTCTAGACCATTCATAAAAGGTGCAATTGGCGGGTGGTGAATCGATTAGAGATATGGCATTTGAGCTGTTGCCGATAAAGTTGTCCATTCAAGCGAGAGATGTTGGCATAGGAGCTCGTGGTGGCCTGAAAATTTGGAGTTAGAAGTAGTGAAAATGTAATTTCAAGGAAGAAGTGAAGAAATGATAGATTTTCATGTGATGGAACTGAGAAATATGGATGAATCTAGATTTAAAATGGTTGAAAGTGGAAAATATTAGCTTTTTGCGATATGGATGTGTCGAAAGTTTTTCGCTACGCACGGAAATTTGCTTCAAACGAAAAAAAACACTTTGAATAATGTCGGATAGATGCTGAATTCTCAGTTTTTCTACTTCACATAGGCAAGGGTCGAACTCCTGCCATGTTTTTTTCGGTGGGCAGGACCACGACCCACTACACTAGATGTCTTGATACTAGACGAACTTAATGTTGTTGTTGTTTCAACTGAACTGAATGCGGAAAGAAATTTGCAACACTAATGAAGAAGAACCATGAAAACATGGAAAAAAGAATGGGTTTTGTTGGTTTTTAATAATAATAATAATAATAATTTTTTATTTTGGGGAAAGCCCGCAATAGAAACAAAGTCGATGTGAATAAAACGGACATAGTACAAGGTGGCAGAATATTCTCAGATAAAAGATAGTATATGTGGGTACAAGTGAAGATAAGGATAAATTTTGTGGAGAACAAAAAAAGATTCAGATCAGAAAATGTAAGAACCCACACTGGATGAACCCTATAGGAAAAAAAATGATAGATTGAAGACTCATGTATACCAAAAGTGTAGGCTATATGTCTGAGTTCAAAAGTAACCGCGAGTCAAGACTGCCTTGAGGGATGTGATACCAAAGGTCGACCATTTTCTTCAGCTTGTGAGACTGTCTTTTGATGAAGGATGTTTCTCCGAACGATCGTTGTTGTAGTAGCCAAACAGACACAGCAGGAAGAGGCTTTCTCAGGTCGTGAAGTGTTGGCATTGAAGAAGCTTGTATAGATTGGAGTGTTGTATCCATGATCCTCTTCTCCCTCCTTTGACGGTATTAGATGGACAAGTGGTGTTGAAGTGAGGATATTGAGGAGTTGGTCGTTTGGTGCCGGATTGAAGTAGTCACAGACGAGGTGTCATGAGTTTGCAGTTACTAGTTCAGATTTTCTTTCTTTTTTTTTTGGTCCTTTTTTTTTGATAGCCATTTTTTTGGGTTACAGGACCCTCAACACTTTGGCATACTTGGGTCATGGTAAAATCAGGAAGTAATGAGAAATAAGTCGCATCTAGTGAGGGTTCTCAATTTGGTAAAATATGAAACATTGGATTTGAAGAGTAATGGATAAATAAGGCATGTGTACAAGTGTGAAGAGATCCATGGGTAAAAAATGTGTTGGTGCGTACGAGTCGTCAGCTGTCGATTGGGCAGTATATTCAACGGATCTGAATTTTCAAGCGGACCTTTACACATGTCTAAAGAACAAACACGGATTGACAAGGCTCAATGACGAAAAAATAAAAAAAGGATGTTGAACACGAATTAGACGCAACGTCGACTACACGGATATGTGAAAAGACTTTCTCATGCTGTTACTTCATGCTGTTTACTATCGGACGGACAAGTAGCTTGTAATCACCACGAGGCTTAACTTTACCAATTTTATTAAATGAAGTAGAAGCTCTTTGTGCGAAACTGTTACGTCCGATATTCTTTTTAGGATTTCTGCATGAAAGTTTGAATGAATTACCACGTGTACGTGATTGGGTGATTGTGAAAATCCTTTCTATTGGTATGGCCACGGAGCCATTCAATATTTTGTCCACTAATTTCAAATCAGCTACGTTACGACGTTCCTTCAAACTTTTGAGGCGTAGATTACACAGTCTCTGTTCATACGGAAATTTGCCGTCGGATATTGCTTGTACACCGTGCAATCTTAAATACATCTTTCTAGTGTATGCTCGCTGGACAGCCTCAATTTTCACGCAGTCTTTCTTAAAAAGCGGTGCTGATACTGATGAGCCATATTCTAGCAATGGTAGGACAAAGGACTTATAAAGTTTTAGAAGGATCTCTTTTCTCTGGGAGAATATGGCTCGGAATATTGTGAACGTACAAGCTTTCGCTTTATGACAGTAATATTTCCAGTGCTCGGTAAATGAAAGATCGGCTTGAATGAAAAACCCAAGGTCCTTAACAAGAGTTACTTCTTTTATTTTATGGCCTGCGACAGAGTAATCGGGTTTGAATTTTTTAACCGTTCCTAAACTCAAGACCTGGGTTTTGTTAGGTGCGAGCTGTAACCCAACTTCATGCGTCCATTTTTCAACACCCTCGATTGCTTTCTGCAGATTCAGTACGTCTATTTGTGAATTGATGACGGCATATAGTTTTATATCATCTGCGAAGCACATGCATTTCACACCAGGGAAAGAGGTGAAGTTAGGAATGGCACTCGCGAAGATGTTGAAAAGAAGTGGCGATAGGACTGCACCTTGCGGAACTCCACATGGCGCACTTTGTTCAGAGGATAGTTCCTCACCACACTGAACACGGAATGACCTATTTCTTAGAAAACTTTCAATCCATTTGACCGTGATTTGGTTAATTCCTATAGAGTAGAGCTTATGCAAAAGCAAGTTGTGGGGAACACGATCAAACGCTTTTTGTATGTCAAAGTAAACAACATGAACTTGGAGCCCACTATCAAGGGCAGCAGACCAGTCGTTGAGGCATAGCAACAATTGTGTTTCTGTTGAGCGACCTTTTCGAAAACCGTGTTGTTCGTTGGGCAAAACAGAATTCGTTTCAACAAACTCGGAAATGCAATTAGAAATAATTTTCTCTAATATGCGGCTGAATTGCGAGGTGATGCTTATCGGTCTATAATGAGACACAGTCGAAGGGTTCTTAATTTTTGCGATGGGAACCACTATCGCTGTGTTCCATTTTTTAGGAACTTTTGCCTGCATGATAGATATGTTCAAAATGTGAGTGAGAGCTGGGGTGATTTGGTCTCCAATAAGCTTTACGAATCTGAATGGAATGTCATCCGGGTTGGCACTATTGGAGGACTTTGCCTTTCTCAACAGTTTGATAACCTCCGTCTCATAACACCACGGAATTTGGGATTCTAGACTACGCGCAGCAACGTTTACTGGAGGTGGATTCAGACAGGAAACATTCGTGAAATTGGAGGCAAAAAATGAGGCAAGTAATTCTGATTTCTCTTTGTCTGTTCTGGAAAAAAGAAATCATATAGATTTGAATAATGTTGGTATGAAGAAGTTGTTCGTGGTGGTATTTTGGCTTCTCGAGAATCGCACATTGCTAATGAGTTTGACATTCGCTTGAAAACAAGATGATTTTTTGCAGGAAGTGGTTTAGGCGGTTTGCAAGGAATCAAATAAGACGTTAAAATCAGAAGTATCATCGATAAAACTCAACTTCCAAAGGTGTTAAACAAGTTTTTTTCCACCCGGGAAACTTGACATTTGAAGTGGAAACGGTATTAAAGTTTTACTATTCACCAAATATGCCTTTTAAAATAAAATATATGTGGAAAATGAATCTTAAACTCGAGAGAAAAGCAACTTTACCTGGAAAAGTTTATCTTAAACCGTTTGAAATAACAATTTTGATTGGAACGAATGAATGAAGACATTTTTAGAATAAATTTGACTCTAAAATGCAGTAAATAATGCAAAAATAGAATTCAATATCAGATTATTGAGTTGAAAATTGAAGCCAAATAATCAAAATAGTTGAATTTCAACAGTTTTAGAACATATTTGAATCAAAAATGCAGTAAAAAGTGCGAAAATATAATTCAACATCAGATTATTGAGTTGAAAAGTGAATCCAACTAATCAAAATAGTCGAATTTCAACAAGTTTAGAACATGTTTGACCCAAAAACAGCGGATATATATTGCAAGATTTGAATACGCACGAAGCTGAATAGCATAGCCAAAGCGCGACCATATGTGTCTTGATATAATTATCGGTTTCGCCGACGTTTTTGTCGGCGAATTGAGTGAAAACAGGCATTTCCGTGTAGACTAGCCGAACAGAATCTGCACAAGGCTCAAAGGAACTCTGAATAGACGGCAACAAAATTCGTTTTGATTTCGCCAAGCCGTGACCTTTCTCTTCAATTTTCCATGAAGTGAAAAGGGTAACAAGATTCTGATGTAAGGAAAAGGTGAAAAAAGAAGTAGGGTGACGTTGAGTTGCCCAGAAATTCTTCTCAAGTGGCCCTGAAGCAGCCCGAGAAACAATGAGCGAGTAGAGAAAAAGTGATGCAGCAAGCTGTAATCAGAAGAAAAATGACCCCAATCTTACCCAGAAGTTCCAATTTGCACGTTGGATAATTGATTAGGAAACATCTTAAAATCATCGAATAATGGATCTGATTCCTGACCGTGAAAAGTAGTTTTGAGCCTTTTAAAAGTGGTCTGAGCGAGTTTTTGGTAGTACGTAAAGGAAGTGATGCCACTATTCTCGAAACAAAGAATAGTTTTCGTATAATTTACTCGAAACCAGGTGAAAATTGAGTTTTCCATACGTCAATGTTTAATAACATCAACATAGCGCGAAATGAAATTAACAATTCAGAACTGGAAAAAACCGAGTTATTTTGTGTAAGATCTATATTTTTTGTTAAATAGACTTTATGTTTACTATTTATTAAATACCAATATGAAAATACCCAGAAGATTGGGAAGTATTATCATAACTTCATTTCAACTTTAAAAAAATTAAGTTTTAATACCGACGTGAAGGAAAAATGACTTTACTTTACAAAAATGAGTGTGAAAATAGTGTCGAAAAGGGCTCAAAATTGAATCGAAAGAACTTTGTTATAACTTGAGAAAACCTGAGTAGAAAAAGAAGAGGCGAGGAATCTCTCTCTCTCTCTCTCCCAAAGACAGGGAATTCCTCTGTTTTGTTTTTGTCCATGCATTTGCTTGTGCCTTCTGGCCACCCGTTCTTTTTTTTTCTCGCAGATGACTTTACTTTTTATGGTGGTGCCGAGGTATTACGTGAGTGATGGCAATGATTTCTGATGCCATCCAACGGTTTCAACGTTATTTTCTCATTCTACATCAGCCTGGATCAAACGTTTTGACCGATTGTAGTCTTAGCAACACGAAAACAATAGTGACTAAGTGGTGATCCACGGATTTTTGCTCGCAAATGACGAGGAAATGTAACTTTGTTGATGAAATAATGACAAAATTAGTGATTGTGGTGACATTTTTCGCAAAAGTGAGCGGAAAATGGAGATTACTATGAGCGGGATCAAACTTGGAACCCCAAATTGGCAAAGGTCGAGCGAACCCACTGAGCTTTTCTGGGAGGGATTCAACCCCGATCGTTAATTTGATAAAACTTGATAGAATCCTCTAGACCAAGCTTGTTCTTGAAATTCTGCCTTATGGAGAGATCGAACTCAGATCCCAGAATTCGTGGAATTTGAGTGAACACACTGAGCCAAGCTTGCTTATGAAGTTTGATCACAAATTGGACTGAATGGTGCAGAAAGGTGAATGAATAGAGAGAAGAATTTATATTTGTGAGCTCTTTGGAGACCACCCCCTCTCTGTCTCTCCTTCTCTCCTTATGCCCGCCTTTCACCGAAGCGAAGAAATAGAATTGACAAGGACAGGGTCGTTCTAAACGTCGGAAAAGACAATGCAAGTTTCCATTGCAATGATTCATACAAGCAGAGCGTCAGAGCAAATGCTTAAAGGAACAGCATTTTCCCTGCAATGTCAAGATCGAACACAAGCCAGAAAACAAGGTCTATGACCTTTTCAGTCCACCTGTTGGATAATTGAGCATCAAAAATGGAAAGAGCAGTTTTTGAGGAATGCTGGAGGGAAAAATGAAAAATCTCCGACGATACAACAGAAAGAAGGAGAAAAATGGACAATATTTGAGAAATCTACTTAATTTCGATAGAAAAGTAGATTCCAACTTCAAAAATCGAATACTTCTCATTATTTTCGAAGGAAAAACGACTCAGAAAGCATCGATATTGGAAAATCTAGTGAAAATGAAGAAAAATGGAACATTTCACATCGTTTACAAACGAAATATGTCTCAGAATGCACCGAAAAAGAAAAATCTAATAAAAATAATTTCACAGTGAGAATCTAAAGATTCTGCGACGAAAGATGACTCAGAATGCAACAAAGCGCGGTTGTTGACCTTCAGAATCCAAGTTTCAATCACTAGTAAGGAAGATAACTTCATAAGAAATGCGTTGCATACATACAAGATACGACTCGGATGTTTTCAACTGCGCGAGATCTCCAAGCTCAGTTTTGGATACAATGTCTGACGAAGCCAAACTTTTGGAGTCTGATGCTATGGGCACGATTTAGAGAATTGCTAAGGTCTTATGTGACTAATGACTTTTTTGCACTAAAGGACTCGATTTTTGACCGAAAAGTCAATTGAGAAACGACGTTCTGACTGTTGTCAATTTAAAATAAATGTGGTAATGAGTAGTGCTCCCGCTCAAGACTTTTCATGCTAGAAGTTCGATCCCACCTCATGGCAAAGTAGAAGAACACAGTATTTCTTGTTTACCAGTGAATCTTATTCATAAAAATTCAAATTATCAAAAAACCTAATCACTGCAATAGATAACTATAACTAATTTCCTCATCGAAAAAAGACTAGATTCAAAGAACGGAGCAACTAAAGGTATAAAATTACATACCCAAAAGAATATGAAATATTAATAACTTCAACTTTTTAAAAACGAAGTGTTCATACCAACATGAATAACTTATATAGTTGGAATATGGTTAATGTATAAGTATTGCCTAAAAAGTGGAGCGCAAAGAACGCAACTGAGCCGGAAAGTGTAAAGTTTGATACCCAAAAAGAAGGGCGACTCCCAGATGGGTGATATTTAGCATGCTAAACTGGACTGAAAAGGGGGGGTTGCCCATGCATCCTTCTTAATTCTGTTTTTGATCCGGAATCATACATGTGCAAAAGACCCAGGTGTCGAATGTTGCATGGCCCCCCTCTCACCCTTCCAACACGTAGTTATAAGCAGTAATTGATGTGTTTTCGGCGTCATTCTCAACTTGGTTGGATGGTTCGGCGATATTTTGTTCACTTCTGGAGTGAAGGCTCGAAAATTGCGATATTTGGAGTGAATTTGGAGTTAAAAAGGACTATACTGACTAGATTTCTATGAAAAATTGCGCGAAATGACTAAAATAATGACTAATATAATGATATTAATGGATATTTGGAAAATTTAGATATTTTAAGTGATTTTGGTTTTTTTAAATGAGAATTTAAACTAGAACCCCATGAAACAGAAAAAAAACTAAAATTTAAAAAATGCTTTGTAGATATCGGAAAATTTTTTAACTATTTGAAGAGAATTTGCTCGAAAAGAGACTATTATCACCTTTTTCCCTAAAGAAAACAGCCAAAATGCCACGAGCTCGCCACAAAGCGAAGAAAATGGAATATTTAACATTTTTAGTTTATAGAAATGTAAATTTCTTATGAAAAGCCACGTGAACGCCACAAAAACGAAAACGAATGAAAAATGGTGTTAATAACAAAATATTGGGATGAATTCTCCCCGAAACAAATGCCCAAATGCGAAAACACTTATTTGAACATTAAACGTAAATTGTCGTCCAACGTTTCTGCCTTTCTCTTGTTCAGAAAAAAAATGTTGACAAGCGTTCGCGAACAATCTATGTTCTGTGTTTTCCTAGAAGTATGAAACTTGTGAAGCGTAATAGAGGAAGTCTTGATTATATTTCTGCAAAAATATGTCCAACGACCCCTTAGAGGGGATTTTTACAAAAGAACTCAGAGAATATAAGATTTCTAACGTTTTTTCGAATATGGCATGTGCAGATTAATCTCTGAAGTTGATTTGAAAAAGTAGAATTTCGAAAAATCCTTGGTCCGAACTATATAGAATTAGATGTAGTATTAAGAGCCGAGGACTCGGAAAAATGCATTTTTTGAGTCCCAGGCTCTCGTCATTAAAAATGTTATTGATTTGAATATTTTCAAAGAAAATTCCCCAATTGAACTGAAAATATCGTATTAAAATTAACGTTTCTGGTCAT
This sequence comes from Caenorhabditis parvicauda, assembly GCA_963978915.1. Classification (NCBI taxonomy): domain Eukaryota; kingdom Metazoa; phylum Nematoda; class Chromadorea; order Rhabditida; family Rhabditidae; genus Caenorhabditis; species Caenorhabditis parvicauda. The sequence goes on along the minus strand of OZ022254.1, from coordinate 11,492,865 downwards.
AAGTCCAAAATTTGGTATAAAAATAAAATTAGGACCACTTACGCCCATTTTGGTTTGAGTTCGGTTCAATTATCTTAAGCATCGTCGAAAACCCAAGAGACCACTAAGACCTCGTTGATTCTACGGATTATGGTGTGAGCTACATTTCAGACATAGAGATTCCGGAAGAAACGGAGACCAGCGGGTTGGTGAACACGTTAAAGCCTAAACGTCGCTAATCGTTGAACTCTGCTCACTGAAGAATATAAGAACGCGTCTTTTTCTCTATTTGATGATGTTCCTCTGACGAAAACACCTTCCCTCAGCTGAATTCCTCGGGAAATTCGAAATTCAATGCACGATTGGAAAGGTCGGATGGCCTTAGAGCATGAATCTGATTTGGAAAGGACTTTAAAGCTATCTACAGTAGTTTCAAGGTTGAGTCGTGAGATTTTGGCTAGAAAATGGTATAGGATTTGAAAAATGAGGTTTCTGAATATGAAAATTGTGAAAAAAAACTGATTTACGATATTTTTTTCAGTTTTCTATTAATCTAGGACAATTTGACAAAATTGAGTCAAAGTAAATTTCTTCAAAAACAAATTTTGCGACGCTTAAGTTCACGAAATTTTAGTTTTTGCATCAAGATTGCTGTTTTTACGTATTAAAACAAGAAGACCCTAAAGCGTGATCTAATGCGTGTCAAAATAAAGTTTTCTCACTCAATTTTGCAAGGGTGTTGCAGTGTTCACTCGAGCGCTAAGACATGTGGTCGTATTTTCGCCATGGTGACCTTTTGGTGCAAGTTTTCCGTGACAGAGTTAAGATGATTGACTCTCGCAGAAAACATTCTGACGGGGTTTCCATGTTTTCTTCAAAGACCTATTACCTTCCCTAGACGTTTTTGGTCAAAATACCTTAAAAGGCTTTGCGATGCGGCTCGGCGACGCGTCATAATGATCAGCGACCGCTCCTCTCGGAATAGCCTTTTCAGTGCGGACAGGTGTAATTTTTGAGTAAGAATGAACATGTTAGAGGTGGGAAAAAGATGTGAAAAGTAAGAGAAAACATGAGGAATTATTCAATAGCGGTGTTCGGATGGTCGGCTTGGAGTTGATCTTCTATACGTATAAAGATTAGAGAAACAGATGATGACGATCTGACTTTTGCCTGTGGTTAATCTGTGTGTGAAGCCCGCTTTGGGAGAGCGAATCAGACTATTTTCGAATGATTCACTGTTGGGATATATAGATTTGGAAGAATATTCTCGAATAGGAGAGCTTTTTTCAGAGAAAGGAAATTGAATTAGGCTATTTTGGCGTTATTCTTCAAGTTGGGAAATAGATGCACCTAGAAAAAGATGAAATTCCGGTTCTAGAAGCCGGAAGATGTTAAAAATATTCTATTTTGTCTAGACTAGATAGGTTTTATTGGTTATTAGGTGGTGTTCACAACGACTTTGTTTGTCGCGTTTTTTTTCAATAAAAGAAGACGTCTTCGCATAGAAGTCTGTGTGTAGCCCACGCACCTGGGTTTATTTTGAAGAAAAACGATACCCCCAGGTTGTCGTGATTTATTTATGATTTCCGCATCGTCAGTTGGAACGCTGACAAAAAGTCGATGATTTTCAATTATTCGCGAGTGTTATCAACCGAGGGGTTTCTTCTTTTATGAAAGAAAAAGTAAACTTGAATATTTTGAAAAATGTAAGAATAACAAGAAATACCTGAATTTGAGCACTACACTTTATTTGCAAATCGTTCACAAAATCACACTTGTTGTGTCAAAGAATGATTCAAAAGTAACGTTAAATTTTGTCTACAATTTGCTCTCAAGGACAAACTTGCTCTGTTTGAGATTATTTGATGCGTAACGACATTTTTCGTCTGAAATTTGTTGTCAAAGAGTGAATGAGGAGTAATGCTACGTCTTGTCGAAAATCGTCCTCTAAACTGCTATTTTTGTATCATAAATTGGTCGAATAGTATCGCTACGTTTCGTGGAAAATTTGATGTCAAGGAGTGTTTGAATAATATCGTTAAAAAAATGGTTGAATAGTATCCATTTGTGGTCGATTTGTCGACAAAACGTGCTACACGACGGTGTTGATGCGCTATAATGACCACTTTACGTGTTGTTTTCGATGCAAGAAGGGTAGCTATTGAGAAGTCCATTTTAAGTATAAACGGAGCCCTTCTCAATGCTCATCAATAATCTAGTGTATTTATATACAGAATAGATGATGATGATCTAAGCGACCAGACACTCGGCGGTTGGCCAGTCAAAAGTTGAACATATCAATCATTCATTCAACCATCGGTGACGGATCATTGCGGTTAACATCACTCTTTGGAACACCAAAAATGAGCAGAAATCGGAGTTGCTTTTTCGACCAGGGCGTTTAATCCAGAACTTGTTATTTTGGAGTCTTCGGAATGTGGTTTTTGCAGGAAATTCGTATTCTTTGAAAATTTGTATCGTACTGAATTGAAAGTTATTGAGAAATATTCAAAAATCGGCTAATTTTTTTCATTGTTGACATTTTGGAAGTGGGTTTCACCGGAGGTTTATTCAGAAAAATTTGAAATGAGCAAATTCAATTTTTCAAGAAACGTAAATAACATTTTTTCAAGATTTTAAATTTAAAGAAAACAAAAATCGGCTCATTTTCACTTTTTTTTCAAAGATTTCTGAAAGTTTTTGAGCTTTTGGATGATTGCACACGCCTCACCACATGGATTTCAAACGTCTAAATTGAATTTAAATACGGAAATTGCTTTCAGTCCCGGTGCCTTGTGTCTCGAGTAGTAAACCCAATTTTTTCCATGAAATCGGGAGTTTTTGTTTTTTTTTTGATACCAGAAAAGCGGAAAGTGCATTATTCCCATTGAAAATATGTCAGAAAAGGTGAATTATGGCCAGTTTTAGAGTGAAATTGTAGTTTTAAAGAAACAAACAGGAATAAATGACTTCAAACATGGATAGAGGCAAATTTCTTGATAGAAATGAGATAAAAGTGGAAATGTGGTTGAAAAGTAGAATTTTGGTAATTAAAGGTGGTTTTCGAGTGGATTTGGGTGAAAAGTGGGACTAAGTGATTTTAAGTGATATTTTAGGGTGGACTTGAGTATTTTCGAGTTTTTTTGAAGGGAGAAAGTAGTTTTTGTAGTTATTTTCAGATTAAAACTGAAAATAAGTGGTTTGAGGTGTTTTTGCACGATTGTGAATACTCTAAAAATGTGGTTATTAGGTGCTCGAAAAAGTGCGTGCCGAGCAGTGTTTTCATCATAGTCGAGCAGAGTTTTCCGTTTTTCACTCACGCACTATTAGGCTCAGAGTATTTTCCTTAGTAGAAGGCCATAACCCGAAGATCGCGTTGCTTGAAAGTGGAAAAATTGACGAAAACTGAGTAAGCGGCAATTTTGAACGTAGTGGTAATGATAGGGAGCCTTGTAGGATAAAAATATGTTAGAAATCACGTTTCTTGAAGGACTATACACTCTGTGTCAAAAAAACGTCCACACCCATATTTTTCGAAATTTCTCAGTTCATATTAGCCCTAGCCGCTCGTCACTCTGCTAACTGTAAGAAGATGTGAAAACACTGTTGTGTGTACAATTTTAGCTAGATCACTTGTGTTAATCAAAAGTTATAATCAAAAACACCGAAAATGGTGTGTGTCAAAAAAACGTACACACTCTGAAAAACCGTTTGCTTCTTTAAAATTCTAATATTTCCTACTTTTTTCTAATTTCTCTGTAAACAAAAAACGATTTTCGAACAGGCAACAGAAATCTAACTGCGTAGACGTGAGAAAAAAATTTAAAAATGTGAAAAATGTCAATTTTTCGAAAATTTCTCGAAAAACGGGAAAAGTTTATCTTGAATTGGTCTGAACATTACAAACATCAGCAGATCACTTTTGTTGATAATTTTCTCATCATAATCAAACAACATACCAAGAATCGAGGTTCAAAAACTCGATTTGAGAAAAAAAAGGTGTCCAACTCGGAAACATATGAGTACGCACATCGTCCCATTTGTGCATGAATCTTGATTTATCTGCACTGTTTTGAAATCGGTATGACGGATGCGATCTTCTGAATTGTGAAACCAATCATAAGATCGCAATTCAACGCATTCAAACAAAATTGTGATGGTTGGAAGAATGATTTTCCACTACTGATTTAGTAACATACTAAAAACTATTCTTTCTCCATTAATTGTTTTTTTTTCTTACCATTTATTTTGAGGAAAAGCGTTCTTTAACATGTTTTACGTTCTCAAAGAAAGTTAAAACTTTTTTCAAGGAAAATAAAAAAAGAAGAACTAATTAAAATATTTTTCCAAATCAGTAGTGGTACATCATTACTCCAGCCGTCGAAAATTTTTGTTTGAATGCAAGATTTGGAATCTGATGAATGGTTTTACAATTCAGATGATTACATTCATCATACCAATTTCAAAACAGTGCAGAATAATCAAGATTCACGGACAAATGGGACGATGCGCGAACTCATGTTTCCGAGTTGGACGCCTTTTTCTTCTCAAATCGAGTTTTTGAGCCTTGATTATTGGTATATTGTTCGATTATAATTAGAAAAAGATCAACAGAAGGGATCTGCTGATGATCGTAATGTTCAGACAAATTCAAGATAAACTTTCCCCGTTTTTCGATAAATTTTCGAAAAATTGACATTTTTCACACTTTTTATATTTTTTCTGACTTCTACGCAGTTAGACTTTTTTTGCCTGCTGGAAAAATGTTTTTTGTTTACAGAGAAACCAGAAAAAAGTAGAAACGATCAGAACTTTAAAGAAGCAAACGATTTGTCAGAGTGTGTACGTTTTTTTGACACACACAATTTTCGGAGTTTTTGATTATAACTTTTGATTAACACAAGTTATCTAGCTAAAATTGTACACACAACAGTGTTTTCACGTTTACTAACATTAAATAGAGTAGCAAGCGGTTAGGCCAAATATGAACTGAGAAATTTTGAAAAATATGGGTGTGGACGTTTTTTTGACACAGAGTGTACTATATCAAGCTAGAAAGTGATGTCTTGTTGCGTTGCTGTTTTTTTTTAAAGTTTGGGTTCGAGAATTATGACTTTCCAACAAAAATCATTCAAAAATCGATGAAATCATTATTTTTGGCATAAATCTTAACGAAAAAAGAGTGTCCCACGAGAATGGAAACAAAAAGACTATTTTCAATGGAATAGTGTAAAATGGCTAATCGAACATCGAAAAAAAAAGAAATTTCATCGAAAAATAGAGTGTCCCACAAGAATTGAAACAGGAAACTATTCTCATCAGAAGAGTGTGGATGGATCTTCCACCACGGGAAAAAAGGGAATTTTTCTCCAAACAGTCAGGAATGTTTTCGAATTGCCTTTTCGTCGAAGGCTCTGATGTTTGCTCCTTTTTTCTTCCAATATGGAAACATTTCCCCCCTCTGACTCCCTCGCCCAGTCGTCTTTGAAATTGAATTTGATCAAACAGTTGTGTTGATGCCACCCCTGATAACTGAATTCCGAAGATTCTGTCGCGATCCGGATTCGGAATGCGCCGGAGGAAATATAGATAATTTGGTTAGAAACTAGAAGCAAATTGCTTGACTTGATGGAGATGGAAAAGTAATATGAAAATATAACTAGATTTAGATGTAATTAGTCTAAAATATAAGAAAATTCCAAAAATTGCTCGATCCAAGAGCGAAAAATGACTTGGGTCAAGAAAACCAGAAAAAAAAACTTGATACAATTGACTTTATGTGCCTACAAAACGCCTTTCCCAGCTAAAATACACAATACTTCTGAAATGATTGGAAAACGGCCACAACTTCACTCCATTTGTTTATAAATTACCGAAAGATTACCACTTCAACTGAAAGAACAAAGATTAGAAAAAAAGTCAAAATTACAACAAGGTCTGGGTAAACTTCGCTATGAGCCGAACAACTGTGAAGTGTCATGTTGAAACTGAGGTGATAAAAAAGTTTACTATTTTTATCTTTTTTTTTCAATTGGACCGAGTAGAAAGCAATCTACCTAAGACGTAGCTCATGATTTAGTAGGACCATAATGTTGATTTACGAGTTTTCAGTCGTACTGGCAGCGAGCCAAGTGATATTTTTGATATACGGGGTGACTTGTGAGCATTTAGAATGATTATACTTGATCAGGGATAGTTTTTATGTATTCAGGCTGAAAATTGAGAAAATCTATCGAAAAAGGAAAGATATTTGAACTTGATAACTGACATCTAATAACAATGTTCGTATATTTACACTGAAAAAATGACGAAAAACTGAATAATCCAAATGACTGAGTAATGGCACTTCTATATTGAAACCTTTTCTATAACCATCCAACAGCAAGAAAAACTAAAACTGAATATTTTCCAAAGAAAACAATAGTTTTGACGAAAAGAATGGACCAGAATCCTTTATTCACCCGAAAAAAACTATATTTGAGAAGGTTTTCCGGTCAAAGCTGAAGCGAAACAGAAGCAACATGAATGTCAATAATAACCTAAAACATCTAAATAACTTGGATGTTTATGAACTAGCGCGTATGTAGTTTGCTCAATGATTCCTGAGCGAAGCGTGTGCGGCGCGGTTGAATTGGTGTCGAACAAAATTGGATTAATTAAAAGTAATATGGCTAATGGTGTCCCCTTTTTTGCGTCATTCGAAGAAATGAATAGAAAAGATCAAGTGGAGATCTGGTTAATCATATTAATAATAGAACAAGGGGACCGCCCCCTTTGCGCCGCCCACTTTTCGTGAGGCAAATTTTTGGGTGGTCCTTTTTGGTTTTCAATGGGGTCGGGGGAGAGGAAGAAGTTGTGCAAAAGTGGCCGGGGGCGAGATTCGAACGCGCGTTGACCGAGTAGAAATCCAACGCTCTAACCACTCGGTCACCGCCGCACGTTTTTTTCTTATCGATTTTTGCATGGCCACTGGGGGCCCTCGCAGGTTGTTGCATTAGTTCTAGCCGCGCTTGCATTAGTCTTCAACACATTTGGATTGTACGAGAAGAAGGAGAGAAGAGGCCAGGGAGAGGGGGAAGAAAAGAGAGAGAGAAAGTTTGAAAGAGCAAGTGTGGGAGAGAGAGAGAGAGAGAGAGAGAGAGAGTTTGAAAGAGCAAGTGATGGAGAGAGGGAGATAGACAGAGAGAGAGAGAGAACGAGGGAAAGAGAGAGACAGAGAAAGAGAGACAGATAAAGAGAGAAAGAAAGTGAGACAGAGGAGAGAGAGAGAGAAAGAGAGAGAGAGAGAGAGAGAGAGAGAGAGAGAGAGAGAGAGAGAGCAAAATCTGCATTTTTGTAATGAAAAAAGGGGCTCTGAGCGTAGCGAGGACTTTCTGCTTGTTAAAATAGATTCAAGGACTGAAAATTATGAAAGTTGTAGTCTTTTTCATAGATTTGGGTTCTTTTTTTCTAATGAAAAAACTGAAAAATAGGAGTTTAAGCGCTCAATGAAAGGTTTTTCATTAAAAAAAAGAAGGTAAAACTACATTTTACGATAAATTGGGAAAAAAACGAACTACAAAATCAAATAATTATTTTCAAAAATGTTGCAGAAATCAATGAATCTTGAAAAGGAGCAATTTTAAACAGAAAAAGTAAACCAAACAGGTGGTAGAAAGAATGAGGGTTTAATTGTGGTGGATTAGCAACACGCATGATGACATTTTATGCCTCCAGAAATGATTTTTCGTAGAGAGTAAGTTTTTGAAGAAAAAAACGGCATAAAAATGACTTATTTTTCTTGAAAAATAAAGAATTTGATGAACTTTGCGAAATTTGACCTACCATACCAATTTTTCGTACAGTAACTTGTCAACAAAAAATTACAGTAACTTTATAACTTTACCAATAAGAAACTCACAGGAACTAGGCTGAAACTACAGTAAGAACTGAACTTACAGTAACCCTAAAAACTACTGAAAAAAACAGTAGCACTACCACAACTACAGTAAAACCAAGGTCCATGAATTTCGATCGTGCCCCTATTCATTACAAATTCCGCCGACCGTGACCACTGATCGCTTAGAAAATTTTTTGCTCACGAAGAAACAACATCGTCTAGTTGTGACGTCATCATAAGGTGCATCGAGTACTCATTTTGTGAGAATCTGATGAGTTATCGTGGGAAAAATTAATAATTTTATTGGAAATGGTGAAAATTGAGCTTTTTCATTCAGGAGAATAATCTTGAGGGAAAAACGCATAAATTTCTTTAAAAAAATAAGTGAAAATTGAGATTTTATGCAAAATTGAATCAAAATTAGTAAAAATGGAAAAAATAACAGATAACAAGTGAAAAAAATGATATTATTCAAATTCAAGAAAATATATTAGTAAAAGAGAGGGCTCATGGAAGTTTTCA
>OZ022254.1:11424485-11481985 GCA_963978915.1 Caenorhabditis parvicauda | reverse complement strand
TTTGTTGTTATTATGATGACGACTTAAAACTGGAAAATGCCGAAATTATAACTTTCTTTAGTTTTCAAAAATCCTCCCCAAAATCCAATATACACCTCTTCCAGGTCGACCTCATCGCGAACTTCTACGTCGGTGACGTCATCACCAGCCTCCAGAAGACAAACTTGATCCCAGGAGCCAACGACTCGCTCATCTACACGACCATTGGAGGTGCTATCGGATGTCTAGTCAACTTTATTTCCAAGGATGTTAGTTTTTTCATACGAGAAGACAATTTTTAGGCATTTTTAGCCTAAAAAGATGAAATTTCATGATTATCAGCTTTTTAGAAGGTTTCAGAAGAAAATTTTTCAAAATTCAGGAGCTCGACTTCTTCACGAACCTGGAGATGCATGTCCGAGCCGAATATCCTCCCTTATGCGGTCGTGATCACCTGACGTTCAGAAGTTACTACGCGCCGTGCAAGGTATGTTCAACAAACTGATTGGTTAGCCACGCCCACTTTTGAAACTGCAAAGAATCGTTACAATGGGTCTTCGCCCCTTAAAAACGGGAAAATGTCATGATTTTACTGACAGATTAATATTGGTTGAGCGCGCTCGTTTTGACCTACCTCGATTTTGACCCTCCGAGCGCGCGAGTGAAAGGAACATTTGTCCCGCGAAAACCATTGTCATCAACGCCGAACTTCATTGCGCTACTTCTTATTGCCTGGTTTCTTTTTTCTCTTTCTCTCTCTCTCTATCTCTCTCTCTCTCTCTCTCTCTCTCTCTCTCTCTCTCTCTCTCTCTCTCTCTCTCTCTCACTTTCTCTCTCCTTCTCTTTCCATCTAACATTAATACACTTTTTCAGAGCGTCGTCGACGGTGACATCTGTGAACAATTCGCCCAAATGGACTTTGAGAAGCAGAAGGAGATTTCAGAAGAGCTGGGCAAAACAGTCCCAGAGATTCAAAAGAAGCTAGAAGATATCAGAACCCGTTACGCCTTCTAATCTAATTTGTAAGTTCTCCATAATCCGAGCGTGGCTCTTTAGTCTAACAACACTTTTTGTAACAATGAAAAATTCCGAAAATCAAAATTTTATTATTATGGAGAACCCAAAGTTTTAAACTATTTATTTTCCAACTATCATTTTCGCGAATTGTTCTGTTGAGTTTTTTTCAAATTTAGTTCTATCGTTGGTTGAACCCCTTCTTCTTCTTCTATCTAACTTGAAAGTATCTCATGCTGAACACGTTGTATTTCAATGTTTCCCGATCTATTGTTTTCTCTGTCAATATGAATAATAAAATTGTAGACATGATCTATTTTTTGGAATTTCAACACGGTGTGAATGGGATGATTTTGTGATTCGAATGTGCTGGTTTTGTGGTGCAAATTGCTGTATTTGTGGCTAGAACCGGCTGATTTGATGGTGCGAATTGCTGAATTTGTGGTTCGAATCGGCTGATTTGGTGGTGCGGATGTGCCGATTTGGTGGTGCGAATTGCTGAATTTGTGGCTCGAATCGGCTGATTTCGTGGCTCGAATCGACTGACTTAGTGATGTGAATGTGCCGATTTGGTGTTGCGGATGTGCCGATTTCGTGGCTCGAATTGGCTGATTTGGTGATGTGAATGTGCCGATTTGGTAGTGCGGATGTGCTGATTTTGTGGCTCGAATCGGCCGATTTTGTGTTGCGGATGTGCCGATTTGGTGGTGCGGATGTGCTGATTTTGTGGCTCGAATCGGCCGATATCGTGGCTCGAATTGGCTGATTTGGTGATGTGAATGTGCCGATTTGGTGTTGCGGATGTGCCGATTTGGTGTTGCGGATGTGCTAATTTGATGGTTCGAATCGGCTGACTTGGTGATGTGAATGTGCCGATATGGTGTTGCGGATGTGCTGATTTGGTGTTGCGGATGTGCTAATTTGATGGTTCGAATCGGCTGATTTTTTGTTGCGAATTACTGAATTTGTGGCTCGAATCGGCTTGGGTTGTGGTGCGAATCGACTGATTTCGTGATAGTCATGGGTACCTCATGCTTGTTCTTGTAAAAATTTCAAGAGCAAAGAAAAGCATTTATTCGAATAACTGAATCGTCAGAGAGAAAAAAGCGTCGATACCATATGAAACAAGCAGAAAATAGGTTGAGGCGGTGCACATCGTCAGGTTGGACGGGAGCCAGCTCTCAAACAGATAGAATAGAAAATAGCGTGAAGTTTTGATTAAATAATGGTCGCGCATGTGTCTCGTTCTCATAGTGAAATCGGGTCGGAATTTTTGTCTTTGATTTTGAGAAGTTGGAAGGTCGAAGTCTGTGATTTATCAGAATCATTCAGATGGAGAAGAAGACCTCAACCTTACCCAGCTAAACTCGACGAAATTACAGTAATATAGTTAGGAAAATGGGGAGAAAAGGCAGTTAAAGTCACACGAATTTCTAAAATAATCGTAAGATGTGAAACAAAAGATTGATTGATGGTCGTTCGGCTTGCAGCATTGTGTGGTGCAGAGGCTTATTGAGTGGTTTCTTGGCGAACTTCGATTCTTTCCACAGTCATGTCTGGGTTCATCTGGGTTGCGTCGAGGATTGCCTGACTCAGCTCCTGAAATTTTGAATTTGCATTTCTCTCTGTCTGTCTGTCTGTCTCTCTCTCTCTCTCTCTCTCCGTCTCTCTCTCTCCATACTTACCGCATCATGGTCAATGTCATTATCCGAGTGGATGGTGACACGATGTTCAACGTGGGTTTCAACGATACCGTCCTTCTCCGTCTTGTACGTGATAGTCTCGATGGTGCGATTGCCTTGGGTGACTGTCTTCGAAGATACAAACTCTCCGAGTCCCTGACAATTGATTTTTAACATGTTTAATGCGGCTTTTTTTCAGAGTATCATGAATCTTTCTCATCTTCTGTTATTGACATTTTAAATTTCAGGGCTGGATAAAGTTTAAAGCACTAATTAGATATGACTGTAATAGAACGGTTCGACTGATAGTATTAATTTATGTTTCTCTTGAATTCCATAAATTTGTCGAACTCGTACAAACCGATGTAGATTTGTTCCTTTCAGTGAATTTTCAACAATATGCAACACGTTTTCACTTGATACGAATAAGTGTACTGAATCGTTTCTATCAAGAATCATTCCCTTAAGGAAAGCTTACAAGGTGAAAAATTTTTTTGTGATAATCAAGTTTAAACTTTGATCAAATCTTAGCATTGTACCTAACTAGTGCTTTGAACCTTACCTAAGCCTAAAATTTGAGGTGCCGACAAAGATAAAGGAAAAAAATGATTCTTGATAGAAACGATTCAGTACACTTTTTCGTATTAAATCACGTTTTCAACTGTCAAGGGTTTTAAAGACTTAACGAACCACTAACCATAACCCTTAGTGTTTGGTTTTTAGAAGGCCTAGAGAAAAAAGTTGATTTTACCCCAGCAGAAAACGCATCTCCAGTTTTGTCTTCTCCGAGTGCTCCAGCTGGTGCGTCGTAGGTCATGGTTCTCGTTTGGGTGTCGACAACAGTCTTTCCATTGGTGGACGATGAGGATCCTTGGCCAATTGGTGTGAACTGCTCTCTGCTGCGTTCCACTTGGACGACTCCCTGAATGGAAATGGTGTTGGAGAGAGAGGGAGGTAGAGAGAGGGAGAAAGAGAGAGAGCGAGAGAGAGAGAGAGAGAGAGAGAGAGAGAGAGAGAGAGAGAGAGAGAGAGGGAGAGAGAGAGAGAGAGAGAGAGAGAGAGAGAGAGAGAGAGAGAGAGAGAGAGAGAGAGAGAGAAAGAGAGAGAGAGAGAGAGAGAGAGAGAGAGAGAGAAAGAGAGAGAGAAAGAGGAAGGGAGAGAGGGGAAGGGAGAGAGGGGAAGAGAAAGAGAGAAATACTCACCACTGGTGTTTGATCGTCGTCATCCACAATGTAGTTCTGGAACGATTGCTTCTGGACCGTGTGCTTGACTTGAGATGTTCTGATGGTTCTGCTGAAAAACGATAGGGTCGTATCAATGAGAGGGGCCAACACTTCTGGGTCAGAAACTTTTCGATTCAGTGTTTCGTAGTTTCGCTCAAAAGGAAAGACAAAAAAACAAAAGTGGCAACGGGGTTCAAACCCTGAAGAAATTTTCGGTGAAGCGACTTCGTTTATTTGGGGAGAAGAGAAAAAGCAAAAATGGCGAAGGGGTTCGAACCCTGAAGCAATTTTCGGTGAAGCGACTTCGTTTATTTGGGGAGAAGAGAAAAAGCAAAAATGGCGAAGGGGTTCGAACCCTGAAGCAATTTTCAGTTAAGCGACTTCGTTTATTTGGGGAGAAGAGAAAAAGCAAAAATGGCGAAGGGGTTCGAACCCTGAAGCAATTTTCAGTTAAGCGACTTCGTTTATTTGGGGAGAAGAGAAAAAGCAAAAATGGCGAAGGGGTTCGAACCCTGAAGCAATTTTCAGTTAAGCGACTTCGTTTATTTGGGGAGAAGAGAAAAAGCAAAAATGGCGAAGGGGTTCGAACCCTGAAGCAATTTTCAGTTAAGCGACTTCGTTTATTTGGGGAGAAGAGAAAAAGCAAAAATGGCGAAGGGGTTCGAACCCTGAAGCAATTTTCAGTTAAGCGACTTCGTTTATTTGGGGAGAAGAGAAAAAGCAAAAATGGCGAAGGGGTTCGAACCCTGAAGCAATTTTCAGTTAAGCGACTTCGTTTATTTGGGGAGAAGAGAAAAAGCAAAAATGGCGAAGGGGTTCGAACCCTGAAGCAATTTTCAGTTAAGCGACTTCGTTTATTTGGGGAGAAGAGAAAAAGCAAAAATGGCGAAGGGGTTCGAACCCTGAAGCAATTTTCAGTTAAGCGACTTCGTTTATTTGGGGAGAAGAGAAAAAGCAAAAATGGCGAAGGGGTTCGAACCCTGGAGCAACTTTCGGAGAAGCTTCTTTGGTTCAATAGGAAGAAGATAGAGAAAGCAAAAATGACGAAGGGGTTCGAACCTATGGACTCTCGTGTAACATTCGCTAATATCAAAGGGATGAAAATTTTGGCCCATTTTTTTGCTCCTCTCAATTTTAATCAAACTTCAACTAACTCCTTAATTTTAAGGTAAAATCCTAAACTTAAGGAAGCTCCTAAGAACTCACGTAATCTTGTTACCATGCTCATCGTACTCGGTGATCACTTGTTCCGGCAGCTCACTAGTTTCTTGCCAGCTCGCGACAGTCGTATGCGGTGTTCCGCTCTCCTGAAATCACTTCGATGAAATTTCGTTGGGAAAAAAGGAAAATCAGCAGTTTTAGGCTAAACCAAGTGTGCTCGCTACGTTGCAGTGACTGATTTTCGTGGTTTTTCGTCTTCAGGGAAAAAAAATGTTTTCCGAATTTTCAAGAAAATAATTCATTTCCAACCTGAAACTGTCAAAAAGGATCTAAAATCAATCCTAGTTCCGAAAATCATGACTTTATAATGGGTAAATCTAGGAAATTCTCTGAATTTTAATCCCAAAGACAATATAACCACTAGTAACTGAAAAAGCTTCAAATAATTGATAGATATCGAAAAAGATAACTTTTACAAGTGACTTGCAACGTAGGAAAACGCTTGGCGAAGCGATTTTAAATCGAATTTTCGGATTTTTTCCAAAATCGATTTCCATACACTCGGTTTAGATACGCGCTTGTATTAGAGCAATATTCGACAACGGTGAACTCGCGACATATAGGCTTTTGGACAAGTTTTACACCATATCTGAACTATTTTTGGAAATGTTCCTAATTAGTGCAACTCCACAACATACTAAACGACGACATGAATGAGAAGACGATCAAAATGACAACACGGGGAAACACCCGAAGCTGCGGGAAACAAGCGGGAAGCAGTCGGTTAGAGTGGCCTGTTTTTTTTGTCGGAGAAAAATTCACAAATATTGTTGTCGTGATTACCGTTTAACATATGGTCTAGCTTCCTGACCATTTACACCTTATCATCCCTCAAAGAAAGTGGATAGTTTTCAAAAATTTAATTATTTCTCGGGAAATTGAGAATCGACAAGGAACGGGAAAAAAATTTTTTTGAAAAAAATCAGAAAGATTTTAGAATGTAAAAAAACGAATTTTATTAACGAATTTATTTTTACTTTTTTTCTTTCACTAGTTATGAGAAAGGCTAGTGCGACGCGTCTAATCAAATTGGAAAAAAGTTTTTTACGTATATTAATACAGTTTTTACCTGGTCTGGCATGAATTTACCAGTATCTAGCATGGATTTTGTTACCTATTGTGGGAAAAACTGGAGATTTTCCGATTTTACTCGGATCAAATCCTTGATCCACCAGAGCTGGCCTAGATTCACCTGGACTGTCGATTTTCAACTTCCAGGGTATGTAAGGTTAATCCTGGTGGATCCATGCTAGAATAGGTGACGACTGGCCGGTTCTGGTAAATCGATGCCAAATTAAACAAAACTCTGTTAAATGCAGGCTTTTATCGACTCAAATGTCTAACTTTTGGTCGATGTCTACATGCACTTTGTAGCTTTTCAATTTCTAGAACTTTCGAAATCTGAGAAATCAACAGGCCACCCCGACCGTCGTACGCGAGATTGAAAGTAGGGATGGGCAAATCGCCAGCCATTGGTTAACGATTAGCTATCTTCTTTTCACTAGCCAATTGCATTGGCAAAAGATTGGCTATTCAATTGGCTGGAGTTGCGCTTTCTGAGCCTTCTCGACGTTTAAGATGGCGTTGTTCAGTTGACTGAGTTTCTGCTTGTCGTGACGTCGACGTCTAGAAAGTATTTCAGAATATGACATCCGATTCTATATACAATCCAGAAAAAATAAAACTTTCGAAAAAAATGTTTTCGACGACATCACCGACGACGTCGTCAGAATCGGATGTCATATTCTGAAATGAATTCTAGACGACAACGTCACAACAAGTAGAAACTCAGACATCTGAAAAACACCATCTTCAACGTGTGAGAAGGCTCAGAAAGCGCAGCTCCAGGCGCTCGCCAATTGAATAGCCAAGTCCGGAAAATAATGAATGTGATTTAAAGATTATGTCTGAATTGAAGTTCATTTATGTTCTTTATAGCACATTTAAATGTGATTGATCACTATTCTTCCCTTTTGGAATGTCCAATCTTTAAATGACATCCGGTGCATATTTAAATACTCTTTGAAGTCATCTCAGAAATTCCTAATATTTAAATGGAATTCAATGATGCCATAAAGATATCTCAGATGTCTTTGATTAACATTTGGAAAAAATAATGGCATTTAAAGGTGTCATAAAGAAATTTAAATGGTCTTTAAAGATTCTTATGGCATCACATTTATTATTTTCCGGAGAATCGCTCGCCAATGCAATTTGTTAACGAAAAAAGGATAGCCAATCGTTAGCCTATGACTGGCGATTTGCCCATCCCTATATGAAAGTGTGAGTGCAACAGTCGTGCCAAGCAGTTTGGAAAGCGGCAGACGAGTGTAGCGAGGTACCTCGAAGGAGACCGGCAGGGGAGCGCTGGTGCGCACAGTGAAAGTGCGCTCGGCGTGCTCCAATCGCGGACTGATCGCGTTCAGTTGCTCGGCTCGTGCCATTGTAGAAGCCAACGACTGCAGAGAGACACTATGAGAGGAAGGGAGAAGACACCAATACCCGTGGTGAAAGGAGCAGATGGTGGGAGTGATGGTGGACATTTTTTCAAAAAAATTTTACAGAAGAGCTCACTATTTTATCGAAATTTCACCAAAAACTTCAAAAAAATTTGTAAAATCTTCGAAACACGATTTTTCGATGGGGATCCTTGAAAAAAAGCGACCCGATCCCCAAATCTGTAATAAACTTTACTACAAATTCAAAAAAATCATTTTAAAACATCAAAACCCTTCAAAACTCTTCGGAGAAGGCAAATTTTATATCAAAGAGAGATTTAAAATCACTTTTTCGATAGCATTAATTGAAAAACTTTCTTTTTGACCCCCTTTTCCACCATCACTCCCCCTATCCCCCCAAAATTCATCATGCAAACCGGATCTGCAGGGTTGAAACCGGGCGAGACCCCGTAGCCCGTCAGTCGGAACTTCTGCTCCTGCTTTTCGTGTCGAACAACCCTCAGCTGGTTCTCACTTGGGCGGATGACCATTGGGTCAGGCGCACCAACCGTTGGCGGCTTGGTGGACGCCCTCGGCGGTGGTGTCATGTTGGTCGACCCCTGCTGTTTCTGAGCAACGAAATGTAATGGAAAAGTGTGCAAAAAGTGATCAATCGGTGCAACTCGAGCTACCTGGGAATGAATGGAAAAAAGGCACACAAAGAGTTGAAGTGAAATGCTGATACTTTTCTCATGCAAATTCAGAATTCTGACTTTTTTCTTTGCTTTCGTGCTGATTTCAATAAATTCAGACTATTCTTACGAGAACTCGCGATTTTAATACTTCCAAAAAAGTTTTGGTATCTTCCGACAAATTTAAAGAAGATATTGCAAAAAAAACCCTCTAAATTTTGAATATCAGTCCGTACAAGTCAAATGATATCCATTTTCTTTGATTTTATTGACATTTTAAACCATAAAAGTGAATTTTCCACATTTCAAAGATTTTTGATAACTGTAAACTTCGAAAACCATCTTTTTCAACGAAATCGAACAATTTTAACCGTATAAAGTTGGTTTTTCTCACTTTTACCGCGAAAACTATTCATACTTTGAGATTTCAGTCAATTTTAGAAAGGAAATTGTAGATTTTCTGCCAAATTCCTAAAAATTCAGATAAACCTCAAAGGCAACAACGGCAAAGTGCTTCTTCTCGTCTTCCGACTCAGTGGTTTCACTAGAATCGCTCTCCTTACGTCCCTTCTTCCCACCTTTGCCTTTTCCTTTCTGAAATTGAGCAAAATTTGAATCATTCGACACTTCTTGAGTGAAACTAAACTAAACACCAACTAAAACAGACAATAAAGACAGTTACTCCATAAAACAAAGATTAAAATTGGATTAAGTGAAAATGATCGAAAATTTTTATAAAAAATAATAATTTTAAGCCATTTCCAATTAACTCAATGTTAATTCATGTTTTAAAGAGCTTTGAAGTTGGATACTTCCATCTTTCACCTCTTCGAGTTGAGAGATGAGCTATTTCTGGGAATAATTCTGCACTTTTATCGTATATTTTGAGGAGTTGATTTGAAGAAAACTCGGCGAACTCCCCGAGATCTCATTTGAGAGTAATTCCGAGAGAAGAATGTTCAAAAAACGATATTGATCTGTTACAGAAAAAGTACGGAATCTGTTGAAAAAATGGCCAAAACCTTTCCAATTTCACTTTGGTTTTTCGGTTTAGAATTTCTGCTCCCAGTACTATTCAATCTAAATATTCGCTCCAAAATGGCCCATCTCTTCATCTCAAAAACCATCCAACTTCTTCAACACGCGACATCATGAATAATTCTACTCATTTCCGCGAGTCGATAAAGTCGAGAAAAAAACAAAAAAAACATGCAAAAGCATTTTGGTTAGAGCAAAGTGCACCTTGTAGTCAAACGGAGTACTTGAGGTCAGCAAACAATACCAACTATTCTTAGAGAAAAACGAGTATCTCATAGGTCAAAAAGATTTTCTCTTTCCTTTCCATAAACTTTCGGTCAATTCAGCGCCTGATGAATCGCCCTTTACGCCGTGTGCGTAGAACAATAACAAACTAAGAGAAACTAAAGAGAACGTCACAATCACGATCAGGACACTTTTAGAACACATTCATATGAAGCGTTATCTACCAGGATGTTAGGAAAATCTTGGTGGTTTCGTCAACCCGTGGCGGGAGAGCGCTGGGAAGTTGCTATTTTCGAGTAATCTTTTCTTTATAAATCATTGGAAGCAGGTCAAAACCAAGCTTCTTTATCTTGCTTGACTACCCTTTTCTACAGTACAAACTATTCTCAGAAAGACCTGCAGAAAACAAAAAAACTTCTGGGTCGTTCAGCATCATCCCGAGGAGTTGTAAACTTCAAGGGCTAATTTTTTTTCAATAATTGGGAGAACAAAGAGTATACCCCTTGCTCAAACTTTATCTTTCAAATTTCCAAAGTACTGAAAGAAAGACCGGCAGAACACAAGTACTATCAAGGGGCAACATTTTTGGGGCGACACCAAGACATTCACAACATCCTAAATGTGAGACTAACAGTGCGATAACATGTACACGACATTGAACAGCGTGCGTTAGCAACCGAAAACATGGCAACCACCTTGAAACCGAGTCGGGCGAGCAGGGACGTCCGTTCCGACGATGGCATCGTTCGTGATGGCGGCGTTGACGTGAAGATCAAGCCACTTTCGTCCTCGGACACTGCACCAAGCACCGCCTCTCGCAAATAATACACTGGCTCCAGCTGGATTTCCACGCGCCGTTCCACACGCAACTCAACAAAGCTGTTGCCTTCGACGGTGGTTCCTTCGACACGGGCGACGCGAGGTTCGTAGTGTAGCGAAGAGGGGAGGTAGGTGACAGACGCCTCGGACAGAACTAACTCTCGTCTGGAGGAAGTTGATAGAACAGCGATTGGCTGTGGTTCCTGTGGTACGTAGACCTCCTTTTGTTGTGGAATCACTCGTGCGATCAACTTCACATTTCGTGATTCAACAGAACTTTCGACAGGCGTCACAGATTTTTCCTTCTTAGCCTTCCTGGTCAACGATTTCTGGTCTTTCTTGTCGACAACCCAGGAGAAGCCGTGATGGTAGGCGGCAGAATGGTCAGCGAGTGGAGTGCTTTCCAATTCATTTTCGCGAGCAGTCGATTCCAGTGGTCCATCGTAGGCGGTCGAAGCGAAACCGTAGTAGTCTGGCTTGACGTTCGCCTGGTCAACTTCATCTTCATCACCGTCATGTCTGTAACGAGCAATCAGGCGGTACCGTTTCTTCTCAACAGTCGGAACTTCGGGGACTGGAGTGACGGTAACATCAGAAGATGAAGTGGTGTCCTTGGTGGCCTTCTTGTCCTTCTTGAAGAATCCGAACAAACCGACAGATGGATCGCGTGGTTTGCTGGTCTTCTCGGATGTGGATGGAACATCATTGACTTCAGGCTCGTCTGGAAGGACTCTGGCGATCAGTCTGACTTCGCGCTTTTCAGGTTCAATTTGAGTTGCAACCTTTGGAGCCTTTGGAAACTTCGGGACCTTGACCTTCTTGGGCGATGTTTTCACTGGGGTGACGTGCTCGGTTTTCTCGACTGGATGTTTCTTGTCGACAACCCAGGAGAAGCCGTGATGGTAGGCGGCAGAATGGTCAGCGAGTGGAGTGCTTTCCAATTCATTTTCGCGAGCAGTCGATTCCAGTGGTCCATCGTAGGCGGTCGAAGCGAAACCGTAGTAGTCTGGCTTGACGTTCGCCTGGTCAACTTCATCTTCATCACCGTCATGTCTGTGACGAGCAATCAGGCGGTACCCTTTCTTCTGAACAATCAGAAACTCGGGGAATGGAATGTCGGTAACATCAGAAAATGAAGTGGTGGCCTTCTTGTCCTTCTTGAAGAATCCGAACAAACCGACAGATGAATCGCGTGGTTTGCTGGTCTTCTCGGATGTGGATGGAACATCATTGACTACAGGCTCGTCTGGAAGGACTCTGGCAATCAGTCTGACTTCGCGCTTCTCAGGTTCAACAGGAGTTGCAACCTTTGGAGCCTTTGGAACCTTCGGGACCTTGACCTTCTTGGGCGATGTTTTCACTGGGGTGACGTGCTCGGTTTTCTCGACTGGAAGTGTCTTGTCGTCGACAACCCAGGAGAAGCCGTGATGGTAGGCGGCAGAATGGTCAGCGAGTGGAGTGCTTTCCAATTCATTTTCGCGAGCAGTCGATTCCAGTGGTCCATCGTAGGCAGTCGAAGCGAAACCGTAGTAGTCTGGCTTGACGTTCGCCTGGTCAACTTCATCTTCATCACCGTCATGTCTGTAACGAGCAATCAGGCGGTACCGTTTCTTCTCAACAGTCGGAACTTCGGGGACTGGAGTGACGGTAACATCAGAAGATGAAGTGGTGTCCTTGGTGGCCTTCTTGTCCTTCTTGAAGAATCTGAACAAACCGACAGATGGATCGCGTGGTTTGCTGGTCTTCTCGGATGTGGATGGAACATCATTGACTTCAGGCTCGTCTGGAAGGACTCTGGCGATCAGTCTGACTTCGCGCTTCTCAGGTTCAACAGGAGTTGCAACCTTTGGAGCCTTTGGAACCTTCGGGACCTTGACCTTCTTGGGCGATGTTTTCACTGGGGTGACGTGCTCGGTTTTCTCGACTGGATGTTTCTTGTCGACAACCCAGGAGAAGCCGTGATGGTAGGCAGCAGAATGGTCAGCGAGTGGAGTGCTTTCCAATTCATTTTCGCGAGCAGTCGATTCCAGTGGTCCATCGTAGGCGGTCGAAGCGAAACCGTAGTAGTCTGGCTTGACGTTCGCCTGGTCAACTTCATCTTCATCACCGTCATGTCTGTGACGAGCAATCAGGCGGTACCCTTCCTTCTGAACAGTCAGAAACTCGGGGAATGGAATGTCGGTAACATCAGAAGATGAAGTGGTGGCCTTCTTGTCCTTCTTGAAGAATCCGAACAAACCGACAGATGAATCGCGTGGTTTGCTGGTCTTCTCGGATGTGGAAGGAACATCATTAACTTCAGGCTCGTCTGGAAGGACTCTGGCGATCAGTCTGACTTCGCGCTTCTCAGGTTCAACAGGAGTTGCAACCTTTGGAGCCTTTGGAACCTTCGGGACCTTGACCTTCTTGGGCGATGTTTTCACTGGGGTGACGTGCTCGGTTTTCTCGACTGGATGTTTCTTGTCGACAACCCAGGAGAAGCCGTGATGATAGGCAGCAGAATGGTCAGCGAGTGGAGTGCTTTCCAATTCATTTTCGCGAGCAGTCGATTCCAGTGGTCCATCGTAGGCGGTCGAAGCGAAACCGTAGTAGTCTGGCTTGACGTTCGTCTGGTCAACTTCATCTTCATCACCGTCATGTCTGTGACGAGCAATCAGGCGGTACCCTTCCTTCTGAACAGTCAGAAACTCGGGGAATGGAATGTCGGTAACATCAGAAGATGAAGTGGTGGCCTTCTTGTCCTTCTTGAAGAATCCGAACAAACCGACAGATGAATCGCGTGGTTTGCTGGTCTTCTCGGATGTGGAAGGAACATCATTAACTTCAGGCTCGTCTGGAAGGACTCTGGCGATCAGTCTGACTTCGCGCTTCTCAGGTTCAACAGGAGTTGCAACCTTTGGAGCCTTTGGAACCTTCGGGACCTTGACCTTCTTGGGCGATGTTTTCACTGGGGTGACGTGCTCGGTTTTCTCGACTGGATGTTTCTTGTCGACAACCCAGGAGAAGCCGTGATGGTAGGCGGCAGAATGGTCAGCGAGTGGAGTGCTTTCCAATTCATTTTCGCGAGCAGTCGATTCCAGTGGTCCATCGTAGGCAGTCGAAGCGAAACCGTAGTAGTCTGGCTTGACGTTCGCCTGGTCAACTTCATCTTCATCACCGTCATGTCTGTAACGAGCAATCAGGCGGTACCGTTTCTTCTCAACAGTCGGAACTTCGGGGACTGGTGTGACGGTAACATCAGAAGATGAAGTGGTGTCCTTGGTGGCCTTCTTGTCCTTCTTGAAGAACCCGAACAAACCGACAGATGGATCGCGTGGTTTGGTGGTCTTCTCGGATGTGGATGGAACATCATTGACTTCAGGCTCGTCTGGAAGGACTCTGGCGATCAGTCTGACTTCGCGCTTCTCAGGTTCAACAGGAGTTGCAACCTTTGGAGCCTTTGGAACCTTCGGGACCTTGACCTTCTTGGGCGATGTTTTCACTGGGGTGACGTGCTCGGTTTTCTCGACTGGATGTTTCTTGTCGACAACCCAGGAGAAGCCGTGATGGTAGGCGGCAGAATGGTCAGCGAGTGGAGTGCTTTCCAATTCATTTTCGCGAGCAGTCGATTCCAGTGGTCCATCGTAGGCGGTCGAAGCGAAACCGTAGTAGTCTGGTTTGACGTTCGCCTGGTCAACTTCATCTTCATCACCGTCATGTCTGTAACGAGCAATCAGGCGGTACCGTTTCTTCTCAACAGTCGGAACTTCGGGGACTGGTGTGACGGTAACATCAGAAGATGAAGTGGTGTCCTTGGTGGCCTTCTTGTCCTTCTTGAAGAATCCGAACAAACCGACAGATGGATCGCGTGGTTTGCTGGTCTTCTCGGATGTGGATTGAACATCATTGACTTCAGGCTCGTCTGGAAGGACTCTGGCGATCAGTCTGACTTCGCGCTTCTCAGGTTCAACAGGAGTTGCAACCTTTGGAGCCTTTGGAACCTTGACCTTCTTGGGCGATGTTTTCACTGGGGTGACGTGCTCGGTTTTCTCGACTGGATGTTTCTTGTCGACAACCCAGGAGAAGCCGTGATGGTAGGCGGCAGAATGGTCAGCGAGTGGAGTGCTTTCCAATTCATTTTCGCGAGCAGTCGATTCCAGTGGTCCATCGTAGGCGGTCGAAGCGAAACCGTAGTAGTCTGGTTTGACGTTCGCCTGGTCAACTTCATCTTCATCACCGTCATGTCTGTAACGAGCAATCAGGCGGTACCGTTTCTTCTCAACAGTCGGAACTTCGGGGACTGGTGTGACGGTAACATCAGAAGATGAAGTGGTGTCCTTGGTGGCCTTCTTGTCCTTCTTGAAGAATCCGAACAAACCGACAGATGGATCGCGTGGTTTGCTGGTCTTCTCGGATGTGGATGGAACATCATTAACTTCAGGCTCGTCTGGAAGGACTCTGGCGATCAGTCTGACTTCGCGCTTCTCAGGTTCAACAGGAGTTGCAACCTTTGGAGCCTTTGGAACCTTCGGGACCTTGACCTTCTTGGGCGATGTTTTCACTGGGGTGACGTGCTCGGTTTTCTCGACTGGATGTTTCTTGTCGACAACCCAGGAGAAGCCGTGATGGTAGGCAGCAGAATGGTCAGCGAGTGGAGTGCTTTCCAATTCATTTTCGCGAGCAGTCGATTCCAGTGGTCCATCGTAGGCAGTCGAAGCGAAACCGTAGTAGTCTGGCTTGACGTTCGCCTGGTCAACTTCATCTTCATCACCGTCATGTCTGTAACGAGCAATCAGGCGGTACCGTTTCTTCTCAACAGTCGGAACTTCGGGGACTGGAGTGACGGTAACATCAGAAGATGAATTGGTGTCCTTCTTGTCCTTCTTGAAGAATCCGAACAAACCGACAGATGGATCGCGTGGTTTGCTGGTCTTCTCGGATGTGGATGGAACATCATTGACTTCAGGCTCGTCTGGAAGGACTCTGGCGATCAGTCTGACTTCGCGCTTCTCAGGTTCAACAGGAGTTGCAACCTTTGGAGCCTTTGGAACCTTCGGGACCTTGACCTTCTTGGGCGATGTTTTCACTGGGGTGACGTGCTCGGTTTTCTCGACTGGAAGTGTCTTGTCGTCGACAACCCAGGAGAAGCCGTGATGGTAGGCGGCAGAATGGTCAGCGAGTGGAGTGCTTTCCAATTCATTTTCGCGAGCAGTCGATTCCAGTGGTCCATCGTAGGCGGTCGAAGCGAAACCGTAGTAGTCTGGCTTGACGTTCGCCTGGTCAACTTCATCTTCATCACCGTCATGTCTGTGACGAGCAATCAGGCGGTACCCTTTCTTCTGAACAGTCAGAAACTCGGGGAATGGAATGTCGGTAACATCAGAAGATGAAGTGGTGGCCTTCTTGTCCTTCTTGAAGAATCCGAACAAACCGACAGATGAATCGCGTGGTTTGCTGGTCTTCTCGGATGTGGATGGAACATCATTAACTTCAGGCTCGTCTGGAAGGACTCTGGCGATCAGTCTGACTTCGCGCTTCTCAGGTTCAACAGGAGTTGCAACCTTTGGAGCCTTTGGAACCTTCGGGACCTTGACCTTCTTGGGCGATGTTTTCACTGGGGTGACGTGCTCGGTTTTCTCGACTGGATGTTTCTTGTCGACAACCCAGGAGAAGCCGTGATGGTAGGCGGCAGAATGGTCAGCGAGTGGAGTGCTTTCCAATTCATTTTCGCGAGCAGTCGATTCCAGTGGTCCATCGTAGGCAGTCGAAGCGAAACCGTAGTAGTCTGGCTTGACGTTCGCCTGGTCAACTTCATCTTCATCACCGTCATGTCTGTAACGAGCAATCAGGCGGTACCGTTTCTTCTCAACAGTCGGAACTTCGGGGACTGGTGTGACGGTAACATCAGAAGATGAAGTGGTGTCCTTGGTGGCCTTCTTGTCCTTCTTGAAGAACCCGAACAAACCGACAGATGGATCGCGTGGTTTGGTGGTCTTCTCGGATGTGGATGGAACATCATTGACTTCAGGCTCGTCTGGAAGGACTCTGGCAATCAGTCTGACTTCGCGCTTTTCAGGTTCAATTTGAGTTGCAACATTTGGAGCCTTTGGAACCTTGACCTTCTTGGGCGATGTTTTCACTGGGGTGACGTGCTCGGTTTTCTCGACTGGATGTTTCTTGTCGACAACCCAGGAGAAGCCGTGATGGTAGGCGGCAGAATGGTCAGCGAGTGGAGTGCTTTCCAATTCATTTTCGCGAGCAGTCGATTCCAGTGGTCCATCGTAGGCGGTCGAAGCGAAACCGTAGTAGTCTGGCTTGACGTTCGCCTGGTCAACTTCATCTTCATCACCGTCATGTCTGTGACGAGCAATCAGGCGGTACCCTTTCTTCTGAACAGTCAGAAACTCGGGGAATGGAATGTCGGTAACATCAGAAGATGAAGTGGTGGCCTTCTTGTCCTTCTTGAAGAATCCGAACAAACCGACAGATGAATCGCGTGGTTTGCTGGTCTTCTCGGATGTGGATGGAACATCATTAACTTCAGGCTCGTCTGGAAGGACTCTGGCGATCAGTCTGACTTCGCGCTTCTCAGGTTCAACAGGAGTTGCAACCTTTGGAGCCTTTGGAACCTTCGGGACCTTGACCTTCTTGGGCGATGTTTTCACTGGGGTGACGTGCTCGGTTTTCTCGACTGGAAGTGTCTTGTCGTCGACAACCCAGGAGAAGCCGTGATGGTAGGCGGCAGAATGGTCAGCGAGTGGAGTGCTTTCCAATTCATTTTCGCGAGCAGTCGATTCCAGTGGTCCATCGTAGGCGGTCGAAGCGAAACCGTAGTAGTCTGGCTTGACGTTCGCCTGGTCAACTTCATCTTCATCACCGTCATGTCTGTGACGAGCAATCAGGCGGTACCCTTTCTTCTGAACAGTCAGAAACTCGGGGAATGGAATGTCGGTAACATCAGAAGATGAAGTGGTGGCCTTCTTGTCCTTCTTGAAGAATCCGAACAAACCGACAGATGAATCGCGTGGTTTGCTGGTCTTCTCGGATGTGGATGGAACATCATTAACTTCAGGCTCGTCTGGAAGGACTCTGGCGATCAGTCTGACTTCGCGCTTCTCAGGTTCAACAGGAGTTGCAACCTTTGGAGCCTTTGGAACCTTCGGGACCTTGACCTTCTTGGGCGATGTTTTCACTGGGGTGACGTGCTCGGTTTTCTCGACTGGAAGTGTCTTGTCGTCGACAACCCAGGAGAAGCCGTGATGGTAGGCGGCAGAATGGTCAGCGAGTGGAGTGCTTTCCAATTCATTTTCGCGAGCAGTCGATTCCAGTGGTCCATCGTAGGCGGTCGAAGCGAAACCGTAGTAGTCTGGCTTGACGTTCGCCTGGTCAACTTCATCTTCATCACCGTCATGTCTGTGACGAGCAATCAGGCGGTACCCTTTCTTCTGAACAGTCAGAAACTCGGGGAATGGAATGTCGGTAACATCAGAAGATGAAGTGGTGGCCTTCTTGTCCTTCTTGAAGAATCCGAACAAACCGACAGATGAATCGCGTGGTTTGCTGGTCTTCTCGGATGTGGATGGAACATCATTAACTTCAGGCTCGTCTGGAAGGACTCTGGCGATCAGTCTGACTTCGCGCTTCTGACCTTCTTGGGCGATGTTTTCACTGGGGTGACGTGCTCGGTTTTCTCGACTGGAAGTGTCTTGTCGTCGACAACCCAGGAGAAGCCGTGATGGTAGGCGGCAGAATGGTCAGCGAGTGGAGTGCTTTCCAATTCATTTTCGCGAGCAGTCGATTCCAGTGGTCCATCGTAGGCGGTCGAAGCGAAACCGTAGTAGTCTGGCTTGACGTTCGCCTGGTCAACTTCATCTTCATCACCGTCATGTCTGTGACGAGCAATCAGGCGGTACCCTTTCTTCTGAACAGTCAGAAACTCGGGGAATGGAATGTCGGTAACATCAGAAGATGAAGTGGTGTCCTTGGTGGCCTTCTTGTCCTTCTTGAAGAACCCGAACAAACCGACAGATGGATCGCGTGGTTTGGTGGTCTTCTCGGATGTGGATGGAACATCATTGACTTCAGGCTCGTCTGGAAGGACTCTGGCGATCAGTCTGACTTCGCGCTTCTCAGGTTTAACAGGAGTTGCAACCTTTGGAGCCTTTGAAACCTTCGGGACCTTGACCTTCTTGGGCGATGTTTTCACTGGGGTGACGTGCTCGGTTTTCTCGACTGGATGTTTCTTGTCGACAACCCAGGAGAAGCCGTGATGGTAGGCGGCAGAATGGTCAGCGAGTGGAGTGCTTTCCAATTCATTTTCGCGAGCAGTCGATTCCAGTGGTCCATCGTAGGCAGTCGAAGCGAAACCGTAGTAGTCTGGCTTGACGTTCGCCTGGTCAACTTCATCTTCATCACCGTCATGTCTGTAACGAGCAATCAGGCGGTACCGTTTCTTCTCAACAGTCGGAACTTCGGGGACTGGTGTGACGGTAACATCAGAAGATGAAGTGGTGTCCTTGGTGGCCTTCTTGTCCTTCTTGAAGAACCCGAACAAACCGACAGATGGATCGCGTGGTTTGGTGGTCTTCTCGGATGTGGATGGAACATCATTGACTTCAGGCTCGTCTGGAAGGACTCTGGCGATCAGTCTGACTTCGCGCTTCTCAGGTTCAACAGGAGTTGCAACCTTTGGAGCCTTTGGAACCTTCGGGACCTTGACCTTCTTGGGCGATGTTTTCACTGGGGTGACGTGCTCGGTTTTCTCGACTGGATGTTTCTTGTCGACAACCCAGGAGAAGCCGTGATGGTAGGCGGCAGAATGGTCAGCGAGTGGAGTGCTTTCCAATTCATTTTCGCGAGCAGTCGATTCCAGTGGTCCATCGTAGGCGGTCGAAGCGAAACCGTAGTAGTCTGGTTTGACGTTCGCCTGGTCAACTTCATCTTCATCACCGTCATGTCTGTAACGAGCAATCAGGCGGTACCGTTTCTTCTCAACAGTCGGAACTTCGGGGACTGGTGTGACGGTAACATCAGAAGATGAAGTGGTGTCCTTGGTGGCCTTCTTGTCCTTCTTGAAGAATCCGAACAAACCGACAGATGGATCGCGTGGTTTGCTGGTCTTCTCGGATGTGGATGGAACATCATTAACTTCAGGCTCGTCTGGAAGGACTCTGGCGATCAGTCTGACTTCGCGCTTCTCAGGTTCAACAGGAGTTGCAACCTTTGGAGCCTTTGGAACCTTCGGGACCTTGACCTTCTTGGGCGATGTTTTCACTGGGGTGACGTGCTCGGTTTTCTCGACTGGATGTTTCTTGTCGACAACCCAGGAGAAGCCGTGATGGTAGGCAGCAGAATGGTCAGCGAGTGGAGTGCTTTCCAATTCATTTTCGCGAGCAGTCGATTCCAGTGGTCCATCGTAGGCAGTCGAAGCGAAACCGTAGTAGTCTGGCTTGACGTTCGCCTGGTCAACTTCATCTTCATCACCGTCATGTCTGTAACGAGCAATCAGGCGGTACCGTTTCTTCTCAACAGTCGGAACTTCGGGGACTGGAGTGACGGTAACATCAGAAGATGAATTGGTGTCCTTCTTGTCCTTCTTGAAGAATCCGAACAAACCGACAGATGGATCGCGTGGTTTGCTGGTCTTCTCGGATGTGGATGGAACATCATTGACTTCAGGCTCGTCTGGAAGGACTCTGGCGATCAGTCTGACTTCGCGCTTCTCAGGTTCAACAGGAGTTGCAACCTTTGGAGCCTTTGGAACCTTCGGGACCTTGACCTTCTTGGGCGATGTTTTCACTGGGGTGACGTGCTCGGTTTTCTCGACTGGAAGTGTCTTGTCGTCGACAACCCAGGAGAAGCCGTGATGGTAGGCGGCAGAATGGTCAGCGAGTGGAGTGCTTTCCAATTCATTTTCGCGAGCAGTCGATTCCAGTGGTCCATCGTAGGCGGTCGAAGCGAAACCGTAGTAGTCTGGCTTGACGTTCGCCTGGTCAACTTCATCTTCATCACCGTCATGTCTGTGACGAGCAATCAGGCGGTACCCTTTCTTCTGAACAGTCAGAAACTCGGGGAATGGAATGTCGGTAACATCAGAAGATGAAGTGGTGGCCTTCTTGTCCTTCTTGAAGAATCCGAACAAACCGACAGATGAATCGCGTGGTTTGCTGGTCTTCTCGGATGTGGATGGAACATCATTAACTTCAGGCTCGTCTGGAAGGACTCTGGCGATCAGTCTGACTTCGCGCTTCTCAGGTTCAACAGGAGTTGCAACCTTTGGAGCCTTTGGAACCTTCGGGACCTTGACCTTCTTGGGCGATGTTTTCACTGGGGTGACGTGCTCGGTTTTCTCGACTGGATGTTTCTTGTCGACAACCCAGGAGAAGCCGTGATGGTAGGCGGCAGAATGGTCAGCGAGTGGAGTGCTTTCCAATTCATTTTCGCGAGCAGTCGATTCCAGTGGTCCATCGTAGGCAGTCGAAGCGAAACCGTAGTAGTCTGGCTTGACGTTCGCCTGGTCAACTTCATCTTCATCACCGTCATGTCTGTAACGAGCAATCAGGCGGTACCGTTTCTTCTCAACAGTCGGAACTTCGGGGACTGGTGTGACGGTAACATCAGAAGATGAAGTGGTGTCCTTGGTGGCCTTCTTGTCCTTCTTGAAGAACCCGAACAAACCGACAGATGGATCGCGTGGTTTGGTGGTCTTCTCGGATGTGGATGGAACATCATTGACTTCAGGCTCGTCTGGAAGGACTCTGGCAATCAGTCTGACTTCGCGCTTTTCAGGTTCAATTTGAGTTGCAACATTTGGAGCCTTTGGAACCTTGACCTTCTTGGGCGATGTTTTCACTGGGGTGACGTGCTCGGTTTTCTCGACTGGATGTTTCTTGTCGACAACCCAGGAGAAGCCGTGATGGTAGGCGGCAGAATGGTCAGCGAGTGGAGTGCTTTCCAATTCATTTTCGCGAGCAGTCGATTCCAGTGGTCCATCGTAGGCGGTCGAAGCGAAACCGTAGTAGTCTGGCTTGACGTTCGCCTGGTCAACTTCATCTTCATCACCGTCATGTCTGTGACGAGCAATCAGGCGGTACCCTTTCTTCTGAACAGTCAGAAACTCGGGGAATGGAATGTCGGTAACATCAGAAGATGAAGTGGTGGCCTTCTTGTCCTTCTTGAAGAATCCGAACAAACCGACAGATGAATCGCGTGGTTTGCTGGTCTTCTCGGATGTGGATGGAACATCATTAACTTCAGGCTCGTCTGGAAGGACTCTGGCGATCAGTCTGACTTCGCGCTTCTCAGGTTCAACAGGAGTTGCAACCTTTGGAGCCTTTGGAACCTTCGGGACCTTGACCTTCTTGGGCGATGTTTTCACTGGGGTGACGTGCTCGGTTTTCTCGACTGGAAGTGTCTTGTCGTCGACAACCCAGGAGAAGCCGTGATGGTAGGCGGCAGAATGGTCAGCGAGTGGAGTGCTTTCCAATTCATTTTCGCGAGCAGTCGATTCCAGTGGTCCATCGTAGGCGGTCGAAGCGAAACCGTAGTAGTCTGGCTTGACGTTCGCCTGGTCAACTTCATCTTCATCACCGTCATGTCTGTGACGAGCAATCAGGCGGTACCCTTTCTTCTGAACAGTCAGAAACTCGGGGAATGGAATGTCGGTAACATCAGAAGATGAAGTGGTGGCCTTCTTGTCCTTCTTGAAGAATCCGAACAAACCGACAGATGAATCGCGTGGTTTGCTGGTCTTCTCGGATGTGGATGGAACATCATTAACTTCAGGCTCGTCTGGAAGGACTCTGGCGATCAGTCTGACTTCGCGCTTCTCAGGTTCAACAGGAGTTGCAACCTTTGGAGCCTTTGGAACCTTCGGGACCTTGACCTTCTTGGGCGATGTTTTCACTGGGGTGACGTGCTCGGTTTTCTCGACTGGAAGTGTCTTGTCGTCGACAACCCAGGAGAAGCCGTGATGGTAGGCGGCAGAATGGTCAGCGAGTGGAGTGCTTTCCAATTCATTTTCGCGAGCAGTCGATTCCAGTGGTCCATCGTAGGCGGTCGAAGCGAAACCGTAGTAGTCTGGCTTGACGTTCGCCTGGTCAACTTCATCTTCATCACCGTCATGTCTGTGACGAGCAATCAGGCGGTACCCTTTCTTCTGAACAGTCAGAAACTCGGGGAATGGAATGTCGGTAACATCAGAAGATGAAGTGGTGGCCTTCTTGTCCTTCTTGAAGAATCCGAACAAACCGACAGATGAATCGCGTGGTTTGCTGGTCTTCTCGGATGTGGATGGAACATCATTAACTTCAGGCTCGTCTGGAAGGACTCTGGCGATCAGTCTGACTTCGCGCTTCTCAGGTTCAACAGGAGTTGCAACCTTTGGAGCCTTTGGAACCTTCGGGACCTTGACCTTCTTGGGCGATGTTTTCACTGGGGTGACGTGCTCGGTTTTCTCGACTGGATGTTTCTTGTCGACAACCCAGTTTCTTGTCGACAACCCAGGAGAAGCCGTGATGGTAGGCAGCAGAATGGTCAGCGAGTGGAGTGCTTTCCAATTCATTTTCGCGAGCAGTCGATTCCAGTGGTCCATCGTAGGCAGTCGAAGCGAAACCGTAGTAGTCTGGCTTGACGTTCGCCTGGTCAACTTCATCTTCATCACCGTCATGTCTGTAACGAGCAATCAGGCGGTACCGTTTCTTCTCAACAGTCGGAACTTCGGGGACTGGAGTGACGGTAACATCAGAAGACTGGAGTGACGGTAACATCAGAAGATGAAGTGGTGTCCTTGGTGGCCTTCTTGTCCTTCTTGAAGAATCCGAACAAACCGACAGATGGATCGCGTGGTTTGCTGGTCTTCTCGGATGTGGATGGAACATCATTGACTTCAGGCTCGTCTGGAAGGACTCTGGCGATCAGTCTGACTTCGCGCTTCTCAGGTTCAACAGGAGTTGCAACCTTTGGAGCCTTTGGAACCTTCGGGACCTTGACCTTCTTGGGCGATGTTTTCACTGGGGTGACGTGCTCGGTTTTCTCGACTGGATGTTTCTTGTCGACAACCCAGGAGAAGCCGTGATGGTAGGCGGCAGAATGGTCAGCGAGTGGAGTGCTTTCCAATTCATTTTCGCGAGCAGTCGATTCCAGTGGTCCATCGTAGGCGGTCGAAGCGAAACCGTAGTAGTCTGGCTTGACGTTCGCCTGGTCAACTTCATCTTCATCACCGTCATGTCTGTAACGAGCAATCAGGCGGTACCGTTTCTTCTCAACAGTCGGAACTTCGGGGACTGGTGTGACGGTAACATCAGAAGATGAAGTGGTGTCCTTGGTGGCCTTCTTGTCCTTCTTGAAGAACCCGAACAAACCGACAGATGGATCGCGTGGTTTGGTGGTCTTCTCGGATGTGGATGGAACATCATTGACTTCAGGCTCGTCTGGAAGGACTCTGGCGATCAGTCTGACTTCGCGCTTCTCAGGTTCAACAGGAGTTGCAACCTTTGGAGCCTTTGGAACCTTCGGGACCTTGACCTTCTTGGGCGATGTTTTCACTGGGGTGACGTGCTCGGTTTTCTCGACTGGATGTTTCTTGTCGACAACCCAGGAGAAGCCGTGATGGTAGGCGGCAGAATGGTCAGCGAGTGGAGTGCTTTCCAATTCATTTTCGCGAGCAGTCGATTCCAGTGGTCCATCGTAGGCGGTCGAAGCGAAACCGTAGTAGTCTGGCTTGACGTTCGCCTGGTCAACTTCATCTTCATCACCGTCATGTCTGTGACGAGCAATCAGGCGGTACCCTTCCTTCTGAACAGTCAGAAACTCGGGGAATGGAATGTCGGTAACATCAGAAGATGAAGTGGTGGCCTTCTTGTCCTTCTTGAAGAATCCGAACAAACCGACAGATGAATCGCGTGGTTTGCTGGTCTTCTCGGATGTGGATGGAACATCATTAACTTCAGGCTCGTCTGGAAGGACTCTGGCGATCAGTCTGACTTCGCGCTTCTCAGGTTCAACAGGAGTTGCAACCTTTGGAGCCTTTGGAACCTTCGGGACCTTGACCTTCTTGGGCGATGTTTTCACTGGGGTGACGTGCTCGGTTTTCTCGACTGGATGTTTCTTGTCGACAACCCAGGAGAAGCCGTGATGGTAGGCGGCAGAATGGTCAGCGAGTGGAGTGCTTTCCAATTCATTTTCGCGAGCAGTCGATTCCAGTGGTCCATCGTAGGCGGTCGAAGCGAAACCGTAGTAGTCTGGCTTGACGTTCGCCTGGTCAACTTCATCTTCATCACCGTCATGTCTGTGACGAGCAATCAGGCGGTACCCTTCCTTCTGAACAGTCAGAAACTCGGGGAATGGAATGTCGGTAACATCAGAAGATGAAGTGGTGGCCTTCTTGTCCTTCTTGAAGAATCCGAACAAACCGACAGATGAATCGCGTGGTTTGCTGGTCTTCTCGGATGTGGATGGAACATCATTAACTTCAGGCTCGTCTGGAAGGACTCTGGCGATCAGTCTGACTTCGCGCTTCTCAGGTTCAACAGGAGTTGCAACCTTTGGAGCCTTTGGAACCTTCGGGACCTTGACCTTCTTGGGCGATGTTTTCACTGGGGTGACGTGCTCGGTTTTCTCGACTGGATGTTTCTTGTCGACAACCCAGGAGAAGCCGTGATGGTAGGCGGCAGAATGGTCAGCGAGTGGAGTGCTTTCCAATTCATTTTCGCGAGCAGTCGATTCCAGTGGTCCATCGTAGGCAGTCGAAGCGAAACCGTAGTAGTCTGGCTTGACGTTCGCCTGGTCAACTTCATCTTCATCACCGTCATGTCTGTAACGAGCAATCAGGCGGTACCGTTTCTTCTCAACAGTCGGAACTTCGGGGACTGGTGTGACGGTAACATCAGAAGATGAAGTGGTGTCCTTGGTGGCCTTCTTGTCCTTCTTGAAGAACCCGAACAAACCGACAGATGGATCGCGTGGTTTGGTGGTCTTCTCGGATGTGGATGGAACATCATTGACTTCAGGCTCGTCTGGAAGGACTCTGGCGATCAGTCTGACTTCGCGCTTCTCAGGTTCAACAGGAGTTGCAACCTTTGGAGCCTTTGGAACCTTCGGGACCTTGACCTTCTTGGGCGATGTTTTCACTGGGGTGACGTGCTCGGTTTTCTCGACTGGATGTTTCTTGTCGACAACCCAGGAGAAGCCGTGATGGTAGGCGGCAGAATGGTCAGCGAGTGGAGTGCTTTCCAATTCATTTTCGCGAGCAGTCGATTCCAGTGGTCCATCGTAGGCGGTCGAAGCGAAACCGTAGTAGTCTGGCTTGACGTTCGCCTGGTCAACTTCATCTTCATCACCGTCATGTCTGTAACGAGCAATCAGGCGGTACCGTTTCTTCTCAACAGTCGGAACTTCGGGGACTGGTGTGACGGTAACATCAGAAGATGAAGTGGTGTCCTTGGTGGCCTTCTTGTCCTTCTTGAAGAACCCGAACAAACCGACAGATGGATCGCGTGGTTTGGTGGTCTTCTCGGATGTGGATGGAACATCATTGACTTCAGGCTCGTCTGGAAGGACTCTGGCGATCAGTCTGACTTCGCGCTTCTCAGGTTCAACAGGAGTTGCAACCTTTGGAGCCTTTGGAACCTTCGGGACCTTGACCTTCTTGGGCGATGTTTTCACTGGGGTGACGTGCTCGGTTTTCTCGACTGGATGTTTCTTGTCGACAACCCAGGAGAAGCCGTGATGGTAGGCGGCAGAATGGTCAGCGAGTGGAGTGCTTTCCAATTCATTTTCGCGAGCAGTCGATTCCAGTGGTCCATCGTAGGCGGTCGAAGCGAAACCGTAGTAGTCTGGCTTGACGTTCGCCTGGTCAACTTCATCTTCATCACCGTCATGTCTGTGACGAGCAATCAGGCGGTACCCTTCCTTCTGAACAGTCAGAAACTCGGGGAATGGAATGTCGGTAACATCAGAAGATGAAGTGGTGGCCTTCTTGTCCTTCTTGAAGAATCCGAACAAACCGACAGATGAATCGCGTGGTTTGCTGGTCTTCTCGGATGTGGATGGAACATCATTAACTTCAGGCTCGTCTGGAAGGACTCTGGCGATCAGTCTGACTTCGCGCTTCTCAGGTTCAACAGGAGTTGCAACCTTTGGAGCCTTTGGAACCTTCGGGACCTTGACCTTCTTGGGCGATGTTTTCACTGGGGTGACGTGCTCGGTTTTCTCGACTGGATGTTTCTTGTCGACAACCCAGGAGAAGCCGTGATGGTAGGCGGCAGAATGGTCAGCGAGTGGAGTGCTTTCCAATTCATTTTCGCGAGCAGTCGATTCCAGTGGTCCATCGTAGGCAGTCGAAGCGAAACCGTAGTAGTCTGGCTTGACGTTTGCCTGGTCAACTTCATCTTCATCACCGTCATGTCTGTAACGAGCAATCAGGCGGTACCGTTTCTTCTCAACAGTCGGAACTTCGGGGACTGGTGTGACGGTAACATCAGAAGATGAAGTGGTGTCCTTGGTGGCCTTCTTGTCCTTCTTGAAGAACCCGAACAAACCGACAGATGGATCGCGTGGTTTGGTGGTCTTCTCGGATGTGGATGGAACATCAAGTGGTGTCCTTGGTGGCCTTCTTGTCCTTCTTGAAGAACCCGAACAAACCGACAGATGGATCGCGTGGTTTGGTGGTCTTCTCGGATGTGGATGGAACATCATTGACTTCAGGCTCGTCTGGAAGGACTCTGGCGATCAGTCTGACTTCGCGCTTCTCAGGTTTAACAGGAGTTGCAACCTTTGGAGCCTTTGGAACCTTCGGGACCTTGACCTTCTTGGGCGATGTTTTCACTGGGGTGACGTGCTCGGTTTTCTCGACTGGATGTTTCTTGTCGACAACCCAGGAGAAGCCGTGATGGTAGGCGGCAGAATGGTCAGCGAGTGGAGTGCTTTCCAATTCATTTTCGCGAGCAGTCGATTCCAGTGGTCCATCGTAGGCGGTCGAAGCGAAACCGTAGTAGTCTGGCTTGACGTTCGCCTGGTCAACTTCATCTTCATCACCGTCATGTCTGTGACGAGCAATCAGGCGGTACCCTTCCTTCTGAACAGTCAGAAACTCGGGGAATGGAATGTCGGTAACATCAGAAGATGAAGTGGTGGCCTTCTTGTCCTTCTTGAAGAATCCGAACAAACCGACAGATGAATCGCGTGGTTTGCTGGTCTTCTCGGATGTGGATGGAACATCATTAACTTCAGGCTCGTCTGGAAGGACTCTGGCGATCAGTCTGACTTCGCGCTTCTCAGGTTCAACAGGAGTTGCAACCTTTGGAGCCTTTGGAACCTTCGGGACCTTGACCTTCTTGGGCGATGTTTTCACTGGGGTGACGTGCTCGGTTTTCTCGACTGGATGTTTCTTGTCGACAACCCAGGAGAAGCCGTGATGGTAGGCGGCAGAATGGTCAGCGAGTGGAGTGCTTTCCAATTCGTTTTCGCGAGCAGTCGATTCCAGTGGTCCATCGTAGGCGGTCGAAGCGAAACCGTAGTAATCTGGCTTGACGTTCGCCTGGTCAACTTCATCTTCATCACCGTCATGTCTGTAACGAGCAATCAGGCGGTACCGTTTCTTCTCAACAGTCGGAACTTCGGGGACTGGAGTGACGGTAACATCAGAAGATGAAGTGGTGTCCTTGGTGGCCTTCTTGTCCTTCTTGAAGAACCCGAACAAACCGACAGATGGATCGCGTGGTTTGCTGGTCTTCTCGGATGTGGATGGAACATCATTGACTTCAGGCTCGTCTGGAAGGACTCTGGCGATCAGTCTGACTTCGTGCTTCTCAGGTTCAACTGGAATTGCAACCTTTGCAACCTTTAGAACCTTGGTCTTCTTGGGCGATGTTTTCACTGGGGTGACGTGCTCGGTTTTCTCGACTGGATGTTTCTTGTCGACAACCCAGGAGAAGCCGTGATGGTAGGCGGCAGAATGGTCAGCGAGTGGAGTGCTTTCCAATTCGTTTTCGCGAGCAGTCGATTCCAGTGGTCCATCGTAGGCAGTCGAAGCGAAACCGTAGTAGTCTGGCTTGACGTTCGCCTGGTCAACTTCATCTTCATCACCGTCATGTCTGTAACGAGCAATCAGGCGGTACCGTTTCTTCTCAACAGTCGGAACTTCGGGGACTGGAGTGACGGTAACATCAGAAGATGAAGTGGTGTCCTTGGTGGCCTTCTTGTCCTTCTTGAAGAATCCGAACAAACCGACAGATGGATCGCGTGGTTTGCTGGTCTTCTCGGATGTGGATGGAACATCATTGACTTCAGGCTCGTCTGGAAGGACTCTGGCGATCAGTCTGACTTCGTGCTTCTCAGGTTCAACTGGAATTGCAACCTTTGCAACCTTTAGAACCTTGGTCTTCTTGGGCGATGTTTTCACTCTGATGACGTACTCGGTTTTTTCGACCGGATGTTTCTTGTCGTGGACAACCCAGGAGAAGCCGTGATGGTAGGCGGTAGAATGGTCAGCGAGTGGAGTGCTTTCCAATTCATTTTCGCGAGCAGTCGATTCCAGTGGTCCATCGTAGGCGGTCGAAGCGAAACCGTAGTAGTCTGGCTTGACGTTCGCCTGGTCAACTTCATCTTCATCACCGTCATGTCTGTAACGAGCAATCAGGTGGTACTGCGTGGTTTTCCCATGATTGCCGTGTGGTGGCAGAGACTTCTGTTGATGCGTTCCATCAGTGACATCGTCTGTTCGCTGTTCACGGAGGACACCATGTTGGTCGATGCTTGCTTCCATCTTCAGCCTTCGATCACAGTCAGGCGACTCTCTGCGAACTTTCGTGGATACCGTATGCTGCGTGTTCGAGATAGAAGCAGACACGTTTGACGCGGTTACGCGACTCTCACGCTTCGAGTGCGGCGACGTCGACATTGATGAATGCGGGTCGACTTTGGCGATCAGACGATACTTCGGCTGAGTTTCTTGTTGCTGTGCATTTTTTGATCGGAGGACCGTCGTCTGTCGAATGTTACATCTCGGAAGTTCCTCAGATCGCTCGATGCGATGAACTTCAACAGTCTGGCCAGATCTCAGGTCATAGTCTTCTGGGTTCAGCTTGCTTTTGACGTCTTCTTTACCAGAATGAACAAATCGTTTGAGAACGTTCCGTTCGCTGACTCCAGAGTGCTTGACGTCAACGTAGTATCTGATGGGAAGCTCGCCAACTTCACTCCGCTTCTGGAGGTTCTCCACCTCTGTTGCATGCCCATTCTGTGTCATTTGCGGCATTCCTTCCTGATGTTTCCTCTTCTTTCTCTTCAGTGTCTTGTAGAATCCTGGATGGTAAACGTGCACGGTGTCGTGAATTGGTGTCGATTCCAATTCTTTGGCGGGGTACTCAGGAACCAACTGTTGGACCGAGCCGGCTTCATGTATTGCCACCAGTCGGACCGCATCAGAAGTTACTGATCCAGTCGGTCTTCCAAACAGGTTCCTGTACGCGCCACCTGACTTCTTTGTTTTCCTGATGGTGGTGATGGTGGTAGTCGTCGTTTCACGGTTGCCATTGGTGTAGCCGGAGCTGCCAACTGGCGAGGTGAATCCGGATGAGTAGGGGGTGGATGGCGAATAGTACTCGGATGATGGTGAACGGAGCGAGGAGCGTTCGGATAAATAATAAGCTGCACCCGTGGCACCAGCACCGGGCGATTCAACAGGCGTGTACG
The DNA here is from genome assembly GCA_963978915.1 of Caenorhabditis parvicauda. Classification (NCBI taxonomy): domain Eukaryota; kingdom Metazoa; phylum Nematoda; class Chromadorea; order Rhabditida; family Rhabditidae; genus Caenorhabditis; species Caenorhabditis parvicauda. The sequence goes on along the minus strand of OZ022254.1, from coordinate 11,451,983 downwards.
AAAGCGAGTCATCCCCGTCAACACTCAGCGGTGTGAGAAGAGCCGAATAACGACTCACCTCGTGTTTCCGCTTCTCTTGGTTCACTGCGGAGGCGGCGGCTGCTGCTGCACTCACGTCGTATGAGGCGGTTGGCGAACCGACTCTCTTAAATTTACACAATTTATTCAAAAGACGTTGAACGGAAAAAATGTCATTAGACCTATGGATGGGCAAATCGCCAGTTATTGGCTAACGATTGGCTATCCTCTTTTCGTTAACCAACTGCATTGGCTAACGATTGGCTATTCAATTGGTGAGCGCCTGGAGTTGCGCTTCCTGAGCCTTCTCGACGTTCGTTAGTCAATGATTGGCAATTTGCCAATCCCTAATTAGATCTTGCAATTCTGGTGTAAGATCTGTGAACGTGAAAAAACCAAGACTTTGAAATGTTCTTTAAATTATTTTTCTACTTTTAAACCTTTCTGAATTATCTTTTTAAAAAATCACACCTTCTGTTGTTCAAGCTCGGTGTCAGTATAGTGAAGTGGGCTCACGTGCTGTGGTGCAACTGAAAAAACGGGATTTTTATACAAGTTTCATCGTCCTAATACCGTTCTCGAGCGACTGTGAGATTCTCGACGCAGTTCTGTCCACAGTAGACGGCTTGTCGAACATCTGACTAGCCATTTTGGTCTGGAACTGTGTGCGACCGTGGTAACGGAAGCGAGTCGAACCAAGGTTGAAGAAGGTTCCTTTCTGCTTGTCATCAGGTTGGATCAGTCTGTAAGATTATAGTGAAGTTTTTGATTCTCCTTCACTCCGATGTACGGAATAAATTAAATTATTATCATTGGATCAACTCAGACCAAAATTATACTACCAAAAAGACCAAGACCAAGAATAAATTATACATACGATCTCCGGCAGGTGCTCTCCCTCATTTGACTTTTTGAAAAGTGAAGGGTGGTATGGTTATGATGTCATTTCTCCCGTTAAAGTGGAAATATGAAGACTAAATTTCAAGGAATATACCTAAAGGTTATACAAAAATAATAAAATTTTAAAAGTTGAATTTTGACGCGTGACGTGGCAGCATACTACACGCAAAGTGATCGACCAATACTTACGGTGCACCCTGTAACTACAATGGGAGCGAAGTTACTAACACTCAAAAATAGATCTTTTTTCACCAACTTTTGAGCGTAGCGAAAGCTTTAGTCTTTGTACCTCAATAAATGTTTCAATTGACATAATAAACGTTGCGGACTGTAATAGAATTTTTGTCCTACAGTAGCTGAAATGTGTTCTACTCTATCGATTTGCTTTGCTTACACTTTTGACTTGCGCCTTTTTTGAAGCTCCGCCCACACTCTATTTTTTTCATTTTGATACACTCTGCCCTTCGCAAAGCTACCTGAAGAACGTGTGATGTTCAACAGCACACTTCCAGACACGTTTTGCATGCGTGTAATCAGCCTCTTTGTAGGTGAAAACAGTCTCATTCTTTTGGCCATCTTTCTGCTTAAGCTTGACGACGAACGAGTTCTTTCTGTAGCTGATCTTGTAGATGTCCTGCCACTCGAATCGGTGAATCCTCATCTGTTCTTTGAAGACGTAGATTCCGGCTGCACCGACTCCCAGGAGAACTTCGCCGTTCTCTTTGTCCTGAAGTCATTTTTTAAAGACTTTTTATTCATTGGGAATAAGGTTCACACGCTGCATGAGACTTTGTGCTAAGAAGACGGGAGTGAGGAATTTGACACATCATAAAATGGTTAATTTCACAGTGTACTTAGGGTATCCAAGAGTTGGTTCTTCACAAAAGTTGTTCTCCCAACCTAACCTAAACTTATTATAAAAGGAAACCACTGTTGGCTGCAGATTGCAGATTGAGATTAATACACGACGTCATGGACGCGCGATTTTACAATGTGTCAAATTCCTCACTCCCGTCTTTCTAGGACTCTGTCTGCATGAATCGCTACTAGTTCGAACAAGTTATTGTTGTAACTGTAGAGAGAACCTTTTAAAAGCCAAGCAGAAACTCAGACATCTGAAAAACACCATCTTCAACGTCGAAAAGGCTCAGAAAGCGCAACTCCAGGCGCTCGCCAATGCAATTAGCTTACGAAAAGAGGATAGCCAATCGTTACCCAATGATTGACGAATTGCTCATCCCTAGTCACTTATACGATGTCCATGAATTTGAAATTGTTACTTTCCACCTCTTTTTAAGACTTTGACAAAAATACAAACCTTAGCGGGGAACAAGTGAATTCCATACATGGAGATCTGTCTGCACGTGTCCAGATAGTTGTTTTCAGCGTCAGATGCTGATAGTCCACTGAAAAAAACAGCTTTATGAAGTTTAAAATATGATTTTCCGTCTATTAAAGTTGCACGGGAGACGGAAGTCCGGAGTGCAAAAAAGCCGAATAAGTACAGAAACATCGTATAGATGTTTATTCTCAACATTAGATGAACTAGTACAGGGTGACCACTATTTACCCGGAATGAAGTTTCACGTCATATAGTGAAGTGTTGGCGTTTATATGGTGGACCATATATACAAATTTTCATTCATTATACTATTTTTAACTGTTCCACCGATTTAGAGATCTATCGGTTCTGGTATAGATAAATGGTGTCACCAAGTTCACAACACTCTTGTGTTCACAGGCGGAAGTCCGCTTATGTGACTTCAGAAAACATATCAGAATTTCAAGAGCAGCCGTCTGCAATTCTTTTTTTAGTTTTAAAACGTTTGAAAAATGTTTCAATAGACTTGGGAAACAATGACTACCAACAGACATCGTTCCAGAGTGGACCAGAGCTGTGAAAGAGAAGATTAGGTGAAATTCACATCGAATCACCAGAAAGATGGTAATCGGTATGAAAATCAATCAGGCTTCTATGAAAGCACATTTAAATACAAGCTGAAACTTAACTATATCTGTGTAAAAAAAACCAGTTATTGTTTTGAAGGCTATAACCAAGAAACGACTCGAAATATCAAGAATGCTCTTCCGGCGCACGCGCCTTGTGGACACTTGGTAACAGTGTTCTCTAATGAACAGCTGTTGACGTTTCAGGCTGAATTTGATTCCCAAAACTTTAGAGTTGTTTTTCAGACTTCTGAAGGAGCTTATAACAAAAAAAGAACTGCCCACCTAGCCTCTCAACCCGCTACTGTGATATTTTTAGAACAGTGTGTGCCGATGGCCAGGCACCACTGTTTTTTGTCGATAATGGTGTCAAAATTAACAAAGTAGTCCATATTTTAGAGATTTTCTAGTAGATACTGTTTTTCTAAGTCCAAAATCAACTTGGCCGGCAACTTTGGGGGTTCCAGCAAGACTGTGCGTTAGAACGCAGAGCCGAGGCGTAGTAACCATGGTGCAAAACCCACATGCCTGCGATCATCCCTATGATCAAGGAACACTGCTGTCGCCAGACCTGTATCCGTTGAACTATTCTTTTTGAAGATCCTTGTAGAAAAAGGTCTAGACTAAACACCATCCAAGTATCAAGGCCCTAACTAAGATTCTGACCGAACAATCGGACGATTTATCCCAAGACTACCTGCGTGCGACCATCGACGCCTACCCGAGAAGACTTCGTGCTGTCATCGGCAAGAAAGGCGGGCATATGGTACAGGACTAACTGATAACTGTTGTTACAATCATGAAAAAACTATTTGTTGAGTTACACGGAGTTCTGACTCCTACTTTTTGATATACACCAATTTGAACTATTCCGGGTAAATAGTGGTCACCCTGTAGATAAAGTTTTCATTGTCATTTATCCTCGAATTAATTTTTTTTACCAAATTCATAACACAAACTTTTTTGCGCTGTGGAAGTAAAATTTCTTTTCATATCTGATTTCTACCATTGTAGAGAGAGAGAGAGAGAGAGAGAGAGAGAGAGAAAGAAAGAGAGAGAGGAAGAGAGAGAGAGAGAGAGAGAGAGAGAGAGAGAGAGAGAGAGAGAGAGAGAGAGAGAGAGGAAGAGAGAGAGAGAGAGAGAGAGAGAGAGAGAGAGAGAGAGAAAGAAAGAGAGAAAGAAAGAGAGAGAGAAGAGAGAGAGAGAGAGAGAGAGAGAGAGAGAGAGAGAGAGAGAGAGAGAGAGAAAGAAAGAGAGAGAGGAAGAGAGAGAGAGAGAGAGAGAGAGAGAGAGAGAAAGAAAGAGAGAGAGGAAGAGAGAGAGAGAGAGAGAGAGAGAGAGAGAGAGAGAGAGAGAGAAAGAGAGAAAGAGAGAGAAAAGAATCCAATCTCGAGATATCAAACTAGATATCTCGTGTCGGAAGTTAACCTTTTGGGTAAATCATTCCACCTAGATATCAGATATTTTCTCCTGATATTCCAAGAAAAACTCATCGAGTCAAAAGGAAATTGATTTCAACATCATTATAATTGAAATTTCACAGAGGTTTTCGTTTAGAACCAAAGTTTTTGGACATTAAAATTCCATACAAACGGAACATACCGATGGTTCTTGTGGAACTCGATGAGTTTCTGAAGGACGTCAGGTGTCGCGTCAGGGACCAGCGATCCATTCTTCAGGTATCGTTCGTACTTCTCGTCGACCTGCTGCGGCGAATCACCAAACTCGGCTTGGGCGACGTAAGAGCCAAGGAGAGTGTGGGTCGCGACTGTTGCTGGCAGCCTGAAGCAGTTTTATGAAGTTGTCTCAATTATCTACGAATATGGAAAGAAACAGTTTCGTTCAGTATTTCTCGATGAAAAGATGATTGAAGAAAGACATAAACCAAGTCCGTGGGAGAAGGTATAATCTGCTAACCCTCAAGCCTGTATCATGAATTTTTCTCAATTTGCAATCTGCAACCAAAAGTAATTTCCTTTTATAATAAGCTTAGGTTAGATTGGGAAAACAACTTCGCGAAGAGTCAGGTCTTGGATATCAAGCAAATATGATGCCGTGAGGGTTGGCAGATTATTCCGTCTGCGTCCAAATTTTAAAAAGGCCAAGTTCCTGCAGGTGCTGCGAGACTCTGGTAGGACCTGCTGAAACAGAACCGACATATTTGGATTCAGCGCACTGAAGTCTACGTTTACATGAAATTTCAACTAAACCGGTCTACAGACAGCCTTAATAAGTGAGGCTTTTTTTCATATATCAAAAGACAGTCTCACAAGCTGAAGAAAATGGTCGACCTTTGGTATCACACCTACTGACATCCCTCAAGGCAGTCATGACTCGCGGTTACTTTTGAACTCAGACATATAGCCTACACTTTTGGTATACATGAGTCTTCAATCTATCAGTTTTTTTCCTATAGGGTTCATCCAGTGTGGGTTCTTACATTTTCTGTTCTGAATCTTTTTTTGTTCCCCACAAAATTTATCCTTATCTTCACTTGTACCCACATATACTATCTTTTATCTGAGAATATTCTGCCACCTTGTACTATGTCCGTTTTATTCACATCGGCTTTGTTTCTATTGCGGGCTTTCCCCAAAATAAATATTATTATTATTATATTTCTCCCCAACACTATTGAAAGAAACCAACCTTCCGGAGAGAATATCTTTTCGAAGTTGGAGGAAAAGATAGTATCGTGCATGGTCATCGTTCAGGGTTGATGGGGCGGTAGGGTAGAATTTTACTTCAAATCGAAACTCCCATGGAAGTCCTGGAACAAAAACTTGTTATGTTGACGTTAGGCAGAGTTAATTTCATTTTTTTTTAGGTTAAAATAGTTTTTACATAATGAGAGTATGTACTATTTTCCTTCTTTTTTGTCCACTTTGAGTATTGTTTCGCCTTTTACAATATCAAATTTAACTTTTTAGTTCTGAGAAACTTTTTGGGATAAAATAAAATCTTATGTTATTTTTTTCGGACACATCTCTCATCAAACTTCATGAAACAATCTGAACTTTCGATATGATAAGTTATAATCTTTTATGGTTAGACTTTAAATGATGAAAGTCAAAATTGAAAAGCATTTTTCTTTTCAAACCCAAAATTTCCGTAATCGAAAGTATGATGCCTGTTGTTCGGGCCACATAAGATTTTGTCCGATACTGTAGAACTCTCAAAATCTAAGTTTTTAAAACACTTTCTGGTCTTATTTTCCCCGATTTCTGCTCACCTTTGAGTTGATGCTCAATCTTCTTGTCGTTGTAGAGCCAGTGACGTCCACCCTCTTCTTTGTCGTAGAAGCAGAGCGAAAAGTACTCACGCTCTTCGATGGATAGTTCTGCTGTGACTTGGCGGAATAAAAGTTCGCCTTCCGCTGATTTCTGTAAGTTTTTTATCAGAAATTTTCAAGGAAAATCGAATTTACTTGAGTTATCGTCAATATACATATTTAAAAAAACTGACAGCTTACCCTTGTTTTATGTTTTTTGAAAAAAAAGTCTTACTGAATTTTTTGGCGAATTACCATCAAAAACCAAGTAACCCGAGCGTAGCGAGGAACAGTTGCTAGTTATCGATGTTCGGCTAGATTACGATAGTTTTAAAGTACTTTTCACTTACAAGGCATTTTTTCATGTCTCAATTACATGAAGATTGCGAAATCGTGTAAGAACAATGTCAAATTCTCAGTTTCTCATGGTTCCATTAGCTGTATCACACTGTTCTGTACATTTTCTTAAGTGCTGATACGACAACGCACAGTGAAAGAGTTTTTCGTCACATAGACAAAGAAGTGAAAAAATGGCTCAAAACTAATATTATTTCAAGTTTCAATGAGAGATTAGAAATAATTTGAAAATATCATTTTCGTTGCACTGAGTGTGTGTACCAGGGCTGTTTACGAAACTATAAAACTCAACTGTTAAACACACATATCTTCCTCTACCTGCAAAAAAGTCTGACCTCCGTAAATCGGTTACTTAGTTACCGTAGCAGTTTCGCTTTGAAATACATGAACGATTAAGTAATGCGCCTTCAATTTCAATGAACTGAAAGTAAGAATAATAATTCAAATCCACAAAGATCTAACCTCGGGTAACCAAATACGAGTATTATGAGGAACTATCATAGTATTATAATGAACAATACGAGTATTATAATAAATTTAGAAGATTTCACAGCATTATAATGAAAAACACGAGTATTATAATTTATTATAATAGTCATTTAAAAAAAACACAAAATTATAATAAATTATAATATACCGGTTTCGCTTAGGTCAGTTCAAGTGAAAACCGTCACTTTTTTACTAACATTATAATTTATTATAATACTCGGTTTTCACCTCACATATTATAATGGATTATAATTCTCGATTTTTTAAACCACAAATTTCATAATGAACTAAAATTCATTTTTTGACACCTGACATTCGATTCCGACGACGTCGTCGATGACATCATAGAATTTTTTCAAAAGAAGTTCTATTTTTTCCAGCTATATTGTAGAATCTGATATCCGACTCTGACGACGTCGGTGACGTCGTAGACAACGTCATCGAAAAAAACATAAAAGTCGAATTTTTTTAGGAAGACGATGTCACTGACAAATTCGTCGGAATCGGATGTAAGACTCTTTAAGAAATGCTGGAAAAACGTTTTTTTTTATTGTTGAAATTTTAAAAAAACATACGACGTCGTTGATGACATCGTCGACAGATAGAATTTTTCGGAAAACAATTCTCCAGGATTTCTTATAGAGCCTTACATCCGATTCCGACAAATTTGTCAGTGACATCGTCTTGCTAAAAAGTTTGACTTTTGTGTTTTTTTATGACGCTGTCGACAATGTCATCTACGACGTCGTCAGAATCGGGTGTCAGATTCTATAATGAACCCTGAAAGAATTGAAACTTTTTCGAAAAAAAATTATCAATGACGCCGTCGACGATGTTACCAATAATATCACCAACAATGTCAGCGAGATCATTTTTTTAGCAAAAAATAAATTTTTTTCGAAAATCGTATATTTCGGCATTTCGGATCATTTTTTGAGTCAAATGGACGGTCTCAGGTGAAAGAGAATGTTTTTTAACCATAGAAAGGATATTAATTTCATCTCAATCCCCACAGAAGCCGAGATATAGACAAATCAGGCGAAACCCGCGGATGGTCGGCGACTGACCGCAGTGACCCTGCGGAGATTTTCTTATGGCTTACAAGACGAAAAAAGCAAAAGGTTAGGCTGTTGTGATTTTTCACGACTGATGGTCAATTATCAATTGACAAGCTATTTTTGAAGGTCATCTTGTTATCGGGGCTCCCTCGAGGTTAATTTAGTCAGAACATTTTTTTCAAATTTTGGTAGTATTATAATGAAAAATACGAGTATTATAATGAAAAAACATAGTATTATAATTAACTATCATAGTATTATAATGAAAAATACGAGTATTATATTGCCAAAAACCAAAACTTATTTTTCATTATAATACTATGATAGTTCCTTATAATACTATGATAGTTCCTTATAATACTCGTATTTGGTTACCCGAGACTGTTCGTTGTGAGAGTCCCGACCCTACCGTACTCATTTCACAAAAATGCGACTGCCGCGAATTTGAAATCGGTCAGACTTTTTGCTAGATATGTGAAACATGAACAGTTAAATGTTAATTAAACGGTTTTCTAGTTTAAACAAAACAGCTGATAGTTACATCGAATTTAACGATAAATTTCGTTAAATTTCGTAACCAGCCCTGGTGTGTACTTGTGATTTTTGTGAGAAACTCGTCCAAATCCTAAAATTCTTTCGAGTTTCAATATGGATTTCAAAATTTTCTCGATCTTTACGAAATGAACAGAAACTGTTTCTTCTTGAAGTACTGAGAGATTCATACAGATTTATAACTTTGTGAGATGAAGAAAAGTTTAAATTCCGATTCGTCATAAGCAAACTGACGAAAGTCTCAAACTTTCTTCTGAGTTTTAACAAAAACTTTTTTTCGAGAATTTCCCGCTTGTGGAAGAGGTCGTGCATTAAAATGAACAGAAATGATTCCTCTTTTGAGCACCGAGATGTTGGTTATTGTATGATTCGTTTTCCCATACCCACGGGGGTCAAACTCCTGCGGCGGGAGGCTGATGCTAATCATCACAACAAATTCTCTACTTTTAAAAAATATAAACTGAACAACTCTATGAACGAAACACCCTTGATATGAAGTTCATAGGCTGTTAAGGTGCTTTTAACAACTTTCATAAAGTTCATGCGCTTTTCTCAAAGAAAACGTTCGGTGTCTGAATGGATCCAGATGGAATTCAAAAAATTAACGATTCCGACACCGCCTAAAGACATACAGACACCGTTTTCAAAATGATTCATACAGATACCAACTAAATCAATATGGATTCCAGAAACCATACAGACACCGAACTGTTTCTCTAAGCTTGGTCGATTTTATGTGTTCTATGAAGTTCATAGGCTGTAGATATCTATGACCTGTGACGTAATTGCGTTGTTGCCTATATCAGCTTCAACCTCTAAGTTTTCACTATAACATCTCCTATAACTATAACCTCATCACTACACTTGTCCCAACCACGTTTTATCCCATAAAATCACTGCTCGTGCCTTTTGTGAGAGCAACGAGCTTTTATTTTTATTCTATTGAATAAATCATATATATATATAGCTGTATTTCGTTTCTATAGAGAAGATTCAAGAACCAACCGTCAATTCGAATTCTTTGTGAACGCCGTCTGGCAGTAGAACACGGGCCAGTCTCGCTTTACGGTTTCCCGCGCGGCTTGCTGGTCGTGAACCGGCCTGCTGTGGTGACAGCGCTGGCTGTTGGCTTCCTGGATCTTCGCCCTTACCCATTGGTGATCTGCAATTTCCAGGATTAGTTCATGGAAGTTACGAAATCTCATCGAATCCGTAGCAGAACAGTCATATACTTCGTGTTAATTTTTGGGGCGACCATGCGTCATCAACAAGACTGCGCAACGCTTGACCGCAACACACCCAACAGTCCAAACTTATGACTAATCCAGGATAAACATCTTGTGAAATTACGCAGGTCCAAAACTCGCACATGAACCGTTTACGACTTTCCGAAACTTAAATTGACGCAGAAATGTCGCATGAACTCCCCAAAATTTACACGAAATACTCCTAATCGACCATTCTGCTGTGAGTTTGGATAAAAAAAACCTTTCTGAGAAAAGATGCATTGGGAACGAGACGCTTTGTGGGGAGCTGTGATGGTGAAAGAATGAAATGGATGGAAAGAGAGAGAGAAAGGGGGTTGCAACCGTCCGTCTAGATTCAAAACATCACACTCGGTAAGACGACGGCCGATGACTCACTCTGAGAAATATGCCCTGTTTACCCCTATTTTTAACATGGTATCTTAAAAACGAAGTGAAGAATTTAAGAGGGATGTGATGGAAGCTGACTTTTACGCTTTATAGTGAATTTCTCAAAATCAGAAACTCATGAGGTTGATGGCATCAAAATTGTACTTTTACAGTGAATTTTTCAAATTTAGAAAATCGTGAGGACAATGAAATCAGACTTATAATGTTTACAGTGGATTTTCTACAATTAGAAAATCATGAGGGGGGGGGGGGGGCGTAGAGAGCGAACTTTTGCCATGCAGGGTAGTAGCCTAGAACAGTTTTCATCATACCTTTCATAAAACTTGCTCTAGATCAGGAATTTCTATTTTAAATATGTTATATTTAAGAAAGGAGTCTTGAAAAATGACGGAATCTATTGTTCTGCCACAATCATAATGAAAATACAGTGCAGTGATAAGAGAGACCAGTGTACGCAAGAGTTTTAAATTCATAAGATTCAGATTTCTCCTGGAGTTCACTATGAAAACGGAAAATTTGAAGATTTTTGATTTAACTGTTGTTAAAAATTGAATTTTCAGCCAACTCTGATTAGATTCCTCAAGACTACGATATTGAAAACTACAAAATAATCTCGAACTGATGTACTTTACGATTTCTATAGTTAACACAAGGCTTCTAACAGAATAGCCGCGATGAGTCAGATATAAAATCAATTTTTCAGTGGTTAAATCTCGTATTTTTCGTTTTCAAGGCTTAGAACAGGGTTCAGGCCATTAATAAAAGGATTTCAACAGGTGAGCCAGACACACAAACAAGATTCCAATGGTTGAGTTCTAGTTTCAAGCTGGGAAAGCGTGGGGTATCCCAATTTTCAAGCTTAAGCCAGACATAAAAACAAAAACACACGACAGAATGTATCCCACCAGCCACATTTTGTGTGTGACTAATTCACAACAACAAAACGAGCTGGAAAAAATAGGGGAGGGAGGGAGTGTGTAACACACACACACACACACACACAATTGCAACAACTGTGAATAGAACCTATTTCAGCCACGTTATTCGAGTGAAAAAACCTGGTATTAATAATAATAATATATTTATTTTGGGGAAAGCCCGCAATAGAAACAAAGCCGATGTGAATAAAACGGACATAGTAAGAAGTGGCAAATTATGATCAGTTAAAAGATAGTATATGTGGGTACAAGGTATTCAGTACTTTTGTACAGATAAATCTCTTTACTGTCGTTAAGGGAAATTTTTCTAACACTTACTTACTTGTGATACTTGTGAGATCCATTGTTCGCGTTGTCAGGTGACGGCTTCATTATGAATAATTATGAATAAGTTCATAAGCTTTATGACAACCAGAAATAGCCTCCACGAGCACAGATAATGGGCGTGGGAAACTTATTTAAAAAAGGCTGCTCCGATCAGGACAGTCGTGCGAATTTCGCAAAAAAAAAAACGTTGGACGACTTCAACGGGTTCCAGCTATTGCCGGTCGGTACTGTACTTCTGTGTAACCTATTCGCAGAGAATAAAATTTTCAATTTCAACAAAACGAGCAGGAAAAATTCAAAAAAAGGACCGCTCAACCTGGAATTGTCTGATCCACGCCGTCACATGACAACGCGAACAATCTCTGAAGTAAGTAAGTAAGTGAGGTACTTATGTGTTACCTATTCGCAGTGGATAAAATTTCCAATTTCAACAAAACGAGCAGGAAAAACTAAAAAAAAAAGGTCTACGTTGGCAAAGGACCGTTCAATCTGGAAGTTTGTGATCCACGCCGTTACATGACAACGCGAACAATCTCTGAAGTAAGTGTTGTACTTCTGTGTTACCTATTCGCAGTGAATAAAATTTTCAATTTCAACAAAACGAGCAGGAAAAAATGGAGAGGAAGTGTGTAACACAATTGCAACAACTGCGATTGAAACCCATTCCAGCCACAATCTTTGTGTGTTTCGACTTTTCCCGTTATCGAGTAGTCTTATCAGGGAGGAGACACATCGGAAAAAAACACACACACAACAAGAACTGGAAACATCGAGTATAATTAAATGATGAGCGATGCTTGTTGAGTGTAAGACTGACAGATTTTACGGTTGACTGACCGGAGGGAAGGGTGGGGAGGACTTACCAGCATAGCAAAGTTGCGCGGAACGCGGAAGAGAATCTATCTTGACGGAAGCGGAAACGCGGAAGGATTTCACTTTGCGTCTGAACGGAGAAGGAAAGACTTGTTACCATTACAGAGATACGCTGAACAGAGTTTTGTGGCAACACGCGGAAAGAACCTCATGGGGACAGAAGCGGAAACGCGGAAGTATCACGAATGACCGGAGAGCGGGAGAATCGCCACCATTACAGAGTTGCGCAGAAAAGAGTTATTGGCGGAATGCGGAAGCGGCAACGCGGAATCTCTCTCAATCATGCCGGGCAACTGCATTCAGTGAAAATGTTCCACAAAAACAAGACCGATCACATCGGATTACATGAATATGTGCATTTCCTGTCGATTTTGGTATCGCAAAACAACAACAACACTGTTATAGACACGCCTTTTTCAATTACAACAGAGCTTTAATCGAAATTTGTGTGAAACAACCTTCTGAGGTGCACTGAAAGGCTCGTTTCGGTCGTTCTTACAGGTAGTTTTAGAGCTTTGAAGACAGTAAATGTAATTTAATAAGTCTAATACACAGGCCCAGAATCTCATTTAAATTGTTAGTGGAACTTTACTTCAAGTGTTTGACACAGTCCAGAAAGTAGAGTCTGAATAGGATCTGACCCCACTCAAAGCGTTAACCAACACACTTCAGATACGAATCAAGATGAAAGAGAAAGATTGTGGTGACCGCAAGTCAAAAGTTGGCGCGAACATGGTGAAGCCACACGGGTGCACACAAAGGGGAAGGTGTGAGGCGAAAAAAGACTGTTGGTGGAGGGTGCGCAGAGGGTGAAATTGGCGAAACGGACGGTGCCCAATTCGAAATCGATTCCAATTTCAACACAGCAAGGTCAAGTCGTGTTTTGTGGTCGAGGACACATTTGAATAATCGTCTGACTTGACAAACGTCGATCATTCTTTGCGGACGAATATGTCCTTATTTAGTTTAGAGCCTTAAGGTTAAGGCCAAAAATTAAAATTTTAAACTTTAACTTGGGACAACATTTTGTTAATGCATCAAGGATAGTTGTAGTACTCATTTTTAACACCTTCCTTCAAAACCATATATCTTGGAATTGTTCCAGAAAATGACGTTAAGGAACAATGCCCAAAATTAAAAAATAATTGTTTCGTTACATAGTGTGTTACCTTTTAAATAATTCAAGTTTAGCACATCTTTTTATGCATTTCGATTTGAAAATGGGGTTTTCACAATATTTTCGAAGTTTAAAATTATTATTTTGTTTTAAAGTTTCAAATTAGTCCATTTTCAAACTTTTTCGGCCTTATTGTTAAGGTAAATATGCTAACTTCCCCAAATTCACAACATTGACACGGACTGCGGAACAAACTTACGACCTCGGAGAAAAGTCGACTGAAAAATATAAACATTCGCCATTGGAAGGCATACAAAGTGTAAGAGAATGACTTTCGGAGAGAGAGAATTGTTGGTTAACTCATAATAAATCAACTCGGGCGCAGTTGTGTAGAGACTGATAAGAATGATCGCGAGAAATAAGTAGAAGACAATAAAAATGAAACCTGTTGATGGTAGTGAACCAAGGATATATAATTAAAAGTGGGTCTCGATACTTTTTTTTCAACAAAAAAAGGTTATTAAAATGTTTTTCTTTTTATTTTGGCAACATTTTCCGATTTCAATCTTTTCATCATAGTTTCAGAACAGTGAGGTACCGACATTTAGGCTAAAATTTCATTTTAAATTTCGACCTCAATACATAACTATGACAGAAAGAACAAAAACTGGCATAAAATTTGATCTCGCAGTACCAAAACTTCTCTGTACTCCGGAAATTCAGTTTTTTCGCTATGTCTCCCTCAAAAATACAAATTTTATAAATTTGAATGAAAATGCGCCTTTTTTTTTGGAACCACGAGTTCTCCTTTTTCATTCTACTGAACGAATTTATAACCAAATCTATGAAATTTTGATAAATATCACGATTCTACCCATTTTTATACTTTCAATCAGGTAAAAACTATGGAACCCACAATCTTCCTCCCAATTTCTTAGTGATATTCACAAAAAAATAAACGAATAGGAGAAACTGCGGAAAATCATAACTTCAGCAGAGAGAGAGAGAGAGAGAGAGAGAGAGAGAGAGAGAGAGAGAGAGAGAGTGAGAGTGAGAGAGTCAAGTTAGTCAGCGATCGTGTCTATTGTGTTGCATGGTATCAAAATTGCAATATCGTCCGTCTCTTTTTGTTGGCCAACACACACTGGCGACGCCCTAATGGCAATAAAGTTTGGCCGACGCGCGCGCCAGATGAACATGTGAAGGGAACCAGATGGACTGCGCGCAAATGCGTTTTTACGATTTTGACAAACAACCGGCACACACTTTTTGTTGAAGTTCTGATTCATTTCTTGAATGGAAACAAATTAATATGACTTTTGTTGGTTCAAAATGAAAATAACTTGTTTTGTGGAGTTTTGGATACCTTTCTCTCTTAACATTAGGGATGAGCAAATTGCCAGTCTATCCTCTTTTCGTTAGCCGATTGCATTGGCGAGCGATTGGCTATTCAACTATTCAACTATTCAATCTTCAACGTCGAGAAGGCTCAGAAAGCGCAACTCCAGACGCTCACCAATTGAATAGCCAATCGTTCGCCAATGACTGGCGATTTTCTCATGCCTATTCTCTTTCTCGCTCTCTTCTAAACAGTTTTTTATGTTTTATTATGAATTCAAGGTAAAGGGGATTAGGTTCATGGAGTGTACACTTGCCCTTTTTTCCTAAAAAAAATAATATAAAAAACAACCAGATCACTTTTCGAGAACATTCTTCCATTTCTTTTTCTGAATATTCCAATTTAACTGGGAAATATCATAAAAACCATGAACCAAACTGATTTTTTTAAATGCTTTATGACTACTTTTCATTGATTCTGACATCAATGTGAAGAGTACAGAGGAGGAGAACTTTGGATAAATCCAACCAAGACCCATCTGGATGGATCAAAAAGCAGCGCTCGTAGGAGGCCCCAAATTACACCGAATGCAGTTAAGCAAAGAAAAAACACGAAATGATGCACATTTGCCCTTTGGAAAGACCAGAGTGCACTCAGTACACAGCGGAAGTTGACGTTCTGTTAAAAACATTTGGAGCGATAGCCGATCAACTTGATGTATTAGTGTTCGGTCGGTGTTGAAAAAGAAAGCTGGGCATATGATGGAACATTTTTGAAGTTCTGAAGCTAGAGAGAAAGAGAGAAGGAGAGAAAGAGAGAGAGAAAGAAAGAGAGAGAGAGAGAGAGAGAGAGAGAGAGAGAGAGAGAGAGAGAGAGTGAGCGGAGAGAGAGAGAGAGAGAGAGAGAGAGAGAGAGAGAGAGAGAGAGAGAGAGAGAGAGAGTGAGCGGAGAGAGAGAGAGAGAGAGAGAGAGAGAGAGAGAGACCTTCGAAATGAATCTAAACTTCAACTTAAAGAAAATAAACTAGAACTTGAAAAAAAATCAACATTTTTCAAAGAATTTTCCGTCGAAACATCTTTAAAACAACAAAACTGACACTCTAATCATGTTTGCGAATCGGAAAACGACCTTCCGAGGCTTACGCCAAATCGGGAATACCGTGAAATGAGGAGGGGAAACAAAATTTCTAGTCGATTTTGAGATGAAAAAGTACGGAAGAGATTTTTTAAAGAAAAAATCGAAATTGAAAATTTGCCATAGAAATGACTTTCCTGTGTAATTAAGTATGCCAAATCGAGAATGCCATAAAATTAGGGAGAAACAAATTTTCACCAAACAGTCGAGCCCCTCGCCATGTTTTGAATCCAACTTCCGCAGCGCACACCTCGACAACACATTAAGGGTGGCCACTCTAATAAACGACGTGCGAGCGTCGAGTTAGCGAAGTGAAGGCAAGACACGTCAACTTTAATACACTTCTTAATCCCATGCAACTTTAGGGTTGAGTTAAGATCCTAATAGTGTACCGATGGGAAGATTTACGACATGATTTGAAAATATATGTAGATGACAAAGTGACTATGGTAATTATTCTTGGACTTCAAGTCTATCCCACTGAGTTCTGCATTATTTTTGGGGTCTATGATGTGAAAAACAAAAAATGGAAGAAGGGGCTCTAAGCGTAGCGAGGACTACCTGCTTGTGGAGATTTGAAAAAAGCATTCAGACCAGAGCTACAAGGAAGTAAAATTTTTCTAGGTAGAAGACAGAAGTGAAATTTTCTCATGCAAGCATCGTAATTCGAATAAAAACAGAAATGTGGGTATAACCGCTGATTTGACTAGGTAGATGAGGATTCAATGTTTTTTTTCCTCAAGTTTGAAATATTCTTAACGGGAGTCGAAATTCCGTGCAAAAGACCTTCAGAATTGTTAGAATCCAGAGTTGGAGCTTTGTTTTTTTGTTCATGTAGAACATTCTTTGTGTTCCTTCTTTTTCCTACGAGATTATTGTGTGAGTAAGGGTTTTTTCGCGTTTCGGATCAGAATTTCGCTCCAAACAGAACAAATCCAGACCCGAATAACACTCAATGTCAACATGAAACGAAACTACTGAGGAACTTTCATCATGAAGTCTATCAACAGAAAAAGAAACACAAAAATAACTTATCGTTGTTTGTAGATTGTGACAAAATAGACTTTCTTGATAGCAAAAACAAGTGAAAATTCTAAATTTAACGTCCTCTTGTGGTCGTTAGGAATACACAACGCGTGGGAAAAACTGTACGACAATAAACTGAAACATGGTCAATAAACGTGCACACTGTTTGTGGAATCGATTCTGCGCATAAAAAAGAATGTGAGAAAGCATAGATAGTACAGCCAAGGAATTTCCTTTTCCGAATGATTTCTATACATTTGGAAAAATGAGAGTGCTAATAATACCTACTGTCCGACCTGGAGCGAGTGTCTTTTTCGATCATGAATGAATTATGTTTGAGATGATTTCTGGAGGTTGAATAAAAACTGAGAGGGCTACGAATAACTGCTGTCCGACCTGGGGCGAGTACCCCCTCCCATTCTCTATCATGTTTAATCTCAAAGTCGGAATTTGAAAATGTTTGAGTAAAACGTAGTCTGCCACTTTTCTTCACCTCCGAAAATTTTATTAAAATTTTGAGTTTCAGTCTTTCTCAAAAGTCGAAAAGACAACAAAATCGAGAATAGACACCGCAACAGCTGTTTGAAAGAAAACACCAAACAGTGGTGTAAAACACTTGTAACAAACTGTACACCAGAGGGAACTTGAATTATAGCGAAAGGACATAAAAATGTTCTTCCAATTGGCAACATTTCAAGGGCGCGGTGTGTATGTGTGAAAGTTTCCCAACGCGATGATGTACAATACAGACAAGTGAAGTGAAACTAGTAAACTCGGGCGGTTTCTATTTACCATTCTCGCTGCGATTATTGTACTCGAAGTCAGCGCGCGGGAAAATGCCCATTCGCAATGTACTACTCATTGAATTAACAAATAGTGGACATTCGTTTCTATCAAAAAAAAATAACGAAAAGTATTTTGGTGAGGAAAAAAAATCAGTGCACAACGCGGTAAATGCAGTTGAAAAGTGCAATCCAAATCGATAGAGTAGATCAAATTTCAGTTACTGTAGTTCAAAAAAATTTTACTTTTTCATCCCAGATTCAAAAATCGTAACGGGAAAATGTTTGAAAGAGATAAAACTATCGTTGGTAACAATCTGCAACGTTCATAAGGTCAAGTGAAACATTTTTAAAGTTTGAAAACTGTCGAAAATGAAAGCGGAGGTCGGCAAAGCGGTTGCGAAGCGGTTATCTTGTCTTATGCCTGTGCCAAGGTGTGCAGTACTCTTCTAGAAACGAAATACTGTTGATATGGAGTTCAAAGGCTTTTGACAAATTTTATTCCATTCATGCGCTCTTGAGAGATTTCTTGATAGATTTCATGATAGACGTTCTATGAAGTTCATTGGCTGTAAATATGTATGACATATGACGTAAATGCGCTGTTGATATAAGCTGCATATGCACTTCATATCAGCGGTATTTCGTTTCTAAAGTCATTACCATAATATTAAAGGTTATCTAAATTACATCGTTTTTGCAACTAATCTATTTTCATCCTTTCTAATACGTACTTTTAATAATGTTTTATTCCTTCTCATCAAAGTCTCAGAAACTGCTTTCAACCGCAACCTTTTTTCAGCTTCGTGACGTCTAAATTAATGTCCACACAGAAAACTTTGCTTTATAAAGTGACCTAATATATTTTAAATTTTTTTTTGAATTAGAAAAAAACTATATTCCAAAATTGAGGAAATAAAAAATATTTCGGTATTTTAAGGCTGTTTAACAATGAAAATCGATACTCGTAAGAGGCCAGATGAATAGAACGAAGATGTTGGAAGAGAGAAAGAGAACATGATATATTCCAGATTGCGAGGTGCATGAGGAAATAACAATTATGTTGGTGCATCATAATGAGATGAGGGTGTCTTTGCAATGAGAACGGCTAATGGAAGAGTAACCAAAGGGTGTTTGGTGAAATGTTTTTGGTGACTAATCATTGGTGGCAAACACATAAAAACTGCTCCAGCAACAAAAATATGGATTATTAAATAATAATAAAAATAATACTTTTTATATAATTTTCTAAAAACATGGAAAATATTTAAAGACTGGTTTCTGTGCCGAAACAAAAATCTTTTTTTTTAGAAATTTGTGGGTATTGAAAAAATACGATTTTATATTAATCTCTGAATGATTGATGAATCAATTATTACAAAATTATGCGAAATTGGTTAAATTTTGAAATTTCAATCATTTTTTCATTTAGAATTTTGATTTTTCCGATAATTTTTAAAGTTACATGAAAATTCCACTGAAATCATTCCAATCGGCAAAAAACACATCTAGTAACATTGTTTGTTTGCACAGGGAAAGAACGCTGATCAAATAGAGAGACCTAATCGGGCAGAATTTTGCTCATTTCAACGGGGAAATTGCACTTTTGGGAACTTATGAAACTAATTCGAGTGGAAAGACTGCAATACTTTGAAAAGAGGAAACCGCCGCGGGTCCGAGCACAAGTTTCAAACAGTGTGACGCAATCATTTTGAGTGGCGCCACTGTTCGAAACTCGATGAAATTTGTCTATTTTCTCGTTTCATCGGGTAAATTTCAATTTTCAGAATTTTTGACAAATCCAAATAAAACGACTGGAATTCTCTGAAAAGAGGGAACCGCCGCGGGTCCGAGCATAAATTTCAAACAGTGTTACCTAATGATTTTTAGTGGTGAAACTTTTAGAAATTCTAATGATTGTGTACCCTACAAAACTGACGCGTAAACGCCACAAAACTGAAATCGGAGTGAGAGAATTGTGTTCGTGTTAAGGGCGTGCCTTGGAACATCACTTTGCCGGAATGGAAAACAAAAGACAAATCGATCAACGAGTTCAAAAAACAATGAATGGATGATGTTTCTTGCATTTGGATAGGAAATGTGACAAACTTGTTGGATCGAGAACATTAGAATTTTGTTATGTTTAGAAAAAAGAACATAGATTTTCAATCACAGTACCGTCCATAAAGATACGAACTCTGACATATTCTGGCATATATCAACCTGGGAGTTTCGGATTGGTCTGTCACCTTCAGAGATGTTGAAGAAAACATTTTCATGCATTGTTTGGGAATATGAGAACCATAGGACAGTACTGCGCAATATAAAGATCATTCTCTCAAAACCTTCCAGAATAAAATTTTGAAAAATGCATAAAAACGTTTTCTTCGACATCTCTGAAGGTTACAGACCAATCCGAAACTCCCATGATGATATATGCCAAAAAAATGTCAGCGTTCGTATCTATATGGACGGTACTGTAAATGTTGGTATTTCGATAGAAACGAATGAAAACCAAAGCAAGTGGTGAGTTGAAATTATTAGGAGTGTGAAATTGAGAATCTATTCGGAAACAACAGAAAATGCAGACTAAAATAGTGGCATTTTTTATTTTATGAAGAAAAATCAAAATAGAGTTATTATTCTCAATGAATTGGAGGAAATGAGGCACTTTTTCAAGAAAATCAGTGAATTCTAAAGAGAAAAAACTGCAATTTGGTAGAATCTATCGAGAAATGTAATGATTTTTCGTTATTTCATGAAAAAAAAAACTAAGAAGACCCCTAAGTATAGATCAACTTCCATACTAAATTGATCAAACTACAACCTTTAATACAAAATATAGTTATTTTTGATAGAAAATTTGGCAACAACTTTAAAAGAGTGATGTTTAGTCTTGAGTGCTCGCAATGAAATTTTCCATACAAAATGTAGTGAATTTTGTTAATTTATGAAGTAAAAATGAGAAAACTCCTAAAATAGAGTCATTTCACGAACAACGAATCGAAAATTGGATGAAATAGGGGGACCCTAGGAGAAGAATTCGGCAAGTGAATGCGCACTACGCTTCATGAATTGTTGATGGCCGAGGGCGCACGCCCTTCTGAAGCTCCATGGCGACACGTAACAGACAAACGGAAAGTGATTGGGCCGATTAAAATCCTGTTTGTTAAGCTGTGCAAACATTGTTTCTGGCAACTTTTTCCCGCCACATTTGATTTTTTCCCATGAAAATTTGATTTTCATCTTGGAATTGTAATCATATGGAAAGTTATCAAGTATTTTAGCATAATTCAACGCAGAATATTTCCCTAGAAAGTAAAACAAGTGATATATTTGGAAGTTGAGCTCAGAGGTAATGAAATTGTTTCGGAGAAGAGAAGCTTCTACTTTTCTTTTTTCTCTTCGGATTTTTTCAAGTTGAAAAATGACTGTTCACACTGGTTTTTAGCGGAAAAACCCTTGCAGAGGGTTCGAAAATCAGTTATCCATTGCTATTTTTGACCTCAATTTTAAGTAACTTCTGGGTAGAAGATACGATAATTCAATGTTTTTGCATGTAGGTACACACATTTCACTTCAGTCAACAAACGGTAAAAATGGACACAAGAACAGGTTGAAAATGGCCATGAAGACAAAAACAAAAATCGTATCAGTGCGACAGAAAAACACTCGCAGTTGTTGCTCTAGCATTGTTGTGTGTGTATAGGTGTTTTGTTGTAATCGGGCAAAGGAGTGAGAGAGTGAGAGAGAAAAGAGAGAGAGAGAGAGAGAGAGAGAGAGAGAGAGAGAGAGAGAGAGAGAGGAACAACTCAAAAACAGCGGCACTAAAGCGGTACAGGAGGTACATTTTTCCTGAATTCCGTTTTTTACCGATACTAGTGACACCTAAGGGGACACAAGAAAAAGAATTACTGTAGCGGACGGAAGTATAGAACATTATACTGTAATGATTCGAGTCAAAATTGAGATATTTACTGTTCTCTTTTTCGTTTTTTTCTTTAACTATCGAAGTTTCAAGCTATGGGAATTCATCAGAGGTGATTAACTTTTTAATCACTTTTTAAGACTGATCGAGGAGGATGAAGTTATGGCAGGAAAAAAGTTTCTAAACTTTTTCCCACTACTATATAAAGCAAGTACAAACCAAGAAGATCTCTCAACTTACTAAGAACCGATTATTGGCAAAACAAGGCAGGAGCCCTACGAGAGTCCCAAGTGACTTCAAGATTTATCAAGTTAAAAGAGGCCTGGAGCAAGCTGAAGAACGTCAATCAATTGTTTTGCAAGAGAGAAAAAAGTGTATCAGTGTGCAATAGTAGTATCGCGAAACATGAGACATGCAAATCAACTGTAATTCGATATTGTGAAAGTTTCAAACAGGTGCTTTACGCAGGCGGCTCATGAGCCTTTCAAGGAGAAACTTCGGAAGGAAGCAATGACATCACATCTAACGAGTTTAGTAACGGAAGTTATGAATGAAGAAAACCACGGGGGAAATAATTAATTAGTGAGGTCATCTAATTGGCAGTCAATAACCTTTCAGAAAAATTCCATTCGAGATTCTCTGAACAACATCGGGACGTGATCAAAAAGTGAAAACACGAGGCCAGACTTGTTATTGTCGTGTCTCAATGAATAAAGAGGCTCCAAGATGAACATCACCAAAGGCAATATACGCTCGTTGGCAACCCCCTCCGCAGTTGCAACACTCACTAGTGCTATTGGCATTTTGCCCATTTCAAAATATGTACACTCGCCTCCGTCGTGTGTTGCCAAACTCGCATTAATCAATATTCTGAAGCGAGCACGTTGTACCCAAATACGTCATCCTTAGAAGATTAGCACTCTGAGCGTCAGGGAATTGACAATAATGAATGAGGTTGAGATTGGGCTGAGAAGGATGGTCATGAAGATTTGAAGAACTGTTCTTATATAGCGCGAGGATAGATTTTTCTCTTTAGAAATAATTTCGAAGACAGGGTGTATGGTGACTTCTCTGATGTGAAGGAAAATACATTATGATCTTTTTATATGATTCAAAATATCATTAGGAAGCATACAGTAAGGAGAATTGAAGAAAACTAACAAAATTAAATGATGAAAAAAAGAGAAGAAAAAATCAATCGATATGAGTTACTGTGACTTGAGAAAAAATACGGTAGAAAAAATTTTCAAAAGTTTTCATTTTTGAAATTTTAGCAACAGAGCGCAACCGCACTTCATCTTGTCGAAATAATTTCATTTTTCTTTTTTTCGAGTCAGGATTTTGAACTATGGTTAGTTTCCCGCAGGCAACTTTAATTTCAGGTTTCAGAAATTTCATTTCCTAGGAGGACTTGATTGCCCCGATTGGCTATTGTATCAATTTTCTATATTTTCAAAACTAGTGAGTTTTTTCCTTCTTTGAAAATTCAACGATTCGTTTAATCTTGTTTAAAGGCAATAATCACATTTTTACCGGTTGATTTGATTCATTCCAGACGTCGTTAAAATTCCGCGGAGTTGTTCAAATCGCCGTTGACTACATTTCCAATCAGAAACTTGAAGATGAGGCCCTTTCCAAATTTGTGAACGACTCGTTAGGTTTGAAATATTTTTTCATTTTGATTTTTCAGTTGTCGTGTCAGGTGAAACATGACCTACGTGTTTGGCTTCGCATTGCCAGGGCCTCTACCGATGTATCATTTCTACAATAGATCCAGTGATAATTATAGATGTCAAAGATGTCAGAGTGACCGTTGTCATCGTCAGTGATTGGCTACTCAGAAAACCGGCCGGTTACGAGTGCTCAGGAGAAGATTTGGAAAAAGAAGTCATTCAGTTGGGACTGCCTATAGGTTTCTTTCTCAATTCCTATTCAAACTATCAAAAACCCTTCTAGAACATGGAAAGTTTCTCCGGAAGATCTATGAAGCCAACTTATCGTCAATACAAGAATATATCCATGGGAATTATGACAAAAGTGAGTATTTATTTGATTCAACTCGAACTGAAGGTTGTAGATCCTCACGCCGAAGTGGTCAGCGTGGTAGAGCAACCTACAGAAATTCATCTAGTCATCAAAAAAGAAGAGAAGTCGCAGAATATCGTCTTATCAAAGGGTTGCTTCAAAAATTTGCGAGTTGAACTGACAAAATCTCTAAAAGAGATGGAATCTTTTACGAGTCAATGAATTTTATTAAATTTCATATTTTAAAAAATGTCACAACGCGTAAGGTTTTAACTCATTGTCCTGATTTTTCGTCTCTAAACGTTGTGGATCGTTTCCAAACTCAGTTTCACCTACTTCAAACATCTTCACGTTACTATTTGTGACTCTGGAATGGAAAAAGGTAGGAAAAATTAATTTAAAAAATTTGAACTACAATAACTGATATTTGATCTACTAACTGTCCCTCCCCACACTGCGGCTAAGGCAGTTGAAAAGTGTAAGCAAAGCAAGTCGATAGAGTAGATCAAATTTCAGTTACTGTAGTGCAAAAAATTTCACTTTTCCTACTTTTTTCGTCCCAGATTCACAAATCGTAACGGAAAATGTTTGAAGGAGGTAAAACTATCGTTGGGAACAGTCCGCAACGTTCATTATGTCAAGTGAAACATTCATTAAAGTACAAACACTTTCGAAATTGAAAGCGGAGGTCGGCAAAGCGGTTGCGAAGCGGTTTTAGTGTCTTACGTTTTTGCCTAGGTGTGCGCCCTTGCTTTGCCCACACTTTTCAACTCGACCGCAGTGTGGACTACTTGGAACAGTATCTCATCTGTAAAAACAACACAAACAACGAGAAATAATGCATTTATATGTATAAGGCTCCGTAAATGATATTAAGGCAAAATAATATACTCATTGTAATACTGTTTCTAGCAACTTTTCAGAAAGACGCGAAATCTTCGCAGGTATGAGCAAGTTTAGAGCGATGATTCGGTTTGGGCTTCTATTTCTATTAGATCTATCTTCGACGGTTCGGCCGGCTTGGAGATCGTTCTGAAATGATGACTTTGAAAAAAAAAATTGAAAAATCGGCGCCTGAAGATGCTTTAAGAATTCCTAGTCGATCTGTTCTGGTTGACTTTCCCAAGATTTTCGGTTTCTAACGTTTTCAAAAAATCTACGCTTTTTCTCAATGAAAACACATATGTATCAGAGGCCCAAAAACTCACACTTTCTTCGTCTCATAATTCTCTTCATTCGGCCTTTTGGAGTCAACTTTCATGTCGAAGCGCCAGGAAACATTCTTTTCTTTGGTGTCAAGGTACACGTGGACACCTTTCAGTTTCCCGAGGTCCACTGCTTCTACCTCCATTTGAACATTCTGAATGATCTCTCTCTCTCTCTCTCTCTCTCTCTCTCTCTCTCTCTCTCTCTCTATCTCTCTCTCTCTCTCTCTCTCTCTCTCTCTCTCTCTCTCTACCTATCTATCTATCTATCTATCTATCTCTCTCTCCCCCTCTCTCCCTCTCTCTCTCTCTCTCTCTCTCACTCTATCTTACCGTATTCTCCGGAAAGTCGGTGTTCCCAGGGTACGGTCGGTATCCTGAGTCTCCCTCTGTCCCGACTATCTTTATATACGGGCGGAATTTCCCCTTCTTCTTGATTGTATGTAACTGGAGCGCGTAAATGAAGCTCTGACGCGGAGCGACGTCCGGATAGACGCACATGACTTCGAAAACTTCGTACTCGTGAATCTCTGAGAATACTGAGAGTCGCATCTCGACACCAGTTTGACTCTCGACCAGACGCATCTGTAATGTTTATTGATTAGTTTTATTCAGGGCTCCGCCCACTTTTAGTGAGGGCTCAAGTTGTAGAAGTATGTGTAGAGAGAGAGAGAGAGAGAGAGAGAGAGAAAATATCAACCAACCTTCCTAACCACAACACTCTTCCCCGGCTCCAACTCATCGACAAATACTCGGATCTGAACTGCAAATTCGGTTACTGTAGATTGACTACGTTACCTTTTCAATCTCCTCCACGTCCTTGCTCTTCACGTGGTAGTTGATGATGGCATTGAGTGGGGTCTTCGAGGACGGTTTCATCTCCATTTCCACTGCTTTTGTCGTCACCAGCGCGATTTTGGGGACGTGGAAATTATCCACGTCATCGACGCTAACCGACAGGGTGTAGGACCCACCAACTTTGGTGGATTTTGGCGGTTTCTCTTCTTTCTTCAACTTCTTCTTGGTCGTCATGCCTTCTACTACTGGAAGAGGAGAGAATGAAAATTGAAAAATTGAAACGAACCTCTCAAACGAAGGGTTTTAATAAGGGGGTCACCATCTGTTCCTTGACCAGTAACGTGAGATTCGCTAAGGATGAAGCGGAAAGGGGTGTGATTTGTTTCTCTTACGATGGCTTCGGTGGCGAAGAGCTGAAAAGTGTTTAGCTCTCTCTCTCTCTCTCTCTCTCTCTCTCTCTCTCTCTCTCTCTCTCTCTCTCTCTCTCTCTCTCCCTCTCTCACTTCATTTGTAAAAGCACTCACACTCTCAGCTACAGGAATCTCAAGCTTGTACTTCGAGTACAAATCTTCCAGAATGACTAATCCCTCCATGACATCCATTCCATTTTGAGTCAGTGGCGGATAAAGCTTGAGCTCTCTAACGTTCCCGAGCCGAACGCAATCGACCTGAATTGATTGATTTTGGGTTTCAAGAAGCATTAACTATTATTTCTTGAGAAATTTATATCAACAAGAGGACCGCCCCTTCCGCCCCGCCCACATTTCGTGAGGCATTTTCATTTCTAGTGTGCACATCTACCACGGTAGAAAGAGAGAGAGAGAAATGAGTTTCCTCACGT
Source organism: Caenorhabditis parvicauda (assembly GCA_963978915.1). Taxonomy (NCBI): domain Eukaryota; kingdom Metazoa; phylum Nematoda; class Chromadorea; order Rhabditida; family Rhabditidae; genus Caenorhabditis; species Caenorhabditis parvicauda. The sequence goes on along the minus strand of OZ022254.1, from coordinate 11,425,403 downwards.
GAGAAATGTTGTTTTTACGTGTTCAATCTTTTTACGGGAAAAAGATTGGACCTATTCGAGCGTGGGGAATAGTTGCTGTTTTTAGGAAATAATAAGCACCGCCCCCTTTGCCCCGCCCACAGAAATAGTTGAATGAAAAAAACCTTGAACGAATATCCTTTGGCGTTTTCGCTCTTGGTGATTGGAAAGTGTCCACTTTCGCCGAACGAACCAATCAACTGACCGTAGAGGTACCCATCCGGAGCAAGTTTCATATCCCCAATCGTCACTTTTCCTTCGAAGGTTGTTGCTGAAAAGTGTTCGTTGTACATCGATTTTGTGGTTTCTAACAACTTTATCGTAGTCGGGGGTCCAAATTACACAGATAAATTCCAAAGGACAGGATTTTTCAGTTTGGTAATGGTAAATGTTATATTTTTTCACTATTCACAAAGTTCGTCTAACGTAAACGGCAAGTTTTTTTTTACCACTTTCAGATTAAATGTACAGTACCTTTTTTATGTAGTCCCTTTGTCACCGTACATGTCTCACATAAAAGTCCTTTTTCACTACCAGTGATCAACATGTCTTTGACAACCAGCCTTTTTGTTATCACTTTATGTTGTATTATGAGTACTGTACTATATGATTTATACAGTAAACTTGGCATTCTGGAGGAAAATCGTGAGCCCACCGATTTCAGTCAGTAAATAACTACATACAGTTCCTTTTAGCGAGGCAGCGTATGAAAGAGAGAGTCAGTAGAGAAAGAAAGAAAGTCTCATTTCTGAAAATTGTTACCTACTTGTGATAGGAACAACGTTAGCGCGGTAGATAGAAATTTCACGGAACGGTTGCCATCTCTTCAATTCTTCGGTCGGTTTTGTTGTCAGCCATTTGTTGATGCTGAAGATTGAGTGAAAGTTTAAAGAGATAGAG
>OZ022254.1:11386080-11421080 GCA_963978915.1 Caenorhabditis parvicauda | reverse complement strand
CAGCAATAGGTGCACCCATCTGGAGACTTTTGTTCCCTCTGATTATAGTAGCTTGTTCCAAGAAACTGAGGCCCACCAACCACCGTTACGAGGTTGCCTAGCTAGGGTAGAAATTGGCTGACTATATGGATGGCCGAAGTGTGGATCCTTTCTCAAAAAATCTATTAATAGCGCATTAACGTCATAGAATTTCATCAACAGCACATGAACTTCATCTTAACGGTACTTCGTTTCCCGTGTTGGAGTGGCTGAAACACCCAGTGACGGTCTCACTCCGAAGACTTGGGTGAACCGGTATAGGACCAAAAATGAGCGACAGATGGACTGCGGAAGGACCGGTGGCGGGAAGAGTGCGCTGCGTGTCGTAATTGGGCCGAGAATGGACAATAGATGGACCAAGATCGACATTGGACTGGGCGATAGATAGACCGGGCGCTAGATGGATCTGATCGAGTTTGAATCGTTTTTGGGCTACAGATGGACCAGATAGTCATTAGGCTATAATTGGGCGACTGATGGACTTTTTAGATTTTTTACAAACGGACCTGTGAAGGGAAGAGTGCGCTGCGTGTCGTGATTGGACAATAGATGGATCTCGATCGGTGGTGGACTAAACGACAGATGGATTGAGAAGGGACCGACAGACGGACTGGACAACAGCTGGTCAAGAATAGTCTGCGATTAGGCAGGAATTGGATTGTAGTCGAGCGACATATGTCCGGTCCACCCAAAACCGTGGAGTTCTCACTTGTTGATCAATGTCTGTCGACAGAATTTTGTATAAGATGAGACATCGGAAACTTCTACTGTAGGTAGGTATCACACTACCTTCATTATACTGCCTTTAATGTCTCGTGAACAACATAAATGTATGTTGTTTGCGAGTTAAGAAGTCATACCCCAATTGTATTATGTACGTGTAGATATTGCTGTGCCTTTACGTGTAACGTATAGCCAGTCCTACCTTGAGATTTAAGTTCTTACACTCGCAGATTCTCTACGCCATCAACACCACGACAATCTATATATTGGATATTATCTCTTGTACCAACTACAAAGGCGATAACCTAACAGACATGAATAGCCGGAGCTCCTAGTTCGTATTTGGCCGGTTCACTGATTTACAAAGACACAACAGTGGCGATCAGGACTGAAAATAGAACGGACGATCGGGTGTTGGATTGACGACAAACTAGAAGCATCCGAGTCCCAGAAGAGGTTCTGGAGTATACCAGAAACAACCGCCGACACGAACCGCGGGCGACCGTCTCCTTCAGTGTGTCAGGACTCCTACAACCCCAAGTCCACATCGCAGAGCCGGTGACCGAGAACTTGCATAGAAAACGAACGCTGGTGCTCTTCAGGATGGTTTGGAAATCATCAAGGACTCACGAAAAGTCAGCCCGCCTGTTGGTGTCCCGTGAATAAACTGTTCAAACTTCTTCTCCAAGATACAACATTGTCCATGTAGTCTATCCAGTGTCTCCCTGACACATTCGACTGGGCAGCTCTAGCTCGTTCATCGTTCTCCATTGAATCATAATATTTCTTTGAGCACTCACCAGTGCAACTTCAAAACCCGAAATGATGTCAAGTCGAAACATCCCGAGTTTTGGAAGAAATCATTGCTTAACGAACAAGGTGTCATAGTATTAGAACGATATCTTTTTTCAAACATTTTCTTCCTAAATTCAACTACTTTTCCAATTACCCTAATGATTGATAAAATAGTTCTGACTAGTTCCAAAATCAACGTTTATCTCAAATCGGCATGGTAAAACAACCGAGTTTGACTTGGACGATCTTCAAATGTACCAGCTCAACCTCCAAATCGATGCATCCAGATAGGGTTTTCTTCACTTTGTTCAGGTCCAGCTGAAAGAATGTTATTCAAATCCATTCATTTTTGTTTAATCCAATACAATTTGTAGATAACTTCTAGTTTTTTCTTATATGAGGATAATGTTTTTTAAAGTTTCTAATGAATGTCATTTTCTAATGCAGTTACATAGGAATTTCGTTTCATCATGGGATTCTCAGAACTTTTGAAAAACTAATCTTTTCAGTGAATGCGTTTATTTTAATAACAAAAATCTTACATCTGTGAAAGCGGCGCAAATTCCAGCAATGTGTTCAGCACCAGGAATCGGGATCGAGAAGCATACCGGTGGTGGATTTCTCACTGAAATGTTCACATATGAAAAAAAAATGAGGGGGAGAAACTTACATGAAATTTCCTGGGTAAAATAGTGTCCATCGAATCCAAGTGAGAAATCGAGTCCAACGGTGTCCGGGTTGTACGTCATGTTGCCACATACTAAATTCTAATTGGAGACGATATTTGAATCTCAACTTACGTGAATGATGGAACTTAGGGATAGCTACCGATGCACAGCACGCGCAATTTCTATGAACACAGGCACAGTTATTACGACCTTTGTCACCCAGAACAACTAAAGAAGAATTCGAGTTTGGAAATTTGCTAACACTACTCACCAACTTTGTAGGATTTTACAAATGACTGTAGTCGGAGGGTGTACTGTTCAGTGTCCACATGAATTGTTTGAACCAGGTCCTTATTGAACGAAACGACCACATATTCTAAATACTTTCGATACAAAGTGGATTGAAAGAGAAACGGACTTTGGTCAAACGAGTTGTTTGTCATTTGAATGAGTGCGTAATCAGAGTCATTACCCAGTGGGACAATTGCCCTACCGGTATACTTCCCGTTAGAATTGCGGGTAGCATTAGTGATAATACGAGCATAGTCTGAAGAAACTTCCAGGCCAAACGACTTGGTGAAGAGCGAATGGAACGCCGGTTTTAGTTGAAATTCAACAAGACCATACTCCGAGTCAGTAAAAATGACTTGATGAGTGAGAATAGGGAACAGTAGGAGCATCAGAAACATTTCTGCTCGAATGGATAAAGAACGCGGTAAGTTTAACAACAGCTGCAGGTCACCTGTTTGACCATCACGAGGTGTTAGAGTGAAGGATAATTTTTTGTTGACAAACATTTAGACTCAGCTTAATTTAGAGAGAACATAAAACGTTTGTGTGAAAATTATAAAAATGAATGAATCTTACTGATAGCTTGAAAATAAGCAGAAAATTTAAACATAATTTTACTAGTGCGCTGAAGACTAATTAAAATGAAATAGAAACTTCTATTTTAAAAACCTTTGGAAGAAACTTTTATATTGAACAAATTTATGACGAAACAAGAATAATATTGAAATTCTTGGAGAGAAGTTATAAAAAATAGACCAAACTGAAAATCTCATGTAAAAAATAAAACACAAAATTGTTTTCAAAATTTAAACTTCGAGAAAAATTAGAGTGAAAGAATTTAGAAGAAAAAGAAACACAAAGGAAACAGACGAAGAAAAGAAAAGACGAAACTGGGTCTCGGCACGCACAGCGATATTACGGATACCGTAGGCATGTGCCCTTCAATTATTTTTTCTTTTCTTTTCCCAATTTTCGGCCGATTTTTTGTAAATTTTAGCTGTTTTAATGATTTTGATCTTATGATAGGCATTCTCCATTTTATATCATTGATTTTTCTGTGCATTAGAACTACTCAAAAGTTGGTACTGTCAAGTTAATAACCTAAACTTCGTTGGAAAATTTATCCATAGCTCATCTCTTCATGATTACATGTTCCATTTCACAACTCAACTTTCAGGACGCGGGTAACTCAGAAACAGGATGAGGTGAGTTTTTTGGTCGATGAGGAAATTGAAGTTTTTGTTTTTATATCAATCTCCATTAAATTATTGAAAATTTTTCAGTAATCTACGCCTGCAAAAAAGACTCGCAGCCACCGTGCTGAAGTGCGGAAGAAACCGCGTTTGGCTTGACCCCAACGAGGGAAGTGAGATCTCTGGAGCCAACTCTCGCCAGAGCATCAGACGCCTCGTTGCTGATGGACTTATCATCAGAAAGCCAGAAGCTGTCCACTCCCGCTTCCGTGCTCGTCAGTTCCAGGATGCTCGCAGAAAGGTGATTTCAAAAGTTATCAAAATTTTGAAAATTATTCTTCAGGGACGTCACACCGGTCTCGGTAAGAGGCGTGGTACTGCCAACGCTCGTATGAACGAGAAGACCCTCTGGATCCGAAGAATGAGAGTCCTCAGAAACCTTCTCAGAAGATACAGAGACGCCAAGAAGCTCGACAAGCACCTCTACCACGACCTGTACCTCCGTGCTAAGGGTAACAACTTCAAGAACAAGAGAAACTTGATCGAGTACATCTTCAAGAAGAAGACTGAGAACAGACGTGCCAAGCAGCTCGCGTAAGTTTCTCATTTATAGTTGGAACGAACTGCTCGAAAGATGGTTGCATCAACAGTATTTTCGCTTATTTGTTTTTTGAAAAAAAATTATTTGATTACATTTCAGTGACCAGGCTCAAGCCAGACGTGACAAGAACAAGGAAGCCCGTAAGAGAAAGGAAGAGAGAGCTCAAGTTAAGAGAGCCGAACTTTTCCGCAAGATTTCACAAAGCGAGAAGACCGCCGCCAAGTAAAAGTCTAATTGTTTTTGTTGTTATTCTTGCAATGTCAATAAAATTTATTGTTGCAACGTCTCTTAACGTTCCTATGGTTACCGCTCACCTTTTTACTTGTGTTGGGAATATCAAAACGGAAATGTGTTATTGAACATGTGCTCTATCTAGATTCATCTCACGTATTTTATTCGCCCATCGTGAAATGTTTACGTGAAGAAAAGACATTCACAAACTAGTAAAATGCGGGTAGATCTTCATCCAATCTTCAATATCGAACTTTTCTTCTGTGATTTTTACAACGTGGATCTCGATGATCGTGGATTCTATCAAGTTTGTTTTCTTATTAAAACAGGACCAATTTACCATTCAGATCCGTTTGATTCCTAAAACGAGCCCTGATTTCCTATCGATAGAAATTGTGAATTCGAACCGCTGCGACGTGAGTGATGCGAGCACGTCGACGTCACGAAGATCCAAACTCCTCGACAGGGCTCTCGGTGCTCACGTTCTGAACAACACAATCGGTGTCAGCTCTACAGTGGAAGTCCGTTACATAGATGAGTGTCTACCATTGAGTAATCTAACGTGAAAATTCTCTCGAACAGTTGATTCAGATGATTTATTCACTATTTCACTCCAACTGACTGCTACGACTGACTTCAACAGTACCAAGTCGCTGACATTCGATTTAGAAATATGGTGAGATCTTGCACTAAATTTTGAAAGACAAAGAATGTTACGAACAAAAGCGAAGTGTAGAGTGATGTATAATTAATATAACATGAAAATCGATTCATAATGTACGAAGTCTCACTTGGCACGTTTCCTTCTGATAAGAGTTGGTGTTTTGATTTCGAAAATAGAAGTTTTACTAGTATTATAAAATTTCAAGAAATTTTTATTATAATGTAAAATGTCATAAATTTTAAACCATCGTTTGAATAGAATTCAATGAACAAATTTTAAAAATATACTTTCGAGGTTCGAAGGTGGATTTGTACAGAAATTTTTACCCTAGAAAAATAGATATCTAATGGTTTTAAAAAAAGAGTTGGGTTCAAAAAGTGTAGAAAAACTAAATTTTATCAGAAAAATATGAAATTTAGTACGAAAAAGTAAACTGAATTACGAATCATTAATCTTTTTTCATTTGTCGTTGTCGACACCTCAAATTTAAGGCTTATGTAATGTTTAAAGCAATAGATACAAAGCTAAGATTTGATCAAAGTTTAAACTTGATTATCACAGAAAATTTTGCACCTTGTAATCTTACATGTAAGATTCTTGATAGAAACGATTCAGTACAATTTTTCGTTATAAATACTGATGAATAGATCAATTTTCACCTCTTGAAGATTCAGAAAGTAACATTTCTAATAAAATGTTGTCGCAAACAAAGTTTAAGGTTCCTCGATCGCTTCAGTGATCCTCTTCATGATGAGTTTGCTTTTCTGTCCCGTCGGACTATGCAGGTTTCATTTCTCATAAACAAAAAAATCAACAGATATTTCACCAGATGACGATGGACTTTAATCGATTGACTGCAGTCACACGAGCCATCTACTGGGAGTGTTCAGACGCAGCTGCAACAACCATCCGGGCCTACTCTTCCATGGTTTCAGTTGTTCCCAGAAGAAGAAAACCGCCTCCGGATTCGGTAAGATTTTGATTCTTGTTTATGGAAAAAAAACTCATTAGTTTAAATTTGTCTTACGCGGGGTTGTTTCATGATTTATCTTACGCGGGGTTGTTTATGTTTCATTTCCAAAATGTAATAATAGCATTATAATTTTTCAAAGAAAATAAACGCATTATAATTTTTTAATGAAAATAAACGTTAGGGTGCCATAAAATGAAAAGATCATTTTTATGCTGGAAACTTTAATGAGATGGTTATCCATTAACACAGTAGTAAGTACTAAAATCAACAAAATGCACTTAATTATCGTCTTGTTGAAAACTAGAAAATAGTGATTGACTGACAAGAACAGTGTATTTGTAAGGTTGAGAGAAATATTGGAAATGCACCGCTCTGATTTTATGAGATGAGAATCTAATGGTTCTCTGGACGTACTTTTTGAAGTCCCTGCGAGACGACATAATCTGCCAACCCTCACACCTGTGTCATGAATTATTCTCAATTTGCAATCTGCAATCAAAAGTAATTTCCTTTTTTATTAAGCTTAGGTTAGGTTGGGAGAACAACTTGTGAAAAACCAAGTTTTTGATACAAAAATCAAGCAAATGTGATGCCGTGAGGGTTGGTAGATTATGCCGTCTGCGAGGGTCTTATTTTTTGTGGGCGTCAGGAACGAATTTTATTAGCACTAACGAACAAAATTTTTTTTTGAAAATTGAACTTATGAAATTTTTGAATCACGAAAGAATTTTAAATTTTGAAAAATATCGTTAGGAATATCTGAAACAGATCCGCTACAAAGTTGTAAGCTGGGTATGGAATTTGTTTTAAAAAGTAAGAATGGTTTTAAAGTTGTTTGAAAATGACAAAATCGTTAATTCAACGATTAACGGTTCACATATCTTCCTCTACCTGTAAAAAAGTCTGACCTCCGTAAATCGGTTTCTCAGTTACCGTAGCAGTTTCGCTTCGAAAAACATAAACGATTAAGTAATGCGCCTTTAATTTCAATAGACTGAAAGTAGGAATAATAATTTAAATCAACAAAGATCTAACTGTTCGTTGTGAGAGTCCCGACCCTACCGTACTCATTTTACAAAAACACGACTGGCGCGCGTTTCAAAACGACCATGTGAACCGCACATATCTAGCAAAAAGTCTGACCGATTTCAAACTCGCGGCAGTCGCATTTTTGTAAAATTAGTACGGTAGGGTCGGGACTCTCACAACGAACAGTTAGATCTTTGTGGATTTAAGTTGTTATTCTTACTTTCAGTCCATTGAAATTGAAGGCGCATTACTTAATCGTTCATGTGCTTCAAAGCGAAACTGCTACGGTAACTAAGTAACCGATTTACGGAGGTCAGACTTTTTTACAGGTAGAGGAAGATATGTGAACCGTTAATCGTTGAATTAACGATTTTGTCATTTTCAAACAACTTTAAAACCATTCTTACTTTTTAAAACAAATTCCATACCCAGCTTACAACTTTGTAGCGGATCTGTTTCAGATATTCCTAACGATATTTTTTTTTTTTTTTTTTTATGAGTAGATCAACTTTCAGTTACTGTAGTTCAAAAATTTTACTTTTCCCATTTTTTTCATCCCAGATTCAAAAATCGTAACGGAAAAATGTTCGAAGTAGGTAAAACTATAGTTGGGAACAGTCTGCAACGTTCATTATGTCAAGTAAAACATATATTAAAGTACAAAAACTTTTGAAAACGAAAGCGGAGGTCGACAAAGCGGTTGCAAAGCGGTTTTATTGTCTTATTCCCTTGCCGATGTGTGTGTAATCATTGCTAGAAACAATCATAAATCAAGAAATTCTCACAAGAACAATTGCAGCCACTGTCGGTTAAACTCCACGCATACTACAAGTCGGTCTGTCTTGCTTTGCTTCGAACCACGGAAAGTATAGTCAGTCACCAGATAGCGTATCGGAAGCTGATAACAGATCTCGGCATGAGAGGTTGTAAATATTTACTAGTTAGTAGGATTCAAAGAAAGGTTCCAGAAGCGATAAATGTGGATGAAGAGTTGAAGGTCCTTCTGAAGCGGATCGAAGAATCTGAACGACCCTGGGCGACGCTAGAAGCGGAATGTGTCACGTTGAGTGCTCGGTTGACGTCGATCTTTGAATCCATGGTCCAGAATATGATAACTCTGAGAGGTAACATTACAAGCTTTGTTTAGAAGATAGGCTAAAATTCATTACCGCAAAGCGTACAGCAGGCTCAATTTACAAAAAGCCAAGAAAATAAACAAGAATACTTCGAAAAGAGGGTACTGCGGCAGGTCGGTCAGAACAATTACCAAACTGCAACAAAAAATGATTTTGCCGTTTTGTCGTCAAAACGTCGTTGAAAGGAGTTCCTGTTTGGTTCACCAACAGAAATATTATAGAAATAACGGACCATCAGCTGATCGACTACGCCAAATGGAGACGTAGCGTTCTGAGCGAAACGTTTTTCTGTAGAGAATACTCGAAAACAAACATCCTTGGACAGTCTTCAGTGAACGCGTCAGAGGTAGAACATCAAAGTGGGAGTTAATTGAATATTGGTTTCAGTTGTTCGCTACAGTATCGAAAGGAAAGTACCTGCTGAAATTACCAAAGTTTGCACTTTCGTGTGCTGCTACAGACTCACCTGCTGATGCGTGGTATGCTTTTCAAAGTTAAATTTAAAAAAAATCTAATTTGAGTTGAAGCGATTATTCTTACCAGAAATAGCTTAAAGAGGTCCGGCACACACTGCTGGTTTTAAAAAAATCATACATTTTCAATTCTAGAGTCAAAAATTTTGATAGAAAAATGATATGTAAAACTGATTATAAAGATGCGAAAACGGGGAAAATGGGTTGAAGTTTTAGAAAATATTCAAAAATGAAATAATGAAGTGAGTGCGCTCCGAGAAAGGTCTTGCAAAGCGGTTGCAGAGCGGCTATATTCCATTATCCTTGATCCAGACTGTTTTAGAAGATTAAGATATCATATCAATATTGATTAGTTTCCTAGCTTATCTGTTAGAACCATGAAATACGAAAACTTGATAGCAACACATATCTTCCTCTACCTGTAAAAAAGTCTGACCTCCGTAAATCGGTTACTTAGTTACCGTAGCAGTTTCGCTTTGAAATACATGAACGATTAAGTAATGCGCCTTCAATTTCAATGGACTGAAAGTAAGAATAATAATTTAAATCCACAAAGATCTAACTGTTCGTTGTGAGAGTCCCGACCCTACCGTACTCATTTTACAAAAATGCGACTCCCGCGAGTTTGAAATCGGTCAGACTTTTTGCTAGATATGTGAGCAATAAATCATCGCTAGTTGATTTAGTATGTGTACGGTATCCAAAAAATCTTTTCATTTTCTCCACTTATATCTTATCGGTTAAGTGAACTGTGCATCATGGTGTTTAAAAAAAAGATGAGATGCGAAAGGTCAATATAAAAATGTTTGATTCGCTATGTGAACGATTCAAAGACCCAAAAATTATTATTTTTTTCTTTTTTCCACCCATAGCTTATTTCTGATGTGAGAATTCTTTTTCAGAAAAACGAAACGAAAGGTGAATTTCAGAAAGTTTCAATTTGATTCAATTTTTGAAAAATGTTCCTTATATTCGTTCATTGCACATTCATATAGTAGATTCGAGTTCATGGCTAAGACTTTATAAGATGAATGAAAAACGAAAAATGTAGCATAAAAAGTTTTGTGGTTGGTTTTTATTTTATTTTGCATACTTCCAAAATTCGTGAAACTGTTCATAATTATAGCGATAAGCGAAGAAAAGCGGAACAGTTCATTATTTTTTACAATCTCCGTTTTCAGCCCAATAATTTTCGAAGACGTCTTCACCGCAGAAATGCGCAGTGACGGCGGCATCGACTTTGAAGACGATGAAAACAGCAAATTTCGAAGGAAAAAGAATTCTGCATCACTGGCCCTGAAGAAAATCCGTAAGGAGTCGGTCAAGTCGCTCAGCTTCCTGAAGCCGAAGAAGCCCATTGATCCATCGGAGGCAACTATGAGAAAAGTTGTGAGATTTGCAGCTTTGAGACTTCTAAATTCGAGAAAAAACAGTTTGAAAAAAACGAAAAACAAAACAACAACCAATTAAAAAAAAACTTGGATTTGATTGAGAACAACTTTTGTGAACAGCCTAAAAGCTTCCTATCAACGGTATTCCGTGTCTAGAGTATTAGTTTAATTCCAGGTGAGGTCAAGAACCAAAACACTGGCAGCGATGGAAGGACTAGTGGCCGCTGTAACAGATAGTGAGACGATCGCAAGAGTAGGAAACACGCTGCGTGCCAGCCTGTCCCTGAACGATGTCTCAGCGGACTCTGTGGAGCCGGAAGAATCGTCAACTGGCGACTACAATAGCGCAGAAGATTCACCAGTGACGACGTCGTCCTTGAGTGCAGTGTCTATTGCGATGCCGGTTCAAAATGGTGAGTTTTACTTTAATCATGTAAACAATGTGAATTAGAATATCAAAACGGGCTAAACATCAAGTTAACGAGATATTCAATGAGCATAGCGTTAACGAGATTTTCCAAATTTTAACGACTCTGATGAAAATTTCTTGAAAGGGAATTTTGTTGAATCTGTTCTTTAAAAAATACGAAAAATTGTCAATATTAAAATTATTGTAGTTTATCTACTCTAGTCACACGAATTTCGTTCAAAATAATGATTTTCTCGAAATATGAATTGTCTCAAGAACATTTACAAATGTATTACAGTCACCGAGCTCGACCTCCAAGCCAAAGTTGACTTCATCAAAGAGCGTGAAGCAATGAAAGAACGCCTTCGAACCGCGTGCTTCTACGATGGGTTTGTTCACAGCGAACGTGCGTCGACCTCCCTGCGACCACTTCAATGTCACCCATGCACTTGGGTCGGCTCTCCAAGATCTCATCATAACATGTCATCTATCCATCTGGTCGTTTATGTGCATGGATTGGGAGGTGAGTCGGAATTGTGAACTGAAAATTCGATTTTTGTAAAAGTTCTTGATAAATCACACATATATCGCTAGAAGCATGGTCGTTTTGAAACGCGCGCCAGTCGTGTTTTTGTAAAATGAGTACGGTAGGGTCGGGACTCTCACAACGAACACTTAGATCTTTGTGGATTTAAATTATTATTCTTACTTCCAGTCCATTGAAATTAAAGGCGCGTTACTTAATTGTTCTTGTATTTCAAAGCGAAACTGCTACGGTACTAAGTACCCGATTTACAGAGGCCAGACTTTTTTACAGGTAGAGGAAGCTTTTTACGGTACAGGTAGAGGAAGTTTTATATTTTAACTTGCGCCTTGAGAAATTCTGGTTCCGTGCAACTTCGGTGACCACCCACTAAATTTTTAGATATTTTTGATTTTTTAGGTTCCCGAGATGATCTGGCACCATACCGAAGGGTCCTGGAGCAGACGTTCAGTGCCCATAAAGAGTGCATGAAGTATGATCAGAACGCGAATATGAAACGAGGAAGAAGTGGTATAATTTTCTATTCACATCGGGAATTTTTAATTGAAATGTTGCAATTTGTCGATTCTTACAGTCAAAAAAAGGCTGGAACGCTAGTGGGTCGCGGAAAGTGATTGAACAAAATGTTCGGACCTACAGCGGTCCCCTCTTATTCACAATTTCCGTATATGATTACTATTGTTAACTAAATAAAGACTCTTGCACGCATTGCGGCTGAGCGTTCCGTCACGAATATAAGTTTTCAGAATCACCCAACGAAGAAGACTGGGATATGGAGAGTCTGATGAGCCGAGTGAACCAGACAGAAACATGGTCAGACATCAACACAATGGCTCACAACTTGCTGAATGAGATTTCTGAATATGTGGCTGAGAAACAGTCGAGGGTCAGAAGAATCAGGTGGATTTTTGAATTCAATTCTCCGGAAAAAAAATAATGTAATTTCTAGGTGCTGTGGGAAGCATTATCGAAGTTCCAATAATAATATTGCTAGTCCATAGAAATTTCTTGGTGGCACCTTGAAATGACATTAATTGCATTAAGAAATGTACCGTCAATGTATTTGTGGCACCTAGGAATAACACTACTCTCACCTAAAAATTTCTTTGTGGCACCTAGGAATAACATTACTCTCACCTAAAAATTTCTTTGTGGCACCTAGGAATAACATTACTCCCACCTAAAAATTTATTTGTGGTACCTTGAAATGACATTACTCCCATCTAATAATTTCTTGCTGGTACCTTGAAATGACCTTACTTTCATCAAACAATTTATCGATATCCAATCAAATTAAGTACAAAAATTTATTATTGAATTAAAACATCATAGAAGAAATGTTGAACTATCGAACTACACATGGTGATTCGTGTACTTCTTCTGCGACTGGTTGACATGTAGTGTACTGATACTGGGGGAGGTTGAATGACTTGACATATTCTGGAATTGTGATCTCTGCATCACCATTACGTTTGTTAACCGTCTGCTCATGTCTTTTGGTGTTACTGAAACATTCAATGTCTTGAAGATACGAAAATAACACTTACATCAAGTTTGATAAGTGAGATGTGAACGTTGAAGTGAAAAAGGCGTTAACTCGAGCGTCAGATAAATCATCTGGTTTGTTCAAAACTTCGATACTCCCGATCAGTGAATCTGAATTATTCACCAATAAAACATGTTTAATGAACGTTTGATATTTATTTATTACAATGCCTTTCTAAAAATCACCTGTTATGGTTTTCTGCGTTTGTGCGAGAATCGATTTTCTATTATGTTTATGGATTTGGTAACTGGAAAATTGAAAAACGTTTTTTCGTTTGATAAGCTCAAATATACTTGTAGGAATACGCCGATTCATCACTTACTGTAAACAGTTGCTTCATCAATGGAATAGTCAATTGTAGTTATATGAGAAATTTTTAATTCAAGGCTTCGCTGTAAAACATTAAGGGAGTGTGGAAACAGACCACTAGTTTACCTTCACTTCTTCACCAACTTCTTTCTCACATTAAATAATAATCTTCCCTATAGCGTACGTCCGGAAAAAAGTGATTTCTAGGTGCCGTGGGAAGCATTCCTGGAAACTGAAAGTGAGAGTCAAATGAACATTTTTTTTTACCTATCTTGAGTACGGCGAGTTCATTGGTACTCTCGGTTGTTTGGGAAGTTCACGGCTTTTGTAGAATGTCAATAATATTATAATGGTGTTCCGTAGTTTGACGTTCTGAAAGATTATGTACGAAAAGTCAACGTTCGTGAGAGAATTCAACAATTTCATACATCTGAAGAAGAAGATTGTATAAGAAAGAGAACAGAAACAAATTGAAGAAAAATAAACAACTGACCGAATGCGAAAGTTTTCGAATTGTTACTGGAATGCTTCCTTAACATTATAATGTGCCACACGATACATAAATGAACTACGCCTAACACATAACATTATAATGCCACTATTCGAGCTATGCAGAGAAACCTAATAATGTGTGACTAATGACATTTAAATGTTATATCCCACTAAGGTCACTCCAATATTTCGCAAAATTTCTAGGTGCCACACGATACATAAATGAACTACGCCTAACACATAACATTTAAATGACATTATTTTTTTCCGGAGTTCTAGTTTTTTGGTAGTTTTGAAAAATTCAATGGGATTCCCTGAGGTCGATAACCTCAAATGTATGCTTTTGACTTTAAAAATCATCTTTTTGTTCAAAAACACTGATTGAATTGAAGCATGATAGATCGTAGGATTCTTGACAACATTCATCACATAATGCGAGTTGTATCTATTTCTTGGTAATGTACCTTCAATGTGTCGGTTGAACCATGCGAAGACATAACTACCACCTCAAAATTTCCTTGTGTTTAAATTTCATTAGTTTTACCTAATCTAGAGAATTTTGTTGGAATTAGACTGCTTGATTTTGAAAACTGAAAAGAAATCAAATTTATATTTTCCAGCCTCATCTCTCACTCACTAGGTGGAGTGATCGTCCGCGCGGCGATCCGTCTCGCCACCGACGCCCGAATGCCGTGGCTGTTGCCGCTTCTCCACACCTGCATGACCATCAACACGCCGCACCTTGGACTCGCCTACACCGGTCGTCACATCACATGGGGCGTTCAGTTCGTCAGATGGTGGAAGAGGTCGCGTTCAATGGAACAGTTGGCGTTCCGTGATGCGAGTAACATCACCAACACGTTCCTCTACAAGTTGTCACAAGAAAACACCTTGGGGGAGTTCAAACATGTCATCCTGCTAGGAAACCCAGGTATGATTTTGATTCTGAAGGAAGCTCCGCTTTCAGTAGCGTTGCGGTACAGTATCAAATTGCAGAAGATCTGTTCGTTCCTATGCAGTCAGCTCTGGTCGAGCACTCAAAAGCATCGGCTCGTGACTCTTCTTCGATGGGGACTGTTTACAGGTATGTTTTAAAATTATCTAGAAAAACCTTTCAAAAATCTCGAAAAATCCAAAAAGTTTAAAAAAAAGAAGGCGGAAAACTTAACCACTAGGCGACCGAACACACATTTTTCGTAGATCGAAGCAAACTCTAGAAACGAAATACCGCTGATATGAAGTTCATAGGCTGTTAATAGCGATCTATGAAGTTCATAGGCTGTTAATGAAAATTCATGAAGTTCATGTGCTGTTGTTAAATTTTATGAAGTTCATGTGCTGTTGATGAGACATTATGAAGTTCATGCGCTTTTGATAGAGCTTCTATGATGTTCATAGGCTGTTGATTGGAATTCATGAATTTCAAATGCAGATAATAGATTTTATGTGCTGTCAACAGACATATGGAACCAACCTGTCCCTAGACTATGCTTTTTTTTTCTTGAAAAATTGGCATTTTAGACTGCCCACTGCACCATGTAGGAGGTTAGGCTCGGGTTTTCTGGGGTTTAAACATAGCTGCAACGTGGTATATCAGGTTGACCCCCCAAATCAAGCCATTTTGGTCATTCCTAAGCCTAAATGCACCAGTGCCAAGTAGACATGGGAATTTCGCCACGCCGGCGATGGAGTGGCGATGGCTATAAAGCCAGCACAGCCAAAATTTTGGCTATGAGTGGCTACGCTTGATAGCCGTCGCCACACCATAGCCAAAAGCACCGCCGGCTACGAGTGGCGATGAAATGGCGACGGTAAAGGTAATTTCCTTGACTGATAAAATTTTCATGTTTTTGATTACTATCATTGGTGATATTGTTATCACCTCGACATAATTTTGAAAATGATACATTGTAGAATCTGATACCCGATTCCGACGACGTCGTCGGTGACATCGTTGGTGACATCGTCGACAACGTTGTCGAAAAAATTTTTTTTCCAAAAAAATCAAATGTTGTCAGGATTCATTATGGAATCTGATACCCGATTCCGACGACGTCGTCGGTGACATCGTCGATGACGTCGTCGACAACGTCGTCGAAAAAAATTTTTTTCCAAAAAAATCAAATGTTGTCAGGATTCATTATGGAATCTGATAACCGATTCCGACGACGTCGTCGGTGACATCGTCGATGACATCGTCGACAACGTTGTCGAAAAAAATTTTTTTCCAAAAAAATCAAATGTTGTCAGGATTCATTATGGAATCTGATACCCGATTCCGACGACGTCGTCGGTGACATCGTCGTCGAAAAAATTTTTTTTTGAAAATTTAAAACTTTTTTCTGAATTAATTTTAGAATCTGACATTCGATTCTGACGTCGTCGCCGACGAGATCGTTGGTGACATCGTCGACGACGTCGTCGAAAAAAATTTTTTTCCAAAAAAATCAAATGCTAACAGGTTTTATTATGGAATCTGATACCCGATTCCGACAACGTCGTCGGTGACATCGTCGATGACATCGTCGACAACGTCGTCGAAAAAAAAATTTTTTTGAAAATTGAAAACTTTTTTCTGAATTAATTTTAGAATCTGACATCCGAATCTGACGTTGTCGCCAACGAGATCAATGGTGACATCGTCGACGATGACAAATATCAGATTCCATACTGAATCCTGACAACATTTGACTTTTTCGAAAAAAAATTTTTTTCGACGACGTCGTCGACGATGTCACCAACGATGTCGTTGGCGACGACGTCAGAATCGAATGTCAGATTCTGAATTGAAATAAGAAAAAGTTTTCAATTTTCGAAAAAAAAATTTTTTTTTCGACGACGTCGTCGACGATGTCACCAACGATGTCGTTGGCGACGACGTCAGAATCGAATGTCAGATTCTGAATTGATATTAGAAAAAGTTTTCAATTTTCGAAAAAAAAATTTTTTTCGACGACGTCATCGACGATGTCACCGACGACGTCGTCGGAATCGGGTATCAGATTCTACAATGTATCATTCTCAAAATTATGTCGAGGTGATAACAATATCACCAATGATAGTAATCAAAAACATGAAAATTTTATCAGTCAAGGAAATTACCATTACCGTCGCCATTTCATCGCCACTCGTAGCCGGCGATGCTTTTGGCTATGGTGTGGCGACGGCTATCAAGCGTAGCCACTCATAGCCAAAATTTTGGCTGTGACTGGCTACGCTTGATAGCCATCGCCAGCCAATCGCCGGCGATTTTCCCATGCCTAGTGCCAAGCGTGCTTCATTGTAAAAAATTTCAAATCAGAAGTCAGTGTAACCCAAGAATTCTTTATTTTTTTGCAAAACTGATTTTTTCATGAATTTTCGGGTTTATATGAGGAGAATGATATAGTATATCGTTAGTAGCAAATTCACAAATCCAAAAGCAGTGATAGGCAACTCCCAAGTGTCAGGGAAATTTTTTAAATGTTTCAGAACAATTTTCACGGATACATACATTTTCGTCATGTCACTAAACGACCAACTGAACTAATAAATTCTGAAATTTTTTTTCAAACTTTCTGTATGAATGAATCACTGATATTCGCATCACAACGCGAAAAAATCAGTAACACAAAAAAATAAAAATAAAACATCCTCCGTAAATCGTGTTTACGATCGTCACGCGGCGTGTCGTATTCGACGTTTTTCTTTTCTTTTTTTAATCATGTCACCTTTCTTTTAAGTTGTTCCGGTCATTTATTCGATTTCTCTTACTGTGTATAGATGAAAATATTTTTTTTGGATTGAATAGTTCCACTTGAAGTTAGTGAAATCGTTAAGATCTTTGTTTTTCAAATATCAAATTTAGGCCAAATTTGTAAATTAATGTTTGACGATTTACTTCGGCTCCAATTATTTGTTCAAATTGTTTTAATATGCTGTGTTTTTCACCTTTCCGTAGATTCAAACTGATAGACGGATTTTATATCTCTATTACAGAAATATAGCTTGAGATGCTCAAAATTCATCAAATTCAATAAGCCAACAGAAACGGAACCTGTACATTAACGTGTTTTTTCCACTTTTTGAAGCCGGGATTATACTTAATAGAATCTACCTTCTCAAAATCATTTCTTGTCTCCTTCCAGTCACTGGAGATCATGGAAAATATTCAGAACTCGACTGGAGAAAAATTCAGGAATGGTGTTTTTCGAAAAGGTTGGTTTTTGTTTTTAATTAACAAACCAATTTATCTTGATTTCAGGTCTGCCGATGACTAGGATCAAGTCAAAGGGCGACTGCAAATGAAGACATTTAAAAAGCAGAAGTGGTGAGTATTTTCAAGTGAGTACTAAAAAGGCGGGAGTGAACAAGTCGACAGAGTATAAAATCTGGCGTCCACAACGTCATCTAGTAATTTCAATGAAGTAGTGAAAAAGTTTGAATGTTTAGTAATCCTCTCAGTTTGAATTTAGTTAAATCAAGTAGTTATAATATAGTTCATCCCGCAACGCGGACTGAAATGAAAACAGTTGGAATGAAAGAAAAAGGAAGGATAGAAAAAATAACGGACCGTTTTGAATATCTTTTATTGAATTTCTGCTTACAGACAGTCCAACATCAATATGAATTATAAGCGATGTTAATTCACACGAAATACCTTTTCTCAAAAAAGTTCTATTATTAATATGATTCTGGAGTTTGTAGTGTTGAAAAATAATTCCTGAGACCGTGTCGACATAACCATCATAGAAAATAAAAGTCAATTGAAAATTTACAGAACCGAAACCCGCAGCCCAGAAGAGATCGAAGAGAAGGTTCTACTCAAGCCTCCGCCAATCTTCGAAGAGTCAACCCTCGCCCGTCACCATAAAGACAACGACCCGTATGATCTCAGAGAATGAGAAAAGGTACACTGAATCTCGATTTTTTTGAAAAAGTATTTTCAGGTACGATACCCAGAACTGGCAATCAGATGAAGGACGAAAAAATATAGTCCCACCTAGTATGCTTGTTCAAATTATATGTCTGATAATTGTTTGTTTTCGATAAATTTCGTTATTCGGTACTGTTCTGATGATAGATTCTTTATGAAGTTCATAAGATGTTGATAGATGATTCATGAAGTTCATAGGCCGTTGATATCAACAGCGCATTTGCGTCATAGGCCGCAGATATCAACAGCCTATGAACTTCATATCAGCGGTATTTCGTTTCTAGAGAAGTTCAGCATATTCGGAAACCTTAGAGATCTGTCAGAATTTACAATTTCAGTGTGTCCTGGTGGCAGATAGAATTAGAATGTCAGATGGAGTTCATTGAAAAATGTAGGAAAAATGTGTTCTACCGAACTGTTGGAAAAAGTCAAAATTATGACTGATTCAGATAAAATTACAGTATTGGAATTGTATATACAGTTAACGATAGAGTGGCCATAGAAAAAGTCGAAACTGAGATTTTTCCGCGTTGTATTCTTTGGAAAATTTCGAGATTTTATCATTTTCGATGATTTTCTAACAAAAAAGATCAAATAGTGTGAATTAGTTAAAATAGTTTTGCGCTTACATTCAATAATGAAATTTTAATGAAAAGGAATTTATGAAATGTTCCAGAAACATGGTCAGCAACGTGTTGTCGAACATCAGAGACAGTCAGAAGACGGAGACCCTTGTAAGATACATGACGGTACATCGAAACCAGACTGCGAGCGCCAACAAACTAACCGGAAGAGCAGCTCACATTGCTCCGGTAGAAGATTACATATTCATAGAGAAGCTTTTCCTTGTTTCCGCCCTGAAGTACTTTGTATGATTGCATCCAGAATTCTAGTAGATTGTAGCCTTTTGATCGATTGTCTATACCGCGTTTGAATACGGTACTTTTCATCTCTGATTAGTGTCACTAGGAAAAGGATTAACCTAGTTTTAACATTTTTGATGCAATTGAAAAAAATTAAAAAGTAGTCAAAATGACTTTCATTTTCCTGAATTAGGCCTTTGAATACGGTATTTTTGACCATTCTTGGTAGGAAAAATAAGTAAGAAAAAGGTAAACATAGTTTTAACATTTTTGATGTAACGAAAAATTTCAAAATGAGTCAAAAATGGTTTCAATTTTCAGAACATTTTATAAACCAATCATACAGTTATACCAATTACTGTAATTGATTTTTCTCCAAAAAACCTACCATAAACAGAAGTTTACTGTAGTCAAATGTTCCAGAATTAGGCCTAAAAAAGCGCCTAGTATAAATAGTCCTCTGCAATTCAACGTATCGCCATTCCGTTCTTCCCGCATTCCAAAGAAAACTCAATGATCTCTGTAAATCGGCACATTCCGTTCATTCCTTGTCTTTCTCGTGTGAAAAGTCTGTATTTTTTGTAATAATGAATTTTTCTCTTATTCTGGTGGTTTCTGTTTGAAGGTTGCACACCGTTGTTTATCTTTCCCAATGAGCTTGGTCCCACTGTTTTCCCGCGCGGATCCAACCTATAGGAACGGTTGATATCAATTTTGAACATGTTCTTAACGTGACCGTTCGGGCAATGGTCGTTTTTATTTCACAAAAGAAATTCCATGCAGTGGCCTCGGGATCATTTTTAGTCTATATGAATGGCGAGTTTTTTTATAAACTGTCAAAAAACGGTTTTCACCTGTTTTTTCTCGAATTTCTCAGCTTGTGACTTCATTCCAGCCGAATTCCATTTCCATTTCACAATCTTGAAAAATGTGCTAAGAAGCTGTTGCGTGTTAATATTCAGCTCAATCGGTCGAATGATTTGAAATTACAGCGGAAAACGAAAAAATATTTAGTTGAGTTACTGTAGGAAACGCGTTGGCGGGCAATTAGTAAAATGCACCCCGTTGCACTCTGCACTCTGCACTCCGTTTTCAAAAATGGAGTGCATGCACTTTTTTTTCATTGCACTCCATTTTCAAAAATGGAGTGCATGCACTCTTTTGTCATTGCACTCCGTTTTCAAAAATGGAGTGCATGCACTTTTTTTTCATTGCACTCCATTTTCAAAAATGGAGTGCATGCACTCTTTTGTCATTGCACTCCGTTTTCAAAAATGGAGTGCATGCACTTTTTTTTCTGCACTCCATTTTGAAAAATGGGTTGGTTCGTAGTTTTACCTTCTGAAAAGGAATTTTTGAACGTAAGTAGTAACAAAGTCTTCACTTTCACTTTTTCAGAGCTAACCAAAAATATTTCAAACATGTTTTTTTAAAAATATTCTTTTGATTTCCTTAACACTTAAAAATTCAATTGAACAGTGCTAATTTATTGAAACGATAATTTGTAAAATCACATTTTCAAGCTGTTAGTTATAATATTCGCCTATCATTCTATGTATCTCTTTGAATGTTCTTACATGCATCATGGTTTAGTTCCGAAATTGATTCCTGAAAAACTAATCTGTAAAAGATGTTAAATTTATTTTCAACAATTTGAAAAAATAAACAACGGTACAAGAGAATAAGATCAACTTGTGTTGGGGAGAGGGAAATATTGAATACTCAACGAAATTTTCAGATGAACGTACTTTTCTTCTGGGTAGAAGTCGTAAACTTGTTCTATTACACTGCGAAGGTTCTGACTGAATATTGATTTGAATTCTGCGCCTTTCTAGCCGTCAACATCATCCTGTGTCCTGAGCCCGCCACCATCATCAACGTCAATTTGAATGAAGTCGAAGGTCGCCTCTGAATATGTCATATATATTTCTGCTTAGCAATATTCCTGTAATCATCCATAGAAAAACCACTGAGTGAAATCTTATCTTTAAAGTCAAATATTAACCTTGATCAGTCACTGATTGGAATTCGGCGCCCTTCGAGCCATCAACATCATCCCGCGTCACGAGCACGCCATAATCACCAACGTCAATTTGAATGTCCAAGGTCGCCTCTGAATATTTCATTTATTTTTGCTTAGCAATTTTCATTTAAGTCATCCACATTATCGGTGTGACGTGATAATTCTTTTCTTTGAATGAGCTGACTATGTTCGTTAGCTTCCACACTCAACATTATTCCAAAAATAGAAACGAAAAACTTACATTTGTTTTAAATAACTTTTCGTGTCGATACGGCTTCTCTCAATCGTTTCAAAACCACCATGGTTTCTATTTCACGTCTGAAAGAAAAAATTAAAAATGTTTCTTACGTGTTGACATTTGAAAAATTATTTTTCAAAATAGAGTATGCTTTATAAAGAAAACACATTTTCTTGCTGATGAATTCTATTCATCAAAAAAATCGGACTTGATAATTGTTAAAAAAACTTACATCAGTAACCTCCATGACATGAACATCAAAACATCTGTTACTACTTACGTTCAAAAATTCCTTTTCAGAAGGTAAAACTACGAACCAACCCATTTTTCAAAATGGAGTGCAGAAAAAAAGTGCATGCACTCCATTTTTGAAAACGGAGTGCAATGACAAAAAAGTGCATGCACTCCATTTTTGAAAATGGAGTGCAATGAAAAAAAAGTGCATGCACTCCATTTTTGAAAATGGAGTGCAATGAAAAAAAAGTGCATGCACTCCATTTTTGAAAACGGAGTGCAGAGTGCAGAGTGCAACGGGGTGCATTTTACTAATTGCCCGTTGGCGAGGTAGATCAATCAAAATTTTATTTTTGGCATTTTTGTCCCTTTTTTTCAAACGTGAAAAATTATGTGCGTAGTAATGTAAATCTCTTGTTAGACTGAAGTTAGGTTTAGAATAGCATAAGGTTTGACCTAAACCTAAAAAGGACGTGATTGATATGTGCCCAGCCACGTTTTTGACGTTTGAAAAATTTCCTTTCTTCCATGGAATGTACATCATCACTAATTAGCTATTTTCCAGTGCTATGGGAGATGTAAAACATCTTTCTGTGGCAGAAAAGGCTAAAATAGAAGCATTTTCAAAGGCGGGCAAGTCCATACGGAAAATCGCAGTAGAACTCAGAAGATCGCCTTCTTGTATTTGCAAGTATCTGAGAAGATGTCAGCTACCACCCAAACCCGAACGCCGTGGGAGGAAAAAGGTTCTGAGTGACCGTGAGAGAAGCCTTCTCATCAGTATCGCGTCTAAAACTAAAATTGGAGTGCGCCAGTTGGCTGCCAAATTGCCTCAACCGATCTCTTATACTACAGTTTGGCGTGAAATCAAGCGTTTTGAACAGCTGAAAGATCAAAAAACGAAGAGAGCGCTCTCACAACAACAGAAAAACGTGGAAGGAAATAAAAACCTCGTAAGTTGAAGTGTTGACAAAAACAAACTTTCAAAAAAACAAACTTTCAAAAGTTGACGCGTTGACCGATTGAGTTGAAACTTGCCACAAATGTATCTTAGCACTTTCCTAATGAAAAAGGCTGTTTGGTCACACTGTCTTTCCGGGACCAGTTGATTAGTTGATTTGCGTCGGATCAGAGCGGTCTCTACGCTACTCCTACCAAAAAATTCACTCCTACCGTGCGATGCTGCGCGGTCAATATTTTCTTCCATGGTAATGCTACCAAGATACCATGAAATGACAGTGTCTAGCATATCTTCTAGGGTTTCAACTACGCTGAAAACGATAGAATTGGTCTCAACAGTTGCGGAACTGGTTTCAGAGTTATGGTCCGAAAAACACAGAAAAATTTTTTGAGCCATAACTCTTGGGCCAGGTTGATTCCACATTTTTTGAGATCGGTTATAATGTCTACAGCGTGGTTGAGAACCTAGAAAATATATTAGACACTGCTATTTCATGGCGTCTTGGCAGAATCAAAATGTATGAAACACGAGGCCGCGCAGCAGCGCGCGGAAGTTATGAATTTCAAACTTTATGTGTAATTTCGAGGTTGAAAACCTGGGAGATGTGTCATTTTTGCCATGTTAGTTTTGGTTTTCAAACGTGACAGTCTTGAAATTGATCCTTTTCATTTCACACGAGTGAACTGGGTTCAATAGAATCAAATCAGAAATGCAAGCTAAGAAATTCGAGAACATGTAGGTGAACACGTTTTTTTCCACACAGAGTGAAATCAAACTAATGAAAGGAAAGCATTAATCGTGTCAGCCATCAATCAAAGGTTTAGATGAGCAAGCGGAAGAACAAAAGGAAAAATACGACATCTCAAGAGAATGGAGAAAAGAAACAAAAAGTAGAAATGGAAGTGGAGTCGACGTCGAAGGCATCTGAAGTAAAGGTACCTTTATGAATTTTTGAAATTCTGAATTTAAAATTACAATAACTAAATCGTTGTGGTCGATGTAGAAGTTGTTGTTCAACCTTTTTATTTCTCGGTTATTTTGTGTGAATTTATTTTTAATAAGTGAGCAAGAATTATTGATACAAAAGTTAACAAGTCTCCAAGATCTTTTTTTCCAAACTTTTTTGAACGACCTAAGCAGATTTTGTTGTCCAACTAACGATTTCTATGTAGTTGTAGCTAACAATTACCACTCCTACTTCGAATTTTCAAAAAAAAAACTAAAGAAAAATTCAAAATTTTTAAAAATCACACTGTCATTCCGCGACTTGTTCTCAGCTTATAGGGGTCGGATAATAACGGTCTAAACGTCATGTTGTTATCCATCCTATCTAACCGAGCGCTGCTGCGCGGCAAGCGTTAAAAAATCAAATATGACCTAAATTTACAGACCAGTTTCAGAAACCGAAATTCGCTCTCACCAAGTTCAAACGGAGCCAGCTCCCGATCGACCTTGTCGAATGGCAGCTGATGTCAGAACTCGTCCAGAATGACACCCTCGTGGTGATTGGTGAAACAGGATCCGGCAAGAGTACACAGTTACCACAGGTGAGTCGATGAGAAAACACCTTCGAATTCGTACTTCAGATGTGTGTTCGCCTCGGAATGGCGTCCAATGGTGCAATTGGTGTAACCCAGCCACGGCGAGTGGCGGCAGTCTCACTAGCCACCAGGGTGTCAGCAGAAATGGGATCGAGGCTCGGCCAAGAGGTTTGTTTCTGTTAGATCTAATTTTATTTTTTTTATTCGAATAAGAAAAAACTGAAAAGTTCGAAAACGCGAGGAAATCTCTTGTGAACTCAGATTTGAGGACCTAATTACTATTCACAAAAATCTGAACAGACCTGACATTTTTCGAGTAAAACATGCAAGTTGAGTATATGTTTTGTTTCCTCAAAAAAGCAAAAACTGTTACATATTTTCTGTTTTCAGGTTGGTTATCACGTGCGATTCGAAAATGTGACGACGAAAAAGACGAAAATCGAGTATATGACGGATGGAATTGTGTTGAGGTATGTGAATATAGTCACTGTGAGACCTGTCACGGTTACCTCTGAACATATTTTCTCACTGAAACTTGTGAGCTGTTTAGTCTTGCTCTCTCTCTCTCTCTCTCTCTCTCTCTCTCTCTCTCTCTCTCTCTCTCTCTCTCTCTCTCTCTCTCTCTTTCTCTCTCTCTCTCTCTCTCTCTCTCTCTCTCTCTCTCTCTTTCTCTCCGTCTCTCTCTCTCCGTCTCTCTCTCCGTCCTTTCATCCGTCTCTCTCTCTCTCTCTCTCTCTCTCTCTCTCTCTCTCTCTCTCTCTCTATCGTTCTCAGCCTCTCCAAATCTTACTTTCCAGAAAAGCCCTTGCCTCACCACTTCTGAAAGACTACTCAGTGATGATCATCGACGAAGCTCACGAAAGAAGTCTCCATACGGATGTTCTCATGTGTAAGTGATTTATTTTTTAAAATCCCCAGCACGACTATCAGGTGTACTCAAAGAATGTCAAGAAAAACGGAAGAATACTGAGAAACCGCTGAAGCTCATCATCATGTCGGCTACATTGCAGGTGAACTTTGATTGAAGATAAATTTGAAAGCGAAAGAAACGATTGTTTTATGATTTTTGTATGAATAACGACAAAGGAAAAGTTAAAAGTTGCTTTGAGCAAGAGTCAACTGAGATCCTGTCGAAAATCGAAGTTTTCAAGACCTAACGATTCCTTTTAAAAAATTTTCTCAGTTTAACCGCGTTTCCATCTGCACAAAAAAGTAAATTATAATAAAAATAAATTTTTCAATTTCTTATAATAAAAGTTACTTCTCCGGAAAAAATAAATGTGATTTAAAGGTGCCATAAGAATCTTTAAAGACCGTCAAAAGTTCTTTATGGCACCTTTAAATGCCATTATTTTCTCCGAATGTTAATTAAAACCATCTGAGATATCTTTATGGCACCTTTGAATTCCATTTAAATATTAGGCGTTTCTGAGATGACTTCAAAGAGTATTTAAATGTACACCGGATGTCATTCAAAGATTAGACATTTCAAAAATGAAGAATTGTAATCAATCACATTTTAATGTGAGAACATAAAAGAACTTCAATTCAGACATAATCTTTAAATCACATTCATTACGGAGTTCTGCAGATTGCAGACCGAGAGAAAAATCTTAACACTGAAGACAAAGACTTGGATTTTCGTGCATTTTAAAAGCTTTTCACTTATCTCAAGGCAAAAGTTTCTTTTAATTCTACATCATCACTGAACATCTGAAAGAATTCGTACTCTCCGAAACTTTCATGTTTTTCTTCCCAGGCTCAAAAGTTCAGTGACTACTTCAACAACGCCAAGATTGTAGTCGTCTCAGGAAGGACCTACCCGATTGAGGTGAATTGTGATGATTAGTGTAGAATATAGTTGAATTTCAGATGTTCTACGCGTCGAAAGGTCAAGACGGAAAAGCGATCTCATCAAGTGATTATGTCTATAACGCAATGGTCACAGTGAAAGATGTTCATTTGAATGAACCGTCGGGGTTGGTTTTTTATTGCTCACTTTTTTGCTCCAGAAGTTAATTCAATGATGATCGAAAATTTAAACTTTTCAGACACGATATCTTGATTTTCTTGACTGGTAGTGAAGAAATCGAGGTGAGCTTTGAAAATAGGAAATTGTATTTTTAAAAAAAATGACAAACAGATGGGAAAGAGCTCTGGGAATTGTAATTCAACAAAGTCCGGGTAAATCCAAACCAGATAGGTATAGTTCTGGAAAATCTAGGTTTTTCGACTCAAATGGGTCTAATTTTGGTCGATTTTGACTAGAACTTGTCGTTATTAACCTTGATTTTGTCGATTCTCAACTCTCTTGAGTCTTGAACTTATGAAAAACTTGAACAATTTTTTTTTCTGCTAAAACTGTTCAATTCACGTTTCTAAAAAAGCAAATGTTGGGACAAAAAATAAGTGTTTCCAGAGTTTTCCTCATTACAGTAAATTTAATAATAATAACTTTATTTGTTGAAAATAAAGTTCATAAGCTTCGTGACGGCCAGCAATAGCCGCCATGAGCACAGATAATGGGCGTGGGAACCATAGGAGAACCTTTTGAAAAGCTGCTCCGGTCAGAACAGTTGTGCAATTTTTTGCAAAAAGTACGTTAGATAGCTTTGTAAGATTACCGGAGGAAAGGAACTGAATATGAGTGTTAGTAATGATAGAACATTGGTGTTAGTTGTTCGACCAGGATATTCAGATCAATTCCAACCAGTAGTCTGACAAATTGTATTAGACCCTAATTTAAGAAGGTTCCCAACAGTTAATAGAACAAGGTTTAGTAATTGAAGACAGAATAGAATAGTAATTATGAGAACCGTAGGTGATAGAAGGAGGAACTCATCTCTGCATGCATCCAGAACTGCTGTAGATTGTAGATAGATACCGCTGGTTGAATTTTCGTATTTTGGTATGTCTAAATTTTTAGAAATGAGTTGGAGGAGGTGGCCAGAAGCAAATATCAATTCTTGTAACTCAGGTGGTCGCCAACCGACTACTGGAGCTCAACAAAAGTATTCCGCGCGAGAAAGACGTCATCCTGCCAGTTCCTCTCTACGCAGCGCTCAGACCAGAACAACAACGAGAAGCGTTCAAGAAGGCACCACAAGGATCGAGAAAAGTGATTCTGTCTACGAACATTGCAGAAACATCGGTCACCATTCCGGGCATCAGAGTGGTCATCGACTGTGGAAAGGTCAAAACCAAGTGAGATTTCTGTATGAATGTTTGAAAAGTACTGTAAGAATGTATTAATATTTGAAAGTACTGTAAGAAACTTTTAAAAAAGCCGATAAAATGGTATTTTGAGTACTCTTTGCTTCAAAAACTAGAAAATGTGAAGTTCTTAGTGATGAGAGTTGTCATTCTAGTTGTTCTCAAAAATGAGAACAATATTTTTGAAGTTCAATGTCCCTCTTTCAGAAGTTTCAACGCCCTTGATCGAGTAGAAGTTCTCCGAGTACACGATGTGAGCCGAGCCCAAGCGACCCAAAGAGCCGGTCGAGCTGGCCGAGACGCCCCAGGAAAGTGTTATCGGCTGTACACCAAGAAGATGTTCAACGAGTTTGAAGCGGAGAATGTTCCGGAGATTCTGCGGTCGAACCTTGCCGCCTCGTTCTTGGAGCTGTTGAAAATGGGCATGGACAATCCTCACAACCTGCAGTTGATTGATCAACCGGAGAAGGAGAATGTCGATGCGGCACTCAAGGAGCTCAAGGTGATTCTTTCAGTTTATACGCTTTTTTTTCAAATTCGAGAAAGTTCTGAGCCTCGTAGAGCTACAAACCTAGGCACAGGAAAAAGACACAATATAACCGCTTCGCAAGCGCTTTGCCGACCTCCGCTTTCAGTTTCGAAGTGTTTGTACATTGATGAATGTTTCACTTGACATGATGAACGTTGCGGACTGTTCCCAACGATAGTTTTACCTACTTTAAACATTTTTACGTTACGATTTGTGATACTGGGATGAAAAAAAGTGAAATTTTTTAAACTACAGTAACTGAATTTTGATCTACTCTATCCATTCGTTATGCTTACACTTTCAACTGAGTTTGCCGTAGTGTGAGCTATTTTTCATGTTCAGCTGTCATGGTTCATGTTTTCCCGATAATTTTATATCTGACAAATATTTCAGTTTTCTTTTTTTTTACAATCACTGCTTTTTATGTGGGCTCTTTCAAAGAAAATGCCATTCTCTCGAACTTTACCGGCAAGAACTTGAAATTTTCAGTCACTAGGAGCGATTGCATCGAAAGACGACGACGCCACTTTTGAGTTGACAGAACTGGGCTTGAGATTTTGTGCGTTCCCGTTGCCTCCTGATCATGCTAGGTGAATTTTCGCTTTCGAATGAAAATCTAGAGACGAATGTCATAATTTCAAAGGGAAAGAGTCTGTTTGAAAAACTCTACTTCCGATTTCTGTGAAAAAGTTCACTTCCAACGTCCGTATAATTTTAATTATGTGCAAAGAAATGAAGAAATTTTCCAAAAAGATTTTATTGAACTAATTTTTGTGAAATGAAAATTGAAATAATTCAAAATGGTCAGAAGGATTTTTCTTTTCTATTGAGTTTTGAAAAAATCCCTTCAAATTTCAACCCCATATTAGAAAGAAGAAAGAAGATTTCCGCTTTCCAGAGTACTTCTGATGGCCCAAAAAGAAGGTTGCACTCACGAAGCTCTCCGAATCATTGCTGCCATGCAAGCCGAATCCATCTTCTACGGTTCAAACGGCGTTGATGAACGGTCAGAAGAAGAAATCCGACGAGCTAGAAGAAGATTCGAAACGAATGAAGGAGATCACGTGATGGTGCTGAAAGTCATGCTGGCCGCTGATGTTTTCTTCAAAGGAGAGGAAGTGTCCAATGCTAAAGTTAAGGTGACATTTATAATTGAAATAGGAAGTGAGAAAGGTGACAAAACCGAGAAGTAGTATATCGCCGTTCATTTTCATATGAACCTTTCTGATTTCATTTTATTTCGTCTCAAACTTAATGGTTTTTTATCATTTGAAAGATCACAGGAATACGAATTTTTTCTATAAAAAAAGAACTTTGTTTGGAAAAAATGGCACCAAAAATGAACTCTTAATTTATTCCAGGTTTAACTATGAATTAACTTGAGAAAAAAGAGAAAAGCAACAGAAACTGATTCTAGTGATTTTTGAAATTCATCTCCGGGTCTCTATAGAGACTGTTTCGGTATCCTACTTTCAGATGTTTGCAAAAAATTAATTCAGAGTTAATTTTTTTTGGTGCCACTCAATTAACTCTATATTAATTTTTATTTTCTAGAGTATGTCATTAGTTCCAGTTTACGACTAATTTTGTATGAAAGACATTTTGAAATTGAAAAAAAAACACGACCTCACAATTTTTTACACTAGATGAACACCTAACTTCCAGAAGTTCTGTGAAGAGAACATGCTAAACGAACGGCATCTGAAGACTGTCGTCAACATTGTCAAACAGCTCACGGACATTTGTGTAGAGAAAAAGATCAAGACCGAAGCAACGTGTGGAGCAAACTTTGATAAATTGAGGTGTGTTTTGAGTCGTAGAAATGTCGATTTTGAAAAATTAATCGAGGTAGCTAGGGTATCGCACACCTCGGCAAAGGCATAAGACGATATAACCGCTCCGCAACCGCGTTGCTGACCTCCGCTTTCATTTGCGAAAATGTTTGTACTTTGACAAATTTTTCACTTTACATAATGAATGTTGCGGACTGTTCCCACCGATAGTTTTAGCTACTTCAAACATTTTTCACGTTTCGATTTGTGGAAAAAGTAGGAAAAGCAAAATTTTTTGAGCTACAGTAACTGAAATTTGATCTACTCTATCGATTTGCTTTGCTTACACTTTTCAACTGCGTTTGCCGTAGTGTGCGGTATAGGATAAAAACAAGACAATCAATGAAATAATGAAAAAAACACTTTAAAATTTTGGAATAGAACAATTAATAAAGATAAATGAATGGTATTCGATTAAGTAAGCTTTACGATGTTTACCTGTACTCTGTCGATTTTTAATTCCCAGAGAAAGTAGATCAAATTTTAGTTATTGTAGTTCAAAAACTTTTTTTTCATCCCAGATTCACAAATCGTAACGAAAAATGTTTGAAGTAGGTGAAACTATCGTTGGGAACAGTCCGCAACGTTCAATATGTCAAGTGAAATATTTATTAAAGTACAAACACTTTCGAAAATGAAACCGGAGGTCGGCAAAGCGGTTGCGAAGCGGTTATGCTGTCTTATGCCTGTGCTGAGGTGTGCGATTTTCAGTGAAAAAAATTCCATTTGCAGAAAATCTCTCGCTGAAGGACTCTTCATGAACAGTTGCGAGTACGACCGTCAAGAAGACCGATATCGATTGTTGGTGAACCCAGCAATCACCCTAAGGATACACCCATCGTCGTGTTTGGCTAGGGTAAGTCGTAAAAAAGTTGGTCACAATCCAAAAATCTAATTTTCAGTCGAAACCCAGCTGCATAGTGTTCACGGAGCTCATGAAGACGAACGATTTGTACGCGATGTTAGTTTTTTGAACTCTTGTTTCTCCCGTCTCTCTCCTCTCTTTCTCTCTCTCCTCTCTTTCTCTCTCTCTTTCTTTCTTTCTTTCTCCCTATCTCTCCCTCTCTCTCTCTCTCTCTCACTTTCTATCTCTCCCCCTCTCTCTCCCTCTATCTTTCTCTCTCCCCCTCTCCCTATCTCTCCCCTTCTCTCCCTCTCTTTCTCTCTCTCTCACTTTCTCTCTCTCTCTCCCTCTCTCTCTCCCTCTCTCCCTTCTCAATTTTCAACTCGAAAAAACGTTTTTCAGGCAAGTCAGCTTGATCGATAAAGAATGGGTCCAACCACTAGTGACAGCCTACAAGAAAATGCACTAAGCCAGTGGTCCAACTAGGTTTTTAACCCCTAGAAGTTGTTAAGTTTTTGTTTTGTTTTATGTTGTTACTTTGCTTCACTATCAGCACATAAATTTTTTACGATATAAAGTGTTCAGAAGTGTCAATAAACAAAAAGTTTGGAGAAAAAATAAGAAAAAAACGTGAAACGTGGTTTCAAAAAATGATGATGGAAGTACCATTTATTAGTCAGTTCTTCGATGAACCGGCCTTGCAGTCTACTAGCGAATGTCGAGGATCAGGTTAGATTTCGATGAAGGAACCCGCTACACGTCGGACACCTCAATTTAGGCAGTCGTCTGGAGGTTCCCGTTAGAAGTGTCACAATCGTCGCTGGGAGGAAGAACTATCCTGTCGAATGCGTGTACATTGATAGCGTTGAAGTTAGCCGAGAATATTCACCTTCATAATATCCAAATGCCGCATCCTTTCCGGAAAAATGTGAGTATACTGTAGCAGGGTTACGGTATTTGTTGTTGCAGAAAAAAAGCATTTTTTCAGTCGTGAATGTTAAACTTCTTTCTCCGAGGTTTTTTTTCCCAAAATTCAGGATAAAAAGCTAGTTACGAAGGAAAGTTACATGATTTGCAATTTTTCAACAACAATTTCGCTTTTTAACTTGAAAAAAATACGAGAAAAGGGGGAAAATATTGATGTGCGAACGCGCCCCGTAGCAGCTCGGTGTGTTTCACTTTTGAAAAAAAAACGAGATCCTTTCTGACACAATAGGAAGTAAGGTATCAGTTTAACTTTGAGATAATAAATATTACATGAAAGTGGAACACAAAAAACTGTTAGAGTTCGAATCGCTTTTTTTTTTTGAGAAAAACAGAATTACTTTTGACCCCCTAACCCGTGACCTTCAAATTCTCACAACTTTTTTTCAGGTAACGAGAAAAAGGAAGCACGCGACGAGTTCAAGAAGAGACGGCGGTGCTGATGTACTGAGCGAATATACGCTCAAATCGCCAAGAAATAAAGAGTACGATCCGATACGGACGGTAAATCGTAGCCACATGAACAAAAAGATAATGGGAAATTTCAGAAATGCCCCATGAAAGTGATGGGCAGCATGGTCAATGGAATAATCGAAGGCAATCATGTTAGTTTTCTTTTGGTCTTTGTTTGTTTGAGTACAAAAGCGTATTTCTCGCTACTCTCGGTCTTCCTTTCTCTCTCTCTCTCTCTCTCTCTCTCTCTCTCTCTCTAACATGATGTTTTTCTAGGTGTACGACCAACATGCCGGAGAAACATCAAAGAGAGTTTACAATCTTCCTGAAGCCATCACTGCGTGTAGAGAAACGTTCCAAGAAGTTGACTTCACTTTAGTTTCGGATAACATTGAACAGAGCTTGCCGAAGATGTTGAGAGCTGCCATCAGTTGGTGAGAGAGAGAGAGAGAGAGAGAGAGAGAGAGAGAGAGAGAGAGAGAGAGAGAGAGAGAGAGAGAGAGAGAGAGAGAAAGAGAGAGAGGGAGAGAAAGAGAGAGAGAAAGAGAGAGAGAAAGAGAAAGAGAGAGAGAGAGAGAGAGAGAGAGAGAGAGAGAGAGAGAGAGAGAGAAAGAGAGAGAGAAAGAGAGAGAGGGAGAGAAAGAGAGAGAGAAAGAGAGAGAGAAAGAGAAAGAGAAAGAGAGAGAGAGAGAGAGAGAGAGAGAGAGAGAGAGAGAGAGAGAGAGAGAGAGAGAGAGAGAAAGAGAGAGAGAGAGAAAGAGAGAGAGAGAGAGAGAGAGAGAGAAAGAGAGAGAGAGAAAGAGAGAGAGAAAGAGAAAGAAAAGAGAGAGAGAGAGAGAGAGAGAGAGAGAGAGAGAGAGAGAGAGAGAGAGAGAGAGAGAGAGAGAGAGAGAGAGAGAGAAATATTTCTTATAGCTCCGAGTTCCACGGTCAACGTAGACTATTCCTCGTGATAATTGGATGTGTCAGGACCATTCTTCTTGTTTACCAAAGAGATACCCGAACAATCACCCTTTTCGACACTCACATGCATACTGTAGCTAAAGATGGCCAGCCAGGTGAATCAATCGATAATCGATCGATGATTGAGGTTCAGTACAAGAAGGCGCGATCATAGCGACGTCAGCCGAGGAAGACATAAAAAGGTTCGCAACATGGATCCGATGGTTCATTTTTCCGGATGCAGAGATGCAAGAGAAAAAGGTGAGCGTAGCGAGGCGAGTGACTGAAGCTGATCTGTCGTACGTTGATTTTCTACTTAG
This sequence comes from Caenorhabditis parvicauda, assembly GCA_963978915.1. Classification (NCBI taxonomy): domain Eukaryota; kingdom Metazoa; phylum Nematoda; class Chromadorea; order Rhabditida; family Rhabditidae; genus Caenorhabditis; species Caenorhabditis parvicauda. The sequence goes on along the minus strand of OZ022254.1, from coordinate 11,387,681 downwards.
AAATCGTTTGAGCGGAACTACGTTAAGTGACTGTAATGAAAAAAAAAGCAAAAAGCGAAAACTTGAACCCTAACAATTTTTCGTGTTTCAGAACTGTCTAATATTCATGATCTCGTGATTTTTTGGCTTGTTTTCGCGTAGAGATTGCAATCCTTATGTTCCGAGCGTGAAAAACGTGATGTGCGTTACCCTCTCACTAGACTTTGGTTAGGTTTGACCTCTGTCTAAAAAGTAATCATTGGGATTTTCCAAGCGATGTTATAATGGATGGGAAAGAAGAAGTGTAAAAATGTTATTATTAGCATCTGATGATATCATCACTTTTGTATATGATTCTCTGCAGGAGTTCGAAATATCTCTGGTACGATACGTAGGCGAAGCGAAGGTGTCCGGATGCCAGGCAGACCACGTCGATTCTTCATTCACCAAAATCGACATCTTCTCCAAATTCAATATGAATGTGGCAGGTTGGTCTTTATCCAGTATCAAAAGAGTCCAGTCTTCGATACCACCAGGCCATGTTGGGACGGGTTAGTAATATATTTGACCTACCAGACCCTTCTTCACAAAATTCTTTAGATTAGTCATAGAAAAAAGTAAACACGAAAATAAGAGTGAGTAATCGTGAGAAAAAGATTGTTTTTTCGCGATGTTTTCATCTTTTTTTCCCATCAGATGATTTCCCGCCAAAAAATTTGAATCTACAGTTGGGAACTTGAAACATAATCGGGTTAGAATGCATTATACAATGCTGTAGTTTTCAGAGCCTCCAGAAAAGCAGCCTCGAACTATAGACTACAACAATAATGATTGCTAGGAGTAGACGAGACCACCCAAGTTGTATAATATAACTGAAACATTTATCAACATCAAAACCCTGAGTTATTATCGCATCGAAGTATCCACTTTTATCCCAATTTTCTCTCCCCTTTCAACTCGATCTACTTGTTTTGTGCCATGCATTTATGTATTCTTTTCTGATAATTGTGATGAATTTTGTTGATTAATCTGTTGAGTTTAATACTGGGTGGTCTGAAATGGCTAGACAGTCTTAAGGCAATTGGAATTCCTGAAACGCGAAAGTTTGGGGACTGGAAGTTGGACCTACCAATTTTGTCCAAAGACCACCCACGAAGGTTTCAAAAAAATGGAGTACTAGGCGTTCCTCTTTCATTGAAACAGATTCAAGGTTCTGGTCCTGCACACGTTTGCATGTGGCGGAAACTCGTTCCCCAGTTTTGTCCGACGACCACCAACGAAGTTTTCCCGAACATCGACTACTAAGCGTTCCTCTTTCATTGAAACACGCTCGATCCCGACGATACACTTTGCAAGTGTATAAAAGTCCCCCAAATGATGTAATCATCGCATTGCACATAGATGGTTTGCCTCCTCTATGAGGGAGAGAGAAGAGAGAAAGAAGACGCAGACGACTAGAGGCCACGCCCACCGACGGTATGATGAGAAATGAAGGCCAAGGCGCGCTCGCGCGAGTACAACCACCCCTCCCCATCTCTCGCCCATTCTCTCTTCTCCACACAGAGAAACGAAGAGAGAGAGAAAAGAAGGATGAACGTCATCCAGAATCTTCTCGGAGCCGT
>OZ022254.1:11374208-11385880 GCA_963978915.1 Caenorhabditis parvicauda | reverse complement strand
CTATGAGGGAGAGAGAAGAGAGAAAGAAGACGCAGACGACTAGAGGCCACGCCCACCGACGGTATGATGAGAAATGAAGGCAAGGCGCGCTCGCGCGAGTACAACCACCCCTCCCCATCTCTCGCCCATTCTCTCTTCTCCACACGAGAAACGAAGAGAGAGAGAAAAGAAGGATGAACGTCATCCAGAATCTTCTCGGAGCCGTCAGCCCCAGAAGCGACGGTGACGTCGCTGATCGCCTCAACTACTGTCTCACAACTGTTTCACTTATCTGCGCGTCGGCCTTCATTTCCGGATGGAGGTAACTTTTTTTTGATTCTGAGTCTCAAGATCAGTTCCTTGCCGGGGCAGGTATTTTTGTTTTTTGACTCTCATTTCCGGATTGAGATATTTTCTTTTGGTTTCGAGTAGTCTCATGATCAGTTCCTTGTTTTGTTCCTGTTTTTTATTTGTTTCAAAATGAGAATCTTCTATGCGACGTTCGATCGATTCCGGCCAAGAAACTTTTTTTTTGCTTTTTTTGTGCTCCTAACAGTCACCAATTCATATGACTCAGGATCGTTTCCGGTCTGATTTTCCATCTAGTGAAAAAAACGTGATTTTGGGAATATTATGAAAAACTGCAATGATACTCTGGTCTGGGTCAATTTTCGCATTTTGCAAAATCTATGTCGTACATGGGGATGTCTATCAAATGTCTGATTGGGAGATCAATTTTTAGAGACTTTTGCTTTTAAAAAATTCCAATTTTTTACACATTCGATCCTCCTCAACAAAACATTTTCGCCTTTTCCCAATTTCCCCTTCTTCAGCTTCGTCGGATCGCCAATCCAGTGCTGGTTCCCAGCTTACTACAAGGGATGGTGGCAGGAGTATGCGTTGGACTTTGCTACGTGCAGAATACGTATTTCGTGCCGTTCGTCACCGAGCCCGTTCACAACGCGTTCCAGATCGATGAGCACGCAGTCAACATTCCAGTCAACCACACTGACCGTCAGACCAAGCAAATCGGAGTGTTTTGGTTTGCAGTGCGGTCTGCAGTGCGGTCTGCGATGCGGTCTGCGATGCGGTCTGCGGTGCGCTCTGCAATGCGGTTGAGGACTTATCGAGTGAGAGAATGCAAAATATCGATTTTCTTTCTCTACACACTCAAGTTAAATTATGTGGGAAATGAATTGGAAAGGAAGCTTGAACTCGCTGTTTACTGATTTCTGATCTTATTGTCGCCATAGTTTTTTGCCTCTGATTGCTTCGAAAGGCTTGTGCGCAATCACAGGCTATGTTGGGAGGGGTAGTCATAAAAATTGTGGAGGACTCTGCCCCCCTCTCCCCTCGCCGCACTCTCTCACTTGCTCACCATTTGCAGCAGAGAGAGAGAAAGAGAGAGAGAGAGAGAGAGAGAGAGAGAGAGAGAGAGAGAGAGAGAAATAATGATGTTCAGGATACTACCAATGGGTGCCATTCTTCCTCGTCCTCCAAGCCATGCTCTTCTACATCCCGGTCATCATCTGGCGTACCATCTACGAAAACTCGGGTCTCCGTGTCCAAACCATCTGCGACACGTGCAACATCAGCGGAAACATGGAAACGGAACCGAGAGAGAAGAACATGAAAACCATCGCGTCGTTCCTGACCCTGGAGAACAAAGTCGTTGGAGTGACTGGGTCGAGGATCCAGAGCATGACTTCTGGCACCTATGTGACTTCTGCTTACCTAGTTAGTTTTTCTCAATTTTTCAACCCCATTCGCGGTGATTTTCCGCCGCGCGGTCATAAAAACGCCGCAATCGATCATTAGGAAAAACCGTTTTCAGGGTATCAAAGTGCTCTACCTTCTCAACACTCTGTTCCAATTCTTCCTAATGAAGTCGGTTCCTCGGAGTCGATTCTTACTTCTGGGGTTACAACGTGTTCAACGACCTCTGGAACGGAAACGAGTGGGCTGAAACTGGTAACTTCCCAAGGTGAGAGGAGCTACGCTCGCAAAAAAACGATAAGTCGCTCCGCCCCCTTTTCGGGTGGATGAATCAATAACTCGTTTTCTGGGCAAAAATCAATAAACCACGTCATCCAGACTCACTCTGTCACTCTGACCTGGTCAGACACGCAGAAACTACTCTTCAATTATATTCTTCAGAGTCACGATGTGCGACTACAAGGTCAGAGTGCTGGACAATCTTCACACTCACTCGGTCCAGTGCGTTCTGATGATCAACATGTTCAACGAGAAGATCTTCGTTGCTCTGTGGTTCTGGATCATCACCATGGTCATCATCAAGTAAGATTTATTGATTTTTGTGGTAGAGAAAACCCCCACTTTCAGTATACTTAGTCTCGGCTACTGGCTGATCACCGCTCTGAACCCCTTCAACAACAAGAAGTTCATTTACGGCTACCTCAAGAAGGTGAAAGCATCCTGTGGAGAGAAAGAAATCAATAAGTCAATATTCAGATTGACCCATCGGTTACCGACCTCGATGGAAGAAGCGCCGTTCAACAGTTTTGTCTCAGAGAACCTTCGCCCGGATGGAGTCTTCCTGGTTAGACTAGTGTGTAAGTTTTTGATCCTGGGAGAGAGGGTGAAAAGAGAGAGAGAGAGAGAGAGAGAGAGAGAGAGAGAGAGAGAGAGAGAGAGAGAGAGAGAGAGAGAGAGAGAAAGAGAGAGAGAGAGAGAGAGAGAGAGAGAGAGAGAGAGAAAAAAAAAAAGAAGAGAGAGAGAGAGAGAGAGAGAGAGAGAGAGAGAGAGAGAGAGAGACAGGCAGAGAGAGAGAGAGAGAGAGAGAGAGAAAGTAAAGAACATGTTTCAGCCAAGAACACTGGAGACCTTGTGACCAGAAGTCTCGTCGCAGCCCTATGGTCCCAATTCAACCGGTCTGCGAGACGCAACCCACCACCGTACTCGGAACCTCTTCTGATCGGAGCAAAGAAAATCGATGAATCTGAATTGTGAACAAATGAATGAATCAGCCATTGCGCGCTGCCCTCTGTTACTGCTTTAAATCACACTTCTATCTTGCCTTATATAGTTTTTAGTTTCGAAAAAAATCACCACCAAGACCAAAAAAAAAACGATGTTTGATGATTCCCCCCTGCCATGAAGCGTAATAAATGTTTAAAAGTACTTTTTGAATACGTAGTACAGTAGTCAAAGTTGAAACTTTGGCCGCATGCCAGGTGTTGTTTTGCAGTGTTGTACATGCTCTTGCACTTTTCATAAGTGCACTGGGAAAAAATGTGAATCACCATTGTTGTTGGCTGTGCTGCACACCATGTTGTTGGCTGTGCTGCACACCAATTTGAACATATGCGCAACAACTTTTCATCCCTCTTGCACTTTTCATAAGTGCACTGGGAAGAACAATGATTCACCATTGTTGGCTGTACACCATAGTGGTGTATCCCATGCATGGTGATGCCCAAACAACATGCCAGTGCACCCTTAGTTGTTCTCAGTCAGTGTTAGGCTAGGGAAAATGCCTAGTGAGCCCTCAGGACTTGCCTTGTAAGGTATCATCTAGACTTATAACCTAGGGCCCTAAGTCAGTCAATGTTAGGCTAGGGAAAATCACTAGTAACTCTTTCGTTTTCAAGCAATGTTAGGTCCCTACCTGCCTTAATCAGTAGCATCTTTCTGGAAAGTCATATGCATAGCTACTATCAACTTATGGCCCTAACATGTTTCTAGGTTAGGAAAAAGGAAAAAGGAAACCTTAGGCTGTTCCTATTCGCCTTAGTGTGTAGAATCCATCAGAAAATTTCGTCATCTCACAAAAAGATGATCATTCTGCAAAGCTTTTGTCAAGGACATGCTCTTTTTTGTATTTCTACTAATGGATCGACGGGAAACCGACGAATCAATTTGACAAAGCGAAGGTGGGGGTGATGGTTTGTGAATCATCATTTGCGTTGGCGTATAGAGATGGTAAATTTGGGGACCTGGATCGAAATCGTTATCTCTCTCTCTCTCTCTCTCTCTCTCTCTCTCTTTCCTTCTCTCTCTCTCTCTCTCTCTCTCTCTCTCTCTCTCTTTCTCTCTCTCTCTGTCTCTCTCTCTCTCTGCCTGTCCTCTCTCTCTCTCTCTCTCTCTCTCTCTCTCTCTCTCTCTCTCTCTCTTTCTCTCTCTCTCTCTCTGTCTCTCTCTCTCTGCCTGTCTCTCTCTCTCCCTTTCTCTCTCTCTCTCTCTCTCTCTCTCTCTCTCTCTCTCTCTCTCTCTCTCTCTCTCTCTCTCTCTCTCTCCCTTTCTCTCCTACAATACCCTACAAGTCCAATCGGATTAAACCCCGTATTCTAATTCCGTGTTTTCCATTCTGCATTTGATATAGAGTGTAAGAGAACTACATTCCCACCGTGTCAAACCGAATCATGTAAATTTTGTTGCGCGCTCGCAGTCCACTAGATGGAGGAGGGATGGCGAGACGCAGACGAGAGGAGAAAAGAGACACAGACGACGTGATGACTGTAGAAGGCCGGAGGAAAAGATGGGCGGTCCGATGTGCGCAGACTGACTGTGAGAGACGCACCGACGGTAGCCTTCGGTCTCTCTCTTTTTCTCTCTCTTATTCAACCTCCTCCCCCCTACTCTCCTTGTCATCAGAGGGTCTGCACTTACTTACCATTGGGTCCAGTCAAGTTTTAGGGACTAGACCTATTTTAAGCCTAAAGTTACTCAAAAACCAGTACTTCAAATGTTTTGACATCATTCCGGCACTTCAACAGATCATGCTATCTTTTTCCAATATCAGCACTTGACTTCAGCTTGATTTTTTTTATTTTTGAGTTATAAAAACCATTTTTTTAAAAAATGTTTACACCTTATTTCAGTACCTCAACAGATCATCCTATCTTTTTTCGAAATCATTACTTCATTTCATCAGTACTAAGCTTTTCCATGCCCTAAGTTAGTAAAAAAAGAATTAGTTTTTTATATTGTTCCCACTCTAAAAATGTTTGATTTTCATTCAGGTCTTCATTGATATTTTAGTTCTCAATACTTTTTAAAGTTAACTAGTGGAATGTTTCAACTTTAACTCTTCCATCTTTCCTCGGAATAAAAAACAATTCAATTTCTTCGAAATCAATCAAAATAGCTATCTCTTCTTTTCTGTACATTTTCGCATAATTAACACTACAAAAATCAATAGATTTTTTAATTCCTTGCATCTTCCTGTATGACGCAATTTGAACATATGCGCAACAACTTTTCATCCCTCTTGCACTTTTCATAAGTGCACTGGGAAGAACAATGATTCACCATTGTTGGCTGTACACCATAGTGGTGTATCCCATGCATGGTGATGCCCAAACAACATGCCGGTGCACCCTTGGTTGTTTTCAGTCAGTGTTAGGCTAGGTTATATGCTTAGTGAGCCTTTAAGGTGTCTCTAACTACCTTAGTAAGTAGCATCTAGACTTATAACCTAGGACCCCAGGTTGGTTTCAATCAATGTTAGTCTGAGGAATATGCCTAGTGAGCCTTTAGGGTGTCCCTAATGGTCTTATGTTTAGTCTGTAGAATCCTTCAAAAATTTCATCATATCACAAAAAGATGATCATTCTGCAACGCTTTTGTCAAAGACATGCTCCATCTGCAACACTCGTCACTTTTCTGAAAATAGAAGTCGTATCAATGTCCGTCCCACCTCTCAACGCGCCACCAACTCACCACGTGCCCGCCACACTGACTGTTTTCGGCATTTTTCCTCTGTGTCATACACTTTTACGAGCAAAATCTGAACGCTTCAATATGTGATTGTTTTCGAAGACACAACACTTATTAGTCACTCTTTTTTCACCATCAATTTTTCTATACTGTTTGTATGGGAAAAGCGAGGGACCGGCACGTTGAAGCTACCAACGGGGCACAAAAGTGACACGTGTGATGTGAACACAACTCAGTAATTTTCCGAATGTAACTTTTCATGAATCTTCTTTTACTCTATACCGAAGATCTCTCGGCTCACGCAACGTACCCGCCACTAACCGACCACAAACCAGCCACATATCGATTTTCTTTCATGCTTCACTCTCTCTACCAAGGATTTCACTTACCACGAACCAGCCATAATCAAGTCACATGTTGATTATTTCCACTCATGCTATAATCTGAATCAAAGATCTGCTACGTGCCCGCCACAAATCAGCCACAACTGTTTCAGAGTCTCGAACCTGAGACATGTTCTTCTTGGACGTCTTCCTGAAGGGTCTGAAACCCCAGTACGACGATGACAGTATCGATCGTCTCAACTACTACTTCACCCCGATGATCCTGGTCATGTTCTCTCTCACCCTCTCCGCCAAGCAGTAAGTAATTTGACCTACCAAATTTATGACTAATCCGAGTCGAAAAACCAAAAACGTTTCAAAAAGAGAGACCTGTTTTGGGTTTGACGCTTTCGCAGCCGCTCAAACTTGTTGTCCATGAAATTATGAACCCTAATTTTCCCGCCGATCAGAGAGCTTTTTGATCTACCTAACTTATGACTAATCCCAGTCAAAAAACCAAAAATCTTTCAAAAAGGCCTGTTTTGTGTCCGACACTTTCGCAGTCGCTCTAAATGTAAATTTAACGCTAATTTTCTTGCCAATAAGAGAGCTTTTCGATCTACCAAGTTTATGACTTCTCAGTGCTCGAAAAACGATCGTTTTCAAAGTCAAGGAATTTTACGACCGTTTTCAGTAATTCTCGGTCGTTTTCAGAAATCTTCCGTAAACAACCGAGAATTACTGAAAACGACCGTTTTTTCTCAATGAAATGGACCCTATAGGATACAGAAATACCCGATCGTTTTCAGAAAGCACGACCGTTTTCAAAAACATTCCACAAATTTCAATACCAGGGGTCGTCAGCAGGAATCGAACTCCCGCAATGGTGAGAGTGAGCGCACCCTCGTACCACCTGCGCCACGCAGTGCACATCACGGGATCAGCATATGTACACCTCGACATACTGTGGCTTACCACCACTTACACATATACCTGTAGACTCCACCTCCTAAAGTTGAAGGAGCATGACGGGTCTTGATGGGAACTAGACAACACGGACTTTATGTTCAATTTTTTTTTTATTTTCCTATCTCTCTGACTTGTTTTCTTCACTATTTCTCCAATTTTTAACTTTTTCTCTCGAAAATTTGTGAAGTTAATTTTCTGAAAATTTGAAGAACTATTTGATAAAACTAACATCAAATTATATAGTTGGAAAAAACTGTAAAATATTCGAAATTTTCTCTCATGTCCTAAAAGTATCTCCATCCGTATCACTCACTGATATTATTACAGGCGTGCATATCTGAAGGTACAAGGTCCAGCCTGCCGCATGAGTCAGAGAACAAAGTGAGTTGGTTGATGAAGTATTTTTTATTCTCCTATAAAATAGATTAGGAATACCCTTATTACTTTGTTCAAAACTATTTTTCAGGAATCGTGATCTTACGTGCAAGGGCATGCCCTTGTCCGCAGAGGTTACCGCAAGCGTCCAGTCACCAAGGGACAGACCTACGGAGAGAGGTGTGTTTGATTCTGGCTGCTGCAGTTGGAGGTGAGTATTGTTGTCGTTCAAAAGACCGAACTTTGCTCCACTCTTATAACTCTCGTTACAGGTCAGTATCGAATCGATCGCGTACGCAACAGTCACGTCGAAGCTCAGTCCTGTTACCAAGAATTGTACGGTAAGTTTTTCTTTTAGTTTTTCTAATTTTCACTACATGATAGTGAAAAAATGTGGTTATTAACCCTTTCTCTCTCTCGTTTAAAGAGTATGAGTAAATTCCAGTTTCTTCGACCGATTATAAAGTTTCCCGACTGATAGTAATGGAGGAAAACAATGAAGTTAATTCGAAAATGCAACAATTCTCTTTCTTCGAAGTAAACACTTTACAACTCCTTTTTATTTAAGGTCTCAACAGCCCGCCGAACACGACCCAACGATGACCCCTACAAGGCGACATCGATCCGATGCAGATGATTGCTGCGGAAGAGATCATTGAAGTGAGCTTTCTTTGTTATTTTTGAGAGTATGTGATTACTGTAACCGACGGTAATCTTCTTAATTTTCTATATTTCAAATCTCAGAAATAATGTAAACTGCGAATGTTCTCGAATTAAAATTATATTTTAAGGCTCGTGCCGGACGTCGTCAAGAAGCTCTTCGAGATCATCTTCAACGATCCGTTCCACAAGGCTATCCGCAGTAACCCAGACACCCAATGGATCACCAAGCCAGTCCAGAACCAAATTTTAATTATTTTTGTATTACAATAAAGAGGATAATTAATTCCTTGTTCATATTTGAAGTAGGGTCGGATCGTCGTTTTGGGGGGTACAAAATTCAAAGCTAAAAAAACGACAGGTTCGAGGAATTTCCGGGCGTTTTCAGAAAATTTCAGTAGTTTTTAGTGATATTCGGTTGGTTTAGCTAAATTTCAGTAGTATTCAGACATTTTCGATCGTTTTCAGAAAATACTATCGTTTTCAGTTATTTTCAGAAATTTTTCCAAAAAAACGATCGTTTTCAGTAATTCTCAGAAAAAAACGGCCCTTTTCCATCGAAAATTACTGAAAACGACCGAAAATTACTGAAAACGGTCGAAAATTTCTGAAAACGATCGTTTTTCAAGCACTGAGTTGTCCGGATCAAAAAATCAAAAATCTTATGAAGGGACATGTTTTGGGTCCAAACACTAAAATCTATCGTCCATAAAAACACGAACCCATATTTTACGCACAATTTACTTCAAACCGGTCTGAAAGTTCAGGTGAGGTCTCTCAATATACTTTAACGATTCATAAAAGTGACATTGATAGCGTGTGTAAACAAAAACAACATGTTTTTACTATTAGGTGTTGCTCGAGATATCATAACTGGCTTTTTTCTGAAGGGATATCCAAAACTTAAAATCCACAATTCAGTATGACATCGGTAAAACTCGAGTATAACTTTGGTCACAATTCAGTATGACTTGGGTAATATGACCGATACCGCAGTGATGACTGCGGTCACGGTCGATTGTGACCGATGTAATACTGGAACGATACGCAAGTAATACCGAACCGATACGCAAGTAATACCAAAACGACACCCAAGTAATACCTGCCTACTCTTCAATACCACTCCGTATTTTAAAATAATCGTGTATATAAAATTTATTCATAGAAAAAATAAGAATGTATTAATATAATGGAACTGGAATATAGATGATGCTTGGTCGATGTTGTCGTGCAGGTCGTCCATACCCGTCAGGACTTGAACAGATGGTTTCTGAAATAAGGAACTTTGAACGTATACAACAGATTTTGAAGAAAATTTAAGCAATTTTACTCTCTTATGTTAGAACTGTATTAGTTATCACACTTCTAGAAGGAAAAACTTTGAAAACTTTTTAGTGCCAAAAACTAATAATTGTCAAACTCAATGGAAAGTTCTATGTGTAAGATTAAGTCTAGGGCAAGCGCACATATCTAGCAAAAAGTCTGACCGATTTCAAACGCGCGCCAGTCGCTTTTTTGTAAAATGAGTACGGTAGGGCTACCATAGGGTCGGGACTCTCACAACGAACAGTTAGATCTTTGTGGATTTAAATTATTATTCTTACTTACAGTTCATTGAAATTAAAGGTGCATCACTTAATCGTTCTTGTGTTTCAAGGCGAAACTGCTACAGTAATAAGTAACCGATTTAGGGAGGTCAGACTTTTTTACAGGTAGAGGAAGATATGTGCAAGCGTGTTCTGGAACTATTTTTTTAAAACTCAGTGCTCGCGCTCAACGACCTGATTGACTTATCTTGGCGAATAAGGGATTCTGAACGCTAGGGACAAATATATTCTCTACTTAATTATGAATTTTGATGTTAACACATTTTGCGTGTATTAGAACGAACGTTGCCCGCAGAAGCTGAACAGTTTTTCAAAATTTCAAAACACTCACTTGTTCCCGAACTGCTCGACCTTGTAGTGGCACCCAGAGTTGATCGGCTCCCTGATGGCTGGGTTCGGTAGTTTCTGTAATAAAGAACTTTTAACAAATATAACTTAAGCTATATTTTAGTTAAAGAGATTAAGCATTCATCTATCAGTGTAAAGACAAGCGGAAGAAAATATCATTTAGAACAGGTGAAACATTACCTCATTAACCAATAACAAAAAATCACCTTCGTGAACTGCTGCTAATCAGAGATCGTTCATAGTTGATCGACTTCAAACGGCGCCTAGAGTTTATCTGCTCCCTGATGGCTGGGTTCGGTAGTTTCTGTAATAAAGAACTTTTAACAAATATAACTTGAGCTATATTTTAGTTAGAGAGATTAGGCATTCATCTATCAGTGTAAAGACAAGCGGAAGAATACACCATTTCGAACAGGTGAAACATTAACTTATGAACCAGTAAGAAAAAATTACCTTCGAGAACTGCTGTTAATTAGAGACGAATTCCCATCCGACTCACAAAGTCATTGTTGTAACCTAAAATGGATATCGGACGTAAAGAAGAAATCGTTGGAAAGAAAGTAAGTTGTAAAATATTAACTCTCAAACTTGGCCTAATTTTTTTGATTGAAAAACAAAGATTCTAAGAATTTTACTAAATTCTAATGGAACTATTCACTTCAAAAAATTATTTTTTATTAAACAGATTGCAATGAATGAAATGATCGACTCAAAGAAGTAGAGAGAAAGATGACAGAATGAAAAAAAGAAAAACGAGACGCCAAAAATGTTGACGTGTCAGCTGGCGTGTCGTTTCCAAAAACACGATTTACGAAGGGTATTTTTTTTTTAGTTTTTTTGTTTTTCTGATTTTTCGCGTTATGATGCGAGGATTAGTAATTTGTTTCCACAGATGGCTTGAAAAAATTTTCCGAGATTTTTCAATCATTCTGTCGGTCAGTTGTTTCTTGAATTACGGAAATGTATGCAACCGTTAAGAAATTTTTGTTAAATATTTGAATTAACCTGAAAATTGACAAGTTTGTATTACTGATCAAAAAAAAAACTCAGATTTGATCCAGAAAAAATCCAGTTTAATCTAGCAAAACTGTGGTTGGATAAAATCTGACTTTTTTCTGGATCCAATTTCAGCACTCCTTGTCAAATCTATACACACTTTGAATCAACATTCGATCCAATATTCCATCCATAAACACACTTTGATGTTATATTTATTCATTTGAATCTCAAAAATAATTAGTTGCAATTTCTTCTTCCATGATCAATGAGGACTCTTCCAATGATCGATTGCTGTACCCCTTCCATCTACAGCTCCCAGGACAGGTGTCTTCTAGATCGACGCACTTCATTTGATGGTCCTGAATATTACATTTTCAGTGAATCTTAAGGAATAAATTGTTTCCGGAGAAGCTCTGAGGTCTTAGAGCTCTCCTATGTTTTTTAAATATGATAAAGACGATAAAACTGGTCTAACGACTGATTTATGAAATGTTAATGTTAAAAAAATCTGAATTATCATGTTGTGATTCGGAAAATCGGGCTACATAGGGCTGGAACCATGTCTCATTTGGTCTTTGTGAAATAGATTCATTCGTTTCACTTATCAGCAGAAAACCATAACTCGGTCGTAACTTTCAAGAGCGATTTTACTTTCTTCAACATATTTGAAAACCTACGCGACCACAAGTCTAACAGATTCCCGGATTTTGGTATATATCTCATGTAAGATGAC
>OZ022254.1:11339208-11369208 GCA_963978915.1 Caenorhabditis parvicauda | reverse complement strand
TTCTTCTTGGGGGGTCCACCTGTTTGAGATCCCTGGCATGCAACGCGGTCGCGTTTCCGCTGGCTATTTTTCAAAATATCCCAATCAGTATGACACTAAAAGCAGATTCGATTTTCATTAGATCCTTTGTCTGCGTAGCGGTCGCGAAGCGTGCTTTCCGAAACTTTTGGAATCTAATAGCCGAGCCTCGCTACAATAGGGCCACACTAGTTTCATGTAACTGATACTATGAAACGTTCTCTGGCGTTATGTCATCATTTCCATCAAATCTAGTAACTAATAGCATGGAGTGGGCACCCATCAAAGGTGTCACACCATTAGACACCAAGTTGACACCAAAGAGGTCACCAGGCTGGTCTTGTATCTGATCGTCCTTAACCTTGACTCGTTTCCCTCTCGATGGTAATTGCCCGGTCGCATACCATCACACAATAGTTTTATGGGTTCAGGGGTGTTTGGGGTGGGAAAATGATGATTTTACAGTAATATATTATAATAACGAGTACTGTATTATGATTTTACCGTAATACAGCATACTGTAGGTTTTATCCGAATTTCAAACTTGATTATTTTCCAGCCGTTTTCAGAGTAAAAGTAATTCGGAAAATTTTCAAAATCACAGTAACCTTTACAGTAACGATTCTCAATTCAGGTCTACATCTTCCTCTGGTGGTGGTGTCTTGGAGTTCTTGCGATCACCCTGGTCAACCTAGTTCAATGGGCTATCAAACTTCTGAGTGCCTCGAAGAGAAAGGCCTTCATCTCAATGTTCCTCCGTGCCTCGGAGTCAATCGATACGGAAGACGTTTCATGTGAGTCGCATTAATGTTAATGTGAACGTCGCCGCTAATCAATCGGAAAGGAAACCGAACGAGGGACCGGAATGAGACAGACAATGTCGTAGGCGAATGTGCTTTGGACGCATTTTTGATAATTCCCCCATCGGTTTGAGCAGACTGTATAAGTGATAAGAGTACGGTATTCGTCGTTATTCGAGGCACTTAGGATGCATTTTAGAGGTTTTCTCATATAGACCTACTGCGGAATGGCAGAAAAATGTGACTGTCGTAGGTAGATGCGTTCTGGACGCACTATAGAGATTTTCCCATATAGACCTACTGCGGAATGGCAAAGAATGTGACTGTCGTATGCTGATGTGCTTTGGACGCATTAAAAAATTTAAATAGAAACTAGCTGCAGAATCGCAGAAAAATGTAATTGTCGTAGGTAGATGCGTTCTGGACGCGTTTTAGAGATTTTCCCATATAGACCTACTGCGGAATGGCAGAAAAAATGTAATTGTCCTAGGCCGATGCGTTTTGGACGCATTTTGCACCATGTGTAGGAAGAGTACTGTAAGTGTCGTAATTTGAGCCGCTTAGGACGCATTTTTGAGATGTTTTGATCATTTTTTGAATGCATAAGTACTCCTGCAAAACGAGAATTTCACTCTGACTGTCGTCGCTTGATGCGCTTTGGACGCATTTTCAAGACGTGCACTCTCACACAAAAATAATATATTCCCTAATGCGATGATATATTCGAATTAGACACGATTCACAACAATGGAAAACTGAACTGCAAAATATGACGGACTACGGTAATTGTCGTGGATTAAGGCGCTTCGGACGCATTTTGTGACTTTCCCATCAAATTGAAAATTCTCTCATTCGACCCGATCAGATTTTACGACCTGGGAATCGTCTTTGTGTCCAAAAATAATGTGAACGCGGGGCGGTGCGCGAAGCGTACCCTAGACAAACAGGGAACAACTTTTATGACTTTTTCCCTTAGAACGGGAACGACTTTTATTGTCAGTCTTTAATCACTTACGCGCTTGATATGTTGTTTTGTTAACTTTTGGGGGTTTTTGGCCTAGCATATAGGTTTTTTTCAGAATAACACCGAAAACTATCGTTTTTGATTGTTTGAGTGTTTTGAAGTAGTTATGATTCATCTCTAACTGAAACCTTATGACGAACTAGCCCAAAAATCAAACTCCACTTGGTACGTTACAAAAACCGATTAAATGAGAACTGGTTTGCAGCGACGTTAACAGGATTATTCTATTGTGTTGTCGTTTTGCGCGAAAATGATGTGAATTTTTTGTAGTGGACTATGAAGATGGGAAATTTGAAAAAAAAATAATTTTCACCGCCCGAGTGCATAGTGAGAAACGCGCGATTCAATGAACTGCCAAAACTGACGGATTACAATAATTGTCGTGGGTTAAGAGGCTTTGGACGCATTCTGTAACTTTTCCATCAAATTGAAAACTCGATCGAACTATGACTGCAAAAACTGATGGATTACGGTCATTGTCGTGAGATAAGGCGTCTAGGACGTATTTTGTGACTCCCCCATCAAATTGAAACTCAATCGAATTTTGAACTGCAAACATTGACGGACTACGGTAATTGTCGTGGGTTAAGACGTGTTGGACGCATTTTGTGACTCCCCCATCAAATTGAAAATTCTCTCGCGACTCAAATTTTACGACCTGGGAATCGTCTTGGTGTCCGAAAATAATGTGAGCGCGGAGCGGTACGCGGCGCGCATATCCTCGTTTTGCGCGAAAATGATGTGAAATGGACTATACCCTATAGAAATTCGAGAAAAAAAACATTTTTCAGCCGCCCGTGTTCTGGACCGCTTCGTAGAGGGAAATCTGAAGCCGGATGGAGTTCTTCTTATTCATCTGATCTCGAGAAACGCCGGAGATGTACTCACCACAGAACTCGTCACCAACCTCTGGGGAAGATTCCTGGAGAACCTGGAGGTTCAGCAGGTTGGTCAAGATCTTAGGGCTTGAGCTTAAATTTCCTAAGCATTCTAGGATGATTGATCTGGGCCGATAGGTTGAGCTTGACGTTCAGCTTGAGTCTAAGGTAACGTGATCTAGGCCAGTAGTTTTAGCTTTAGTCTTTTAGTTTCATTGATCTTGGCCTATAGTCCGAGCATGAAAGCCAGTCTCCAAGCCTGCTTTCTCGAGGATTTTTAATGTTGGACAATAGTCTAAGCTTAGGCTGGATCTGAGCCTACCCAATGGGTATAGGCCAGATCTGCAGGTTCCTAAAAGCGAACAAACGCAGAAACCAACGTCCAACCTATTCCAAAATGAGTTAGACTAGGTCTGAGCCTATCTACCTATAGGCCAGACAATCAGGTTAAACGAGTCTAACATTAGGCCTATCGCCCAAATCAATTATAACCGAATGACCTACATGAAGGACATGTATCCGAAACAATACACGAACATCGTTTGATCTTAACCGACGCATTCCTTTTTTCAGCCAAAACCAACGATCCAGGGACCAATGGACGACTTCAAAGAGAGACTTGCTTGAACTTAAAGAGATCTTCACAGAACTATTGTTATCCCCCCCCCCTCTTCCCAAAGTCTTGCCCGTATGAAATGAATTTTTTGTCACAAAACATACTTTCATCCTTTGGTATTTTTCACCCAGTTTTGTCCCTGCGCATGTGCCTTAAGCTTCTCGTTCAATCTTGAAAGAGGGGAATGTTCACAACTACCAAACCTATCCATTGCTTTAACGTTTGTTAGAAGATAGAAAAACATAATATCGATATGTCCCCAACCCATCTCGCTCGAGACTGCCTTGTTGTCGAATAAACATTAATAAATGATGTGTATTTGGAGAAGATAGAGGGAGAAAGAGAGAGAGAGAGAGAGAGAGAGAGAGAGAGAGAGAGAGAGAGAGAGAGTGAGAGAGAGAGAGAGAGAGAGCAAGAAGTGAGAGAGAGAGAGAGAGAGAGAGAGAGAGAGAGAGAGAGAGAGAGAGAGAGAGAGAGAGAGAGAGTTGCCAATTCGCCTTCATCGCCTCCACCTTCGTCATTTTCAATTTTCTGGGCAGGATCATCAGAATATTTTTAGAAGAATTCTTCGTCCTAACTTTCCCATAAAAATTCAATAAAACTTTCATTCTTTATAAAGTTTACTGAACTCCGTTTTTTCAAAGAAAAATACCGTAGTCAAAAAAGATTACGTAAGCGCGCTCCACTGACACACTCTGTTTTTCTTTATTTTTCGTTTTTTGCGTATTTTTTTTTAAATATCTCTCCAATATCTTCTTGTCGATACTAATGAACTGTTCAGAAATGGAGTCTTTACAATCGTACGTGAATAGTGACAGTGAGCAGTCGGACGATGATACAACAACGGCCCCAGTAGGCAGCATTTTGGGATCTTCGAATGCTCTTGTGGTGAGTGATTTTTCTTGATTTTGGAATTTAGTACATTTTTGTAGGGTTGTAACCAGAATGATAATCATAGTTTCAGGCCGCCCCAGAAGTAACGTCCAAGTCGATCATTCAACAAGTGGCTATGATTGATCCCAAAACGAAGGAGTTGAAAACAAATCCAACATACGATCAACTCTGTATGCCTGAAGCTGGTCCCATAAACCCTTTTAAGTCTGAACGTGAACGTGCTCCGAAAAATACACTGACTGGATATGTGGAGCCAGCTCATTTCAATTCTTTCCATTTCGACAAGGAGATTCGCAGTTTTGATACTCTGGGATACTCTAGAAATCCCACCGCTCATAAAGGTTGGTTTCAGTTGAAAATGAAGAAAAGTTCAAATCTAAGGCAACGAATTTATTGGGAATGTAATCAAGGCTAAAGAAGAAGGTGGAGTCTCACTATTCGAGTCGAAAAAGACGGGCGGTGAAAAGCGAAAACGTCAGAGGAATGACGACGCGTCTGATGTCGACGGTTACACAGGTCCATGGTCCAAGTATGCTGATGAGAAAACGGTCGCGAAGCCGGATCCAGAACTGCAAAAGGAGTTTGATGAAATCATCAGAAAGGTCAGATTTGACACATTAGTTGGATAAAATGATCAATTTTCAGAATAAAGAAAGAAGTAGGCGTTTCAAGAAAGAACAAGAGGAAGAAGAGCAACAAGCGGAAGAGTCGACAACTTTGCATAGTGAGTATTCAATAGATTTTTCAAAGTCTGTAGGAAAATATGGTTTTGGAGTTACGCCCAAACTGTAGAGAGTACACGAATGATTTCTAAACTCCAATGTTCAGGGAGATAAATTGAAAAAATATATTAAAAATTGATTATGTTTTCGAGAAGCTGCTCGAACTAAGGTATTGAAGCGATTTTTCGCGAGTAAACTACAAATAAGAATTTTAGATAAAATCAAGATGCTCTTATTTCAGTGTTCTGAATAGGTGCTGAGATTTTTTCTGATATTCTTCACATTTCTCTGTTTAAAACCCCTCACAATGTCATAATCTTGATCTGCAATCTGCAGCCAACAGTTCTTCACCATTTATTATAAGATTGAAAAAAGAACCTTGGAAACACGAGAAAAATAAGAAAAAATATGTGCGGCTCTTCAAACATTCATTTTTTCAGTCAAAGAAACAGCCGACTATCAAGGGAGATCTTTCTTGGTTCCATCGAACTTTACCGGTGTCAATCTTCGTGCAGACTATGTTCCGGACAGATGTTTCATCCCGAAGAAGCTGATTCACACGTACAAGGGACATACAAAGAACGTCAACGGACTTCAATGGTTCCCGAAAAGTGCACACCTACTTATGTCCTGCAGTATGGACACCAAGGTGATCTTTGAACTAACTTTATTCCAATTTTGTATTTTTATAAGTGTTCGAGGTCGGGAGCAGGGCTGCACGGTGTAACACTTTTCGCCATTCTAAAAGTGGGCGGGACAACCAAGGATGGTCGGTCAAAAATCGCTCACTTGAAAAACTTTTCAAATCGAGACCTTAACTATATTTTCGATATCAACACTGGTTAGTCTCCTCGAAATATCTTACAATAACTTTTAAAACCATTTTCTTGTTCAATAAGGACTAAAATTGGACAGAATACATAGAATAAATATGTAAAAACACCAATAGACGGCTGCAAAGCGGTCATCCGGAGCGAAAAATTGAATATATTGATTTGGGTCGACTGATTCGCGCCTTTTTTGAAACTCCATCACACTCGATTTTTTGAGCTTGGTAAACCGTGTGGTGGTGTCCCGAAGGCCATGTTTTATATTCTAATAAATTCTTCAAGCGGAACTATTTTTTCCGATACGATTATCAGAATACTGTCCACCTTTCAGATCAAACTGTGGGACGTCTACAACAAGCATCAGCTGATTCGAACGTATGCGGGGCACAAGCTCCCAGTCCGTGAAACGGCTTTCAACAACGACGGAACCGAGTTTCTCTCAGCAAGTTTCGATAAATTCGTCAAACTCTGGGACACTGAAACTGGACAAGTCAAGCAGAGGTTCCACACGGGTCACATCCCATACTGCCTGAAGTATCACCCAGACGACGATAAAAATCACATGTTTTTGGCTGGAATGCAGAACAAGAAGATTATCCAGTGGGATGTGAGGAGTGGAGAGATTGTACAGGTATGATTTTATATGCATTCCTCTACAAAAATGGATGGAATTAGGTTTTTTAGATTTTAAGGGCTCTAAGGTTCCCCAGATGATCGTTTCGAAATTAAAATTAGTGCCAAAATCGATAAAGAAAGAGATTATTTAATATTGAAAATGTTTTGGAATTAGCTTCTTGGTCTTGTTCAATTTTTCACCTGGTTCAAATATTCAAAAATCGAATTCATTTTTTCAACACGTTTGAATGAAAAATAGTTTTTCAGAAAATATAAATATATTTAGATGAAACCTGTTTTTTTTTCTTTCATTTTTTTCAACTTCAAAAAAAAATTATTTTCAACTTGTTGGAATGATAATTAGCTAGAAATGATTAAAGTTGATGCCTTTATTAGAAAAAAAAGTTTTTTATCATCTGATGTATCATTCTAGGAGTACGATCGTCACTTGCAAGCAGTCAATTCGATCACATTCTTTGACAAGAATCGTCGTTTCGCATCAACGTCAGACGACAAATCGGTCAGAATTTGGGAGTGGGAGATTCCAGTTGACACGAAGTTGATCCAGAACGTTGGTCTGAACTCGATCCCATGTATGACCAAGAGTCCGAATGGTGAGATTTCTTAGTTTTTGTAATTTTACTGTAGTTTTTAGCATTTTCTCCTTGTTTTGAACTAATTTCAACCACTGATGAATTTTTATGATCTAAAAGCTTGTTAAGAGTTTAGATTTCGTTTTTCATTCAAAAATTTAGCAACATCTGAGATTTTGATACCAAAAAATATTTTTTTGAAATTGTGAAAACTTTATGTGTACTGATAATATTTTTTCTAAAACAAAAAGGAGATTACTCAAGCTGTTAACACCAAGAAGATGTGTTCTGATTAAAGTTGAAAAAACTGGTTTTTTGAAACAAAACAGTCTATTTTTCAAAAGATTTCTGAAAATTTTGAAACCATGATTTTTTTTCGAAATTTTAGTGCATTTATTACTCTTCAATTAATTTTATACTCATTCAAATGAAACTTCCAGACAAATGGGTCTGCGGTCAGTCTATGGACAACAGAATAGTCCTCTTCCAGCTTGTCGATGATAAGCTGAGATTCGCAAGAAAAAAGGCTTTCAGAGGCCACAATGCAGCTGGTTATGCGTGCAACGTTGACTTTTCGCCGGACATGAGGTGAGTTATGAGTTCTGAATTATCGTGACAAAGAAATGTTGCAGTTATGTCATTTCGGGAGATGCAGACGGAAAAATCTTCATCTGGGACTGGAGAACGCACAAGATTGTCGCGAAGTATGTTTTTTTTTCCAACAAGAAATGATGAATTTGACCCGAAATGTCTGTGAAAATCACACTGAATTTGAAAATGGTTCTGATGAGAGTAATTATTCTAATGACATTGATCCGGGTAGATCGTCTCTTTTTTTCTTTTCTTTTATTTTAGGCCTAGGGGAGTTTGGGAGTCCAAGTTTGGATATAAGTTATCGAGTTGGAAAAAAACGATTTTTTTTCTTGAAAAACACCTTATGAAGGTATTTTTTTCTACAAGTAGGCTTTTTCAAACTAAAATCCAATTTGATCGACAAATCGCTCGAACAACTTTTTTTGAGACATAACTCGAAGCCGTGTCGGTTCCGCAACTTTTGAACCCGGTTCCATCATCTTCAGCGTAATTGAAAACCTAGGATATAGAGTGCCGTCCATAAAGATACGAACTCTAACAATTTTGGTCAAATCAACTTGAGAGTTTCGGATTGGTCTGTAACCTTCAGAGATGTCGAAGAAAACATTTTATGCACTGTTTGAAAATTTGGAAGCCATAAGACATTACAGTCGAATATAAAGATCATTTTCTCAATCAGTGCGTAAAAATGTTTTCTTCGACATCTCTGAAGGTTACAAACCAATCCGTAACTCCCAGGTTGATAAATGCCAAAAACGTCAGCGTTCGTATCTTTATGAACGGTACTCTGAGTTCATGTGAGCCTACGAACAATGAATGCTGCATAAATATTTTGTTTTGGTTCTACTTCGGATCAGAATTTCGACTTCTGCGGAAAAATCAGTTCCGATTTCCGTTGAAAATTTTTCGTAAAGTGAATTTCATCGAAAATGTTTGACTTTGAAAGAAAAAAAAAACATTTTTTAATAATAATATTTATTTTGGGGAAAACCCGCAATAGAAACAAAGCCGATGTGAATAAAACGGACATAGTACAAGGTGGCAGAATATTCTCAGATAAAAGATAGTATATGTGGGTACAAGTGAAGATAAAAATAAATTTTGTGGAGAATAAAACATGATTCAGATAAGAAACTGTAAGAACCCACACTGGATGAACCCTATAGAAAAAACTGATAGATTGAAGACTCATGTATACCAAAAGTATAGGCTATATGTCTGAGTTCAAAAGTAACCGCGAGTCATGACTGCCTTGAGGGATGTCATTGAAATCCTTATCTTATTTGCACCTTTCTTTGGCCTCGAAGTGCATTTCGCAGATGTTTTTGAAACCAGAAAATGCCGTTTGAAAAATGGGCGGAGCAATTGTAAAATAATATAAATTTTCCAGATGGAAAGCTCACGATAAAACTTGCATCGCGGCTCACTGGCATCCACACGAGAAGAGTAAAATTGTGACGGCCGGCTGGGATGGAAGCATTAAATTGTGGAACTAACGAAGATTCAGAATACTTGTTGCATCAAAAAATTACAAACACGGTCAGTTTTAAGGTCGAAAATCCCGTTTCTAGAGGTTTTATTGAGAAAAAGCCCCCAAAACCGGAATTTCCCGACGCTAAAACTATCCACATCCTCAAAACTCGTCGGTTTTTTTGACGATCTCCAAATGTTTTTTTGTACTTTTCATTAATTTATCTGTATTTATCATTTTTGTTTGAGAGAATCGTTGAGTTTCTACGTGTTACTGTGTTTACCATAGCTGTTTTCAAACAGTTTTATATCTCTCTGATCGCCTACGTGGCAAACGTGATTTTCCCACGCTTCTAGACAGGAATTCCTAGGAATGAACGTTGGCCAACAGAAACCGACCTCTAGCCGCTACTACGGTATGTTTTTTTTGTAGTTTCCCACGAAAGTTTTCATTTTTCAGATGAGCAGATTGGAATGGAAGATAAAGCTGATGAAGAGGTATGTTTTATTTCTATTGCGCTTTGCGGATTAGAAATAAGTGAGAATAACCGCTTTGTGAGACTCTACGCGGGGCGCGCTCACCAAATTCAAACATCTATTGTAGACAGAAGAAAATCACTAGATGGAATTATGTTGCTCATAAAATTTTAGTTTTAATGAATAAGATGATCGTCGAATCATCAAAAAAATTTCAAAGTGAAATGAATTTCGTTTTCAATGCCACCATGGTGGTTGAAAGATAAAATATTGAACGAGAATTCTTACTATAGAGTCCCTTTACTTTCATTTTAATGGAATTATAAACTAATTAATTAACGGTTTCTCAACTTTCAACAAATGCTTTAATCTTTTAAACCAATTTAACAAAAAAATAAAGTACCTTTGTTGAATTTCATGACCCTTCCTATTTAAATTTTCAAAAATGGAAAAAAGTCGCGAAATGATCAGAAAAGACGAAGACCGTTGGACGCGTTGCGGTCAGAGGTTTCCTACGAGTCGAACATTTTTTCATGAATAATCTCAATTTTCTTACACGTACTGAAACACATTCCTAAATTTAAGGATGTGAAACCCGAGATTCAATCGGTCGTTCCGTTGACGTTCCGTGCAGGTGGTCCGAGCAGTTATGAAGTAGCCGATGACGAGGGAATGGACAAAATTATTCTAGACGTCGAAGAAGTGAGTATTTCTACCTTCAAACAAAATGTTGTTTTATTAGACTCAAAATCGATTCATTCTGGACTTCGAAATCGCCAGTAATTGGCTATCCTCTTTTCATTATCCATTTGCATTGATTTCCTTACCGGAAAATTACTGTAGCTTACTGTAATTGTCACAAATGTGTACAAAAATCCTTTCTGGTTCCAATAATTATCAGTGATACATACTGTGTGACTCCGTAGTACTCTGATTTTCTTCTCGGAAAGTCACCATAGACAGTTAATACGAAAAAGTGTACTGAATCGTTTCTATTAAGAATCATTTTTTCATTTATCTTTGTCGACACCTCAAATTTTAGGCTTAGGTAAGGTTCAAAGCACTAGTTAGGTACGATGATAATATTTGATCAAAGTTTAAACTTGATTATCACAAAAAAATTTTTTCACCTTGTAAGCCCTCCTTGAGGAAATGATTCTTAATAGAAACGATTCAGTACACTTTTTCGTATTAAGTCACCATAGACTACTGTAACTGAGGACAATGAGTCAAAATCAGAACAGAAATTTCAATTGGCGAAATGGTGTCATCTGAACCATCATCAACGTCGAGAAGGCTCAGATATCGCAACTCCAGGCGCTCGCCATTGAATAGCCAGTCGTTAGCGAGTGACTGGCGATTTGCTCATCCTACTTAGAAGTTCGGAATCGTCGAAAAAGGTTACGAACGATGTGTTTTTGGCATAATTTAAGTCTGAATTGGTCTGAAACTCATAGATTTTGCAACCTGATTTTATTCATCAGTTTGCACCAGAGTTGAAGTAAAGTTTTTCAAATCGAGAATGCAAAAACGTTGAGAAAAAACAGAGAAACCAGAGATGCTTTTTTCTAGGCTGGATAGGAAACGATTTGACTGTCTTTTTCCGTTATTTTTCACCTCGCGAGAAAAAAACCGGAACTCGGAAGTGAAATTTTTCACGGAAGTCGGAGTTCCGTGCAACTCTGGTTTGCACGAATTTAAAATTTGAAGACCACTCAGCTTTTTTCGTCGGAAGTTATTGTAAGATTGAATAGAGATCTTTCTCCGTAGCGATATTTATAAACGCATGACGTTCGTATTTTTTTGACCGCAATGAACATGTTTCTTTCCTTGAAAAGTTCCTCACTTGACGGTTTTTTCATTACAAAACCAAATTTTTCTGGAACTTGTACCAAAAAGAATCGGAAAAAATGTTTTTTGAAGAAAAAAAATCTTAATGATTTTCAGAGACTCCAGGTACGAGTGATAGACACATCTGGGAAGAAAGAAATCACCGTACAACCGTCGAGTAGGATAACCAATGGCAGGGCGTCTGATGCAGGCTTGATTTATGTGAGGAAATTAGAGTAGAAATGAAGTTCATAGATTGTTAATGGCCGTTTATGAAGTTCATTTGACGTAAATGCGCTATTGATATCAACCGCCTATGAACTTCATATCAGCGGCACATAGCTTCCTCTACCTGTGAAAAAGTCTGACCTCCGTAAATCGGGTACTTAGTACCGTAGCAGTTTCGCCTTGAAATACAGGAACGATTCACGTAATGAGCCTTTAATTTCAATGGACTTAAAGTAAGAATAATAATTTAAATCCACAAAGATCTAACTGTTCGTTGTGAGAGTCCCGACCCTACCACTCTTATTTTACAAAAACGCGACTGGCGCGCGTTTGAAATCGGTCAGACTTTTCGCTAGATATGTGCAGCGGTATTTCGTTACTAGAGAACGGGATTATGGCTGGATTATTCTCTAATGAGAGAGTAATAATTTCATCTTATTGAGTTTGTGTAACACGAAAAAAAATTTAAAATCGAAATTTTTCGTTTTTTTTAAAATCTGACGTTAATGCGATGTTGATATCAGCGGTATTCCGTTTTTAGATTAGTGTACTCTAAAAAGACCTTATTTCAGTCCTTAGCCAACGCAATATCAAAGGAAAGGTGCAAGACGAAGATTTTAAGAGAGGACTACCTAGGAGTGTGTTTTTTTCGAGTAGAATATCACTCTCCTTTTCCTCTCTCTCTCTCTCTCTCTCTCTCTCTCTCTCTCTCTCTCTCTCTCTCTCTCTCTCTCTCTCTCTCTCTCTCTCTCTCTCTCTCTCTCTCGGACCTCTGTTATACGAATAAAATAATCTTCGTTACAGAAAAAAGCCTATGCCGATCACTTGACAACACTGTTGAAAGAAGAGCAGAAGAAAAGCTCCAAGTTGTTTTGCGATATTCAAGAAGGTCTGCAGGAAATATCACGGCTTAGGTTTGTTTTATGAATATTTTGGATTATTTTCCGTCCGGGGGCGTCCGGACTGAATTTCAAACGGAGCCATAACTAAATCTCGAAAAAACTTCAGCATTGAATCGTCTTTGGACCGACATTGAACAAATTGCGTTGTATTAATTGAATAGATTTCAGAGCGATCAAAGAACAACTCAACGCGATATACCTATCACAGTGAAATGGTCAATAAATGTTCATACCTCACTCGACTTTTCATTGCGTTTACTCTGTCCCAGACAGTTTCAAATATCTAGATAACCTTTTCACTTTTCCTCACAACCTTTTTAGATGCTCTCGAGACGACTGATCACAACAAGTGCGGTCAGGTGCAGTAATGTGGTGAATGCTAGAATCAACAAGTTTGGTGAGCTTTTCTTGCCAATGATTTTGTTTTTCGAATAAGATGGCACGAAAGAGTTGAAAATAGGAGACTTCTAAAGTTTTGAGAGTTGAAGAAGCGTCCAGAAGAATGTTCTATGTCTCCCAGTTCTCGGTTTTTATTGAATTGCCCAAAAATAGGACAAATTACCTCGCATTCCGTTGGAATTCAAAGTGAAAATGGAAAAGTGATGAAGTGAGAACAGTCCGTTTGTCAGTGTATAGAGAGAATTCTGGTGAAAAAGTTGAAATCAACATTTTTGTGCACAGAAAGAGCATGATTTCTGTAGAATTGATGAATTTAACTCTTCAGAAGATGAACAGCTCCGCAACATTGAGAAATCCGTGGCTCGCACGCCAACCAAACCCGACAGAACGAGAGTCCAATGGTGGAGGAAACCGTGAGTTTTGGAAGACCGTGAGAGACGGTATAATCTGCCACTTCTGTATCATGAATTAATCTCAATTTGGAATCCGCAACCAAAAGTATTTTCCTTTCACAATAAGCTTTTTCTGGGATACCGAAATCAAGCTAAATTTGGATCCGTGAGGGTTGGCAGGTTATGTGGCTGATCTGAGTTTTGGTGAGAACGACGCTCCAGATGACACTGATTTCCAGAAACTACGTAGCTCCACACCAGCACGTCTTTGAGCAGAGCCCCGACTTTTCTTTCAAAGGTATCTTTTGATTGTGACTTTTGTATTGCAACGATGAATTCCAGATGGAAGACCCATCTACGTGACTTCTGAACGTCAGTTGGAATATAAACGAGATCAGATTCGGCTTGCGGTGGGTTTTTTGATTATAAGAAAGAAAAATTGATTGGATACCAGAAAAATTCGGGATAAAGAGTGAATTTACAGGGAAATTGAATTTTTTTAAATGAAAACTGTTGATTTGAAGAAATTGAAGACAAGTTTGAACTAAAAGTATTTAAATTAGCTATGAAAAAAATTTACAATTTCCAGAACGAAAATAGACTTGAAAAGATAAAGTTCAGTTTTATTAGTGTGAATTTTGCTTTTCCAAACGAGATTTTGAATTTTACGAAAATTGAAAAAAATATTTTGAATATCTATCTCGTTCAGTTTTTACAGTGTATAATTGCTTTCTAAATGAACACTTCTAAAATAATTTTGATTTTAAAAGTCAAAAATTCAATTTGAAAGAAGAATGTTTGAGAAATATTTAATTGTAAAGAATTGTGTTTAAAAATCAACTTGAAAAAAAAGTTTTTCAAACTTTATTTAAAAAATGTATGATTCAATTTTCAAAAAATAAGATTTTGACTTCTAGAGTTTAAGAATTCAGTTAGAAATGACTTACAGAAAAAGATTGTCGCGCTGCTGAAAGAAACATCAGAAGTTGAGAAAATTCACGAACAAGAAGAGAGTAGAAGACAAGCCGAGCAGGAAAGGTTGCAGGCAAGAAGACCACAAGCGAAGGGAACTGTTTCCATATCGTGATCTCTTTTTTTTTTCGTAATTTCACATTTTAGCAGTAGCTTGTTGATTTTTTGTACAGTACGATAAAGTGTAGTTTTACCCGTGCTTTCCCATTTTTAATGATGGTTCTCAACCATTTTCATATCTTTTTTACGATTATCTGATAACATTTAGGTTACGTTTTTCAGAAACAATGGGCAAGTATAAGAATCAGACGAAGGTGAGTTTTTTTCTAATTGAGGGTGTGAAAAAAAAGTGTGAAAATCAGTTCGAGAAATGATTTACTCGGTTTTTATGCGATTTTGATTGATGTATTGAGTAGTTTTATGTTTTTTTTAGATTCATCGTCCTGTACTCCGTGTGTCCCATAAGAATCGCCATACAAGCTAGTCTCCCAAAAGAACTACACCCTTTTGTAAAACAGTAAAGTAGAACTTCTTGTGGAACATACTCTGAGTAAAGCTTCAATTTAAATTCACTATACCAAACGAAAACGAAAAAAGTATATACCAAAAAAGTCTTTTTTCAGAACATGAAGACGTTCAAAGTGGCTTGCGCAGCGAAGAAAATCAAGAAGATGAAGAGAGACGCGATAAAGAAGAAGGTTGACGTCGACGGAGACATTGATATGGGAGGTGCGAGTGGTCCGAAGAGGATCCCAGGACTGTCTGCGGCGTGCAGTGTGAGTTTTTCATAAAGAAAGTTTCTGATTTCACTCGAAAAAGCGTATATTGAATGGAACAACTGTACATTTCGGTCCAGAGAAGGAATAAATAAGTACAGAAGTTTTATCAACATAGTTTAAAATCGAAAAAATGGAAAATTTTCGATTTAAAATTTTTTCGTGTTTCGCGATTTCAATAAGAATTAATATTCTGCGGAGTCAATTTATTCTTACGTTCTCCTTAATGAAACCAAGGTTACCGTGTCTGTCCATATTTTTCTTCCGGAGCAAAAAACCTAACCACACATAATCAAGAACTTTTCAGAAGAAATTGGCTGCGGAAGGGTCGCTAGACAACGTACCGAAAGTGAATCCAAACAAGAATATAAGAAGAAACGATTTGCCTGTTAGGGAAGGGTGAGTTTTTTCTTCAGAGATACCTTATAGAATAATTGGTCAAAGTATAGAAAAACGATCCTAACTAGAAGTATTTCAGAGACAAGCTGCTGCAAGCACCGACAGGTAAAGTACACACGAGACAGATTGGAATGAAGAAGGCGAAAAAGATGATGAGGGTATGTTTTGTTTTACCAGCGAGGGGAGGCGACCAATAAGCAGCGAGCACAAACTCCGCCCCTTCGTAAATCCTGCACCGCTGTAGAGTTACTGTAGATGAAAAACTTTTTTCTCCGACGTTTTCTCGAAATTCATGATAAAAAGCTAGTTACGATGGAAAGTTACATGATTTACAGTTTTTTGAAATAGAAATTGTCGAAACAAATTCGCTTCGTTCGATATAATTTGCGAGCAACGCGTCTAATCGATAACAATCACCTTTAGCTCGGTGTGTATCGTCGACGTCAAGAACGTCTAGAAATCAGAATCCAAGTCAATTTCATAGGCAATGGAAAAGAGGCATTGCCAATGTGCCCATGCCTAGTTCTACCCCCCAAATCGAGCCATTTTGGCACATATTCCTCGCTACTTGTAAAATAATACGCCATCAACTTCAGAACATGAAGCACGAAGCCAGAGAACTGATGAAAGAGGTCCAAGAAGAACTACGTCAAGAAGCTGAAGCAGAAGCTAAAGCATCCGGACAGGAGCTGATGGAAGCCTAACCGTCTGTAGTTTGATCACTTTGTTACTGTAACCAATTGTTGTTTGTTTTTTGTTCAAAACTGTTTCATAAAAATTTTTCAAAAGAGCGTAAAAAACAAACGTTTATTAACAATATTTCTGAGCATATAAAATTACAACTGACAATAAGGACTAACAAAATGAATGAGATACTTTGTACAAAGATGAGATCATTCTGCTGACTAATTGGTAACTCAAAACAAGATGAACTAACTCGGCGGCGGCATTCTCTATGAAGGTTCTCGTGAAAAATGCATTGATCTGAATCCATTCTTTTGTTTTCACAGAACAAAACAACAAAAATTTGAATTAAAATGATTAGTTTGGTAAGTACTTTAATCGAAAACAAGGGTTTACGTGGTCCGTTTTCAGCCTCCCTTATATATGACCAAAACCATCCGCATCCGATCCTCGCATAACAGAAAAAACCGCGCGGACGAACCGGACTCAAACTTGCTGCGTACCTCCGCGTTGAAAATACCTTTCCAACGGCGTTAAGTTCATCTTGCTCCAATACCTAGGAGCTGAGAACACACCGCGGACACACCTCTAATTTTCGCTAAATTGAATTGAAAGAAGAATTTTTTAATGCGACCTGTTTCTATGTAATGGCAGTTATTTTAAAATAAAACGGTCAGTTATTCAATAAAAAAAAGGGAGATTTTCGCGTTTTTTCAGACCTATTGCGCTTGAAATGTGTCAAATTAGCTGAAATTTCTCATTTTTTGAGTTACCATAATTTGTAATCATATCTCACGTTCTGTTCTTGTCCTTTGAGCGATCCGCGTTCAGGCTAGTCTGGATGACGTTGACCGTTTCCTGGACAATGTCCAACCGTGTTGTGTGAATCCTCATGTTGTGTTCTTCGATTAGCGCTTGGCACGTTTCCGATTCCAACCTCATGCATTTTTCACTGTGCGCCTTTTCCAACTTTATTGTGCGGCGGATGGCATCGCGCTGAAAATTATATTATTAATTGACAAATCCTCCGCCCACTTTGCCACACCCACTTTTCGTGAAGCCGATTTTCGGGTGTCGCTTTTTGGTTTTCAATGGAATCGAGGAAGAGGAAGGGTTGTGCAAAAGTGCTCATTGGGGAGATTTGAACCCACGATAAGCGCGTGAAAGTTGTTTGCTTCAACCGCTGCACGAAAATTTGAGGCGACAGTTCGCGTGAGTAGCCATGCCTGCGGGGGTCAAAGTGTGTTATTGCATTGAGTTAATACGAAAAAGTGTACTGAATCGTTTTTATTAAGAATCATTTTTTCATTTATCTTTGTCGACACCTCAAATTTTAGGCTTAGGTAAGGTTCAAAGCACTAGTTAGGTACGATGATAAGATTTGATCAAAGCTTAAACTTGATTATCACAAAAAATTTTTCACCTTGTAAGCCCTCCTTGAGGAAATGATTCTTAATAGAAACGATTCAGTACACTTTTTCGTATTAAGTTATTGCATTGGTTCTAGCAACACTAGCATTAGAAATGGTCGCATTCGGATTGGACAGAGAGAGAGAGAGAGAGAGAGAGAGAGAGAGAGAGAGAGAGAGAGAGAGAGAGAGAGAGAGAGAGAGTGTGTGTGTGTGTGTGTGTGTGTGTGTGTGTGTGTGTGTGTGTGTGTGTGTGTGTGTGTGTGTGTGTGTGTGTGTGTGTGTGTGTGTGTGTGTGTGTGTGTGTGGGGGGGGGGAAGGCCCCGAGCGTAGCGAGGCCAAGCTTGCTTGTGATCACATAATTAAGGCATTTAGTAAAACGCACCGGTTGCACCGGGTAATTCGTATTCAGGCTTAGACTGAACCTAAGCTATTAAAAGTTACGATTATTAAAAGTTCATCTCTATTTTAAGCTTAGGTTAGGTTTGGGCCAGCTTAGGTTAGGTTTGGGCCAGCTTAGGTTCAGACTAAGCCTGAATACGAATCACCCGGTGCACCCGGTGCAACCGGTGCGTTTTACTAAATGCCCATAATTAACAGAAAAGGGGACCGCTCTATTCGCCCCGCCCCCTTTTTGTAAGACATTCTCATTGTATTTGAAACAAGTTGAATTTACTGAAAATTCTCACATAGTTTTTAGAGAACTTAAACAATTGAAGTTAATAAAAAATTCAGATATTTTAATATCGGAGAGATTTTTCTAATCGTAAAAGATTTTCCACTTTATTCTGAACTTTTCGCGTCAATAAAACTATTTCAGAAATAATCGTCAAAAACTCACAATTTCACTTCGTTTTTCATCCTCCAAACGACCAAGCTTCTTCAGCTGTTCCCTTGCCATATCTTCGTTGTAAAACTTCATAAAGTCAGGCGGTAGGAATTTATCTTAATTGGAATAGATTTTTAAAATCACAATAAACACACTTTGAATAGCTTGAAAACTCTTTTTCCAGTTTTCGATTTTGAAATTTTTTCGTGCTTCACGAGCTCAATGAGAGTAAAATTTCTATCGGAAAATTGCTCTTAACTCTTTCCAAAAGCTGCATTTTACATATGATTTCTATAGTTTTTTGCTTCATTGGAATGAAAATTACGTACTCAGATAATCTAAACAATACCTATGAATTTTGTGTCTAAAAATTAAAAACAATGAATTTCACAGGGATTGAAAAAACGAAAAATTTCGATTTTGAAATTTTTTCGTGTTACACAAACTCAATAAGATGAAATTACTACTGAGAGATCAATCTGACATATATTCCGTATTTAATACAAAAAAGTGTACTGAATCGTTTCTATCAAGAATCATTTCCTTAAGGAAAGCTTACAAGGTGAAAAATTTTTTGTGGTAATCAAGTTTAAACTTTGATCAAATCTTAGCATTTTACCTAAATAGTGCTTTGAACCATACCTAAGCCTAAAATTTGAGGTGTCGACAAAGATAAATGAAAAAATGATTCTTGATAGAAACGATTCAGTAAACTTTTTCTTATTAAATTTTATTCCGTTGTCCAAATAAAACTATTTTGTCTTTTGTCATTATAATGAAGGCCAACATTTTCCATTTCCACTTTTCTGAACGTTGGACACTGCGGAAAATGCCTTTTCTCACTTTTTCACAAATCGTAACGGAAAAAAATGTTTGAAGTATGTAAAAATATCTCAAAACATTAATTTGTACATAGTTTAAAAAAGCGGAAGATTTAGGAGAAACTTTTCTGTGTTTCGAGATTTCAACAAGAATAAAATTAATACCGAGAGATTGGTGCACTTTCATTACTGGTTTCTGAATAAAACAATTATTTTTCTGTGGGGGTCATTCATTTTCTTCACATGCGAAAAACCAATTTTTAGTGATCAGGTTTTTTCCATAAAAAAAGTTCATCAGGAATCATTTTTAAAATTTCAATCATAGTTTAAAAACCTATGACTCATACCTAGGCACAGGCATAAGACAATACCTACGCTTTCATTTTCGAAAGTGTTTGTACTTTAACTAATGTTTCCCTTGATATAATGAACGTTACGGACTGTTCTCAAAGATATTTTCACATTTTTCCGCTACGATTTGTGAATCTGAGACGAAAAAAGTAGAAAAAGTAAAATTTTTTGAACTACAGTAACTGAAATTTGATCTACTCTATCGACTTGCTTTGCTTACACTTTTCAACCGCGTTTGTCGCAGTGTGTGGCTG
This sequence comes from Caenorhabditis parvicauda, assembly GCA_963978915.1. Taxonomy (NCBI): domain Eukaryota; kingdom Metazoa; phylum Nematoda; class Chromadorea; order Rhabditida; family Rhabditidae; genus Caenorhabditis; species Caenorhabditis parvicauda. The sequence continues at coordinate 11,349,431 of OZ022254.1, read as the reverse complement.
GCATATCATAGAAAACTTCAAAATGAGATAAATTTTCCGAAAAATTATTGAAAGCTCACATTGTCGCGTCTTTTTCACTTCTATTATTTCCTCTTTCTCTTCTTTTTCGATAATCTTCGGAGGTGGGATGATAGCTGGAGTTGTTGAGAAGCTGTTCGATCTGAAAATTTCCAATTTTTTAAATTAAAAATTATATGAAAGAAGAATTTACCTCGAAGTTCACATTTGAACTTCATAAATATGTAATCATTAACAGCCTATGAATTTCATTTTAATAGTATTTTGTTCCTAGATCTAATCAAACTCACTTTTTCTAGCGTTAAGATTAGTATCAATTCTCTTTTTTGACGCGGCGCGGTTTCGCGATGCGGAAATATATGCGCTAGTGCTCAAGTAAGCTCATTCTATAGCTTTCTTAACATAAAAACAGAAAATTCACCTCGCAGGGATATCTTCCTTCATTTTCTTCACTGGCGTCGCTTCCATCGACACTCTTTCTTGACCATTTCTTGGTTGAATTCTCTTCAAACCTCTTTCTTGATCTTCGTCGAACATTGAAACTTCACGTTTGTACTGTGACTGTTGCATCTGAAAACAATTTTCAAGGTTTACTTATACTTATGAACTCGAAATGCTCACTTTTAGTCTCAAAAATTTATTTTTATTGCAAACTTAGAGATAATCTCAATATTTTTAACGTTTTTTTTTTCATAAAATTGAGAAAAAAAGGGTTTTTTGCTCTAAATTTTTCTCTTTCTCAGGAAAAAAATCTACATTCTAAAATTCAATTATTCAGAATGATATCACTTGATGAAAATACTGTTGAAAAATATTTTCGTGCACTTGGTCTCCCAGGGGGCGAAGCCCCCGGGAGTAAAAAAGTTCATCGTTCGCCGGGGAACCCAGGGGCGGAGAAGTATGAAACAGAAAAACTTGAAAGAAAGTAGCTTATATGAGAAAAACTATTTTCTGCGCTTGAGTTTATCGATAGCAAAGAAAACGAGCATCCAAAAAAATCACGCGAAACGCCTGAGCGCAGCGAAGGTTCAACAACTAGTTTCAAAGCAATGGTAAAATGTTTTTGGCGAAACGATTTTCTTGTTTAAAAAACTCCTTTTTCACATTGTACATTTTTTTCTATTCTATCAATGTTATCTCCGAACAGCTTATAATCAGTTTTTCAACGAAACCTGTCTGCCGAAGTGCTTCAAATTGCATTTTTTCAAATTTCATCATGATTTTTGTTAAATTCTAGGTAAATTTACCTGTCTTTGAGGTTGATTCCCCGATCCTGGTCGCATTGGTTTCGGCGTTCCGGAAGACGACGATGGTGTCGATACCGACTGCGAACTTCCCAGGATTGGGAGAGGTGGAGGTGGTGGTACTGCTGGAGGTACTGACGCAGCCAACTGCGACGCTGGTGCCGGTACGGGAACTACTGTCATTTTCTGGGAAAAAAATACTCAATTTTGCGTTTTTTGTTGATTTTTCTTTATTTTACAACTCCTCACATATGAACCCGTGGATTAAAAGAGAAAGTTTCATAATTTCAAGAACACCTTGCAGAGCAACGCGGATGCTGAAATTCGAAACTGTTAAATATTCGTTTGGAAGAACTTTGGCCCGCCTATCTTCAATGGAAAAAATATTTAAGACCTCAAAGTATGGCCTTTGGAACACCAAATTTATAGCGTTGCGAAAGTTTTTGTTAAGCCACAATTATTGTTTTTTCTTCTGTAAATACTTCTAAAAACTCATAATTTTTGGTTTTACATCTCGTATACGATATTGGATACCACGTTCAAGCCAAAAACGAGCATACTTGAACCAAAATGAACCCTAATTATTACTTTAAATATTTTATTTCTATTTACGACCAATGTGAAGTTGTGAACTACTTTTGGTAGAACTTGTCGGAAACATTCTATTTTTGGCCTTGACGTTTTATTTTTTTGAATAAACAGTAAACGTTTTTTCTCGAAATTTCACAAAAACAAATTGAATTTTTCTGGAAAATTGAAAAAATTTCTATACAAATATGGAAGTAACTTACAAATAGCTTTATTTTTAAATCTAACCAACTATTTTTGTTAAGAAGTGTTAGAATTCAACCAGATCTTGAAGAATACTCACCGGTGGCGGGGGAGGGGCCTTACTGTATGACGGTGACTCCGTCGACAACCTCACTGGAATCGAAGTCTGCGACGTCGGAGGAGCTGATGACATCGGCATGCTTCCGCAGTAGGGTATTTGAGACATCACGCTGTAAAAGTTTGCTTTTAAGTATTTTAGAACATCCTATGTTATTTTTGTGTCTATTTCTTCCAAAATTGTCGAGTTTGTACCTCAAAACTGGGAACCAACATGAAGCTTACGCCAGAACCGATATATTCTGTACATTTTCTTTGAAAACGATAACCCAAGTACCTCAAAACTGATTAATCGAACCAAAAAAGGGGTCAAAACCGATATATTCTATACACTTTCTCAAGAACTACGAAAAAGTACCAAATTTTTTCCTGTTGAATTTTCTTCAAAACTTGTTATTAAGTTTATTAAACTTGATTGATTAAATCAACACACGAGTTTTCATTGAAAATTCAATAACTCAAACAATTTTTCTGTAAATTTTCTCCAAATCTTTTTTTTAATTACCAGGCTATTGACAGAAAAAATTACCTCTGCTGTGGATACTTTGGCTGTGACAATGGTGGTGGCGGCATGAAAAAGTGTGGAACTCCTGTAAGATTTACAAATGAAAAGCTGAAATTTTTTGAAATTTCAACTCTGAAACATACCATTGAAGCCATGTGGTGGAACGAAAGGAGGCATGAACGGCGGTGGTGGAACATTCATAAAAGGCGGTTGCGGCATTCCCATATTCTGAACTTCATTGTTTTTTCTCAATTTTCCAAGAACTAACCGGCATGAACGGTGGTGGTGGCAATACTTCAGGCGGGACAATCTTCTCTGCTTCTCTCTCCTCATGCTCAATCCATTCTTTCGGCTTCGTCCAGGTTGAAACTTCGGTCCGACTATTGTAATAATAAATTCTGCCCGCGGAACTCTGTTGTTCAGACCAATCGCCGAATTTCTTCAACTGGTCCTCTGACCGCGACTGAAAACGGATTTAAGAAGACTAGTGCTGTACATAAAGCTTACCATAACGCTGAACTGCGAAGAGTAAGAAGTAGTGCTGAAATTAACAACTTTAGACAAAACATACTAAGAGAGAATGATAGAAGGATTCATGATGAATGATAAATTTTCATCAAATTGATTTTCGAATGGATTGTTCACTTCGTTAAATGAAAATGAACGTGTTATCGTCAGAAACGAATAAAAATAAAATTATATCAGCTGAACGTGCTCCCTTGAGAAACACGTAGTTCGAAGTTTTCAAATTTATTTTCTCCAAAACTTAGAACTGTTGCCGTATATACGGTACTTTTTTTTTATTTTCTAAAGATTAATCTTTGTAAGAGAACTAGTTAAAATAGATTCCCAACCGAAGAATCTCATGTTTTTCTGTTCAGTTTTCAAGCTTTCCCCAGTATGATCATAATTTCGTTATCTCCATTTTTTTTCCCGCATAGGATTAAGAAATATTTCTTAATCCCTCAATTTCTTTCTCTATGCAAATCAATATTTCCAGTTCTGATGAAGTATGGTCACGAGCTATTTGCATCTCGGGCTCTCCACTCATTTCTGAATTCAAGACCGCTTTCAACAAAGAACAAATCGGTTTGTCATTTTTCCTGTTTTTTATAATAGACCTTCTTTCAGGTGAATTGTGCGGTTTACGGATGTGGTTTATCAGCATCTGGGGCTCTTGCGATTCCCAAATTGGTTGCTAATAATAATAGAGGTTTTCTGTTTTTCAAATTCATCAGAAAAAAACTTTTCCCAGACGATACAACAGTTGTCTCGAAAAACTGCAAATCACCAAAGCGGATTCCGACATTCAACACTCTAGCCATTCGACATGTCTCTTCCGGTTTTGGATTTTCACTTTTCGCGTCGAACTCCAAATTATATGGGGCTGGACTGAACAATAGGTAAATTTATAGCGATTCATTTTGAAGAAGTTATTTTATATCGTCGGTTTATAGTTTTTAGAATCTGAAAAGAAAATGCCTTCAGATTTCAGATAGCTGGAAAAGTTGGAGATCTGGACACAAGAAAAGGTCAGGAATATTATATAAGCAGTAAGAAAATTCCACTGCCTATCGGTAAGTTTTTCATGAAAAAGGAACAAAAGCAACATTTTACAGAAGAAAAGATAATAGGAATTAGCTCTGGTCGTGCACACTCTTTGATTGCAACCTCTTCGAAAGTTTTTGCAATCGGGGACAATTGTTTCGGACAGTGTGGAACAGACCCAAGTAGCTCACAAGTCTCTGTTGGGGTATTCTTCATTTCAACAGAATGAGAGAGAGAAAAAGAAAGAGATAGTGAGAGATAGAGAGAGAGGAGAGAGAGAGAGAAGGATTTTTATTTCAGACTGAAGAAGTTCCTCTGAAACACGTTGAAATCAACTCAAATTCCAAAATACGGGCGGTACATTGTTCGATGGACACATCATTCGTTCTAACCGAAGATGGAGAGGTTAATTTTTTCTCGAAGATACTCTATCAAAACTAAAAAAAAGTATTTTTAAAATCAATAATTGGTTTTTAGTCCAAAATACTTGGAATTTCTATCAACTTATTTTATGATTCTGTGAGATTTGCTTTTTTGAAGCGATAATACCTTGAAATTGAATTTTCACTTTCCTTGTCAGATTCGGAGTGATTTTCTTCAAAACATGCAAACATTTTCCTTCAGATTTTCAGTTTCGGACTGAACGAAGACGGCCAGTGTGGAAATGAGAAATATGGCATTCAATGGGAGCCGAAAAAAGTCACCGGCGACGTTGTCGGAGTGAAGATAAAAGCCATCGGAGGGAGTACCGACACTCTTCTTGCACTTTCAGAAGAAGGAGAATTGTTCTTGTGGGGTCAGAACGAGTACGGTCAAGCATGTGGAGCGTACGATGAAATTCAGGTTATTTTCAGTTTTATAATTTAAAAGCTATTCCTCGCTTTGCTCGCAGTTCTAATGCTTACGCACCAAAGAATTTGTTCTAATCATTTTTCTATCTGTTTCTCTCTATCTCTCTCTCTCTTTTATCAAGAAAAATCGCGATGAACTGATGTTTCTACTTCTCACATTCGCGATTCATTGTCTATAGAGATATACAGTAGCGTTCAAAAGTTTAGAAAGTTTTTTGTTTCGGCCATAACTCGGGTCAAACTCGAGCGATCACCTTTAATTTTTCTCTGAAGTTACTTCAAACAATTAAAAACATTTTAATAATATTAAAAGGTGAGTTACCTCATTCCCTTTCAACTAAAAACATTTTTTCACAAAACAGTCATATTTTCGTTTAGTAGTTCATACAACTTTTTGAATTTTTTTTCAGTTTCATGCTTTTTTCATTCCTTTCTCATACTCGTCTTTTATGAGAAACATTTTCTTAACTAGAAAAGTAAGTTTTCAGAGTGGATATGTGAAAAGATGTGCAGAATTCAGGTTCAATGACCCAGTCTAGCGGGATTCCTTGTAACATGGATTCAGGCATACTTTTCTCTCATATTCTGAGCTTTCTGTTTCTCAACTGTTGCTAAATATGTTTTTCAAGGTATGAAACACTAGCTAGGTTGAAACTGTACCAAGACCATGACACTACTGGAGAATTATTCTGTTAGTAACATTTTGTCACAGTAGCGTGGCAGTGCCTGAGATCGTTGTCCTTCTGTGGAATGGAGTACTGCCCATCATTTCGATAGCAAAAACAGTACACAATATCTTGTTGGTTATTTGTGTTGAGTCCATCAATCATAACTACGGAAATAGTGACCAAAATGTCGACTCAACGTGCAGCATTGAATTCTCAGAACAGCAGCTCGCGTTACCGTACTCTAGAAACTAAATACCGTTGATATGAAGTTCATAGGTCGTTGATAGCAGTTTATGAAGTTCATAGGTCGTTGATAGTAGTTTATGAAGTTCATAGGTCGTTGATATAAACTTATGAAGTTCATAGGTCGTTGATATAAATTTATGAAGTTCATAGGCCGTTGATAAAAAGTTATGAAGTTCATAGGTCGTTGATAAAAATTTATGAAGTTCATTGGCTGTTGATAGGAACTTCATCGGCTGTTGATATGAACTTCATCAGCTGTTGATATGAACTTCATCGGCTGTTGATATGAAGTTCATAAGCCGTTGATAGCAGATTATGAAGTTCATGTGCTGTAGATATGAAGTTCATGTGCTGTTGATTTGCTGTCAATACTAACACGGTTTTCGATTACAACGAACTGAGGTAACAGACATTGATAAACACTGAAGGTGGTGCTTCATGTGATGATAGATTCACTATCTAATTTGGAATACGGATATTTTTATGCGTTTCTTACGTTTTTAGGTGCCGCTTGTCATCGAAAAACTCTAAAAAAAAATTTTTCCATGAAAGTTCAGGTTCATGAATCTCGAAAATATTTCTTCTAGGTTTTCCCATTGTGTAAAGAAATAGGAGTGTTTGTCGCTCAATTAATTATATTTAACCACCTTACAAGTAGGCACATAGCTGTTTTTTGTTGAATAATGGTCGATTGATTTTATATATCAAATTTTCTCCGTTTGTAATCACTTTTTGTGTCATTTGAGTTGTTCCATGTGAAAGAGAATGGTGGAAAACCCCAGTAATGTTGTCAAAAACTACATACACCTCACAGAAGTCGCTAAACACGTTGGTTAGGCGAAACCCGCAGAAGGTCGGCGCACGATAACATACATAAAGATCATGCATCTCAACAAAGAAAGTTCGAAGTCTGATCGATCGAACAGGATGTAGATCCTAAGATTTTTGTCACGGCCTACCGGTGGTGTCTCCGGTGACTATCTCCTAATGAAGGGAGGTCACATTGTTTAATAATATTTTTTACTAAAAATGTGCTGTTGATAGAATCTCTATGAACTTCATCGGCTGTTGATATGAATTTCATCGGCTGTTGATATGAATTTCATCGGCTGTTGATATGAAGTTCATCTGCTGTTGATAGCAGTTTATGAAGTTCATCGGCTGTTGATATGAACTTCATCGGCTGCTGATATCTACGGCCTATGACGTTAATGTGCTGTAGATATCAACGACCTATGAACTTCATATCAGCGGTTTTTAGTTTCTAGAGTATACGTGCCATTCATAGGATCGAAGCGACAGTTGCACAATCTGATTGAAAACATTGTCTCATCACTAACAAACAATTTAAACTCTGAAGCGATGATTCACAGAAAGTTTTACTGTAGTTAGCACTTTAGATTTTGTACACGCCAAAATGCGCGGAAATATTTGTCAACAAAGTCGCCATAATGATCACTATTTCCGTAGCTAGGACTGAGGGACTCAACAAAAACGTAAAAAAAAGATAATTTGTTTCGTTTTTGCTATCGAAATTTCGTGTATTACATTATTTCACAGAAGGACAACGACTTCAAGCATTGCCACGCTATTGTGACAAAATATTACTAACAGAATAATTCTCCAGTAGCTTCATAGTCGTGGTACAGTTCCAACCTAGCTAGTGTTTCGTATATCGAAAAACATTTAACAACAGTTGAAAAACAGAACGCTCAGAATATGAGAGAAAAGTATGCCTGAATCCATGTTACAAGGAATCCCGCTAGACTGGGTCATTGAACCTGAATTCTGCACATCTTTTCACATATCCACTTCTGAAAACTTACTTTTCTAGTTAAGAAAATGTTTCTCATAAAAGACGAGTATGAGAAAGGAATGAAAAAAGCATGAAACTGAAAAAAATTTCAAAAAGTTGTATGAACTACTAAACGAAAATATGACTGTTTTGTAAAAAAATGTTTTTAGTTGAAAGGGAAGGAGGTAACTTACCTTTTAATATTATTAAAATGTTTTTAATTGTTTGAAGTAACTTCAGAGAAAAATTGAAGGTGATCGCTCGAGTTTGACCCGAGTTATGGCCGAAACAAAAAACTTTCTAAACTTTTGAACGCTACTGTAATATGTCATAGCCTTTCAAAAAGAGAAATTTTCAGCTCTTAACATCACGACGAATTCCGATTCTTGGCACTCGGCCAGTGATCTCAATGGGATCGACAGCGACCGGATGTGTTATTGCGACAGATGATGGAAACGTGAGTTCCCCCCCCTCTCTCTCTCTCTCCCTCTCTCTCTCTCTCTCTCTCCCTCTCTCTCTCTTTCTCTCTCTCTCTCTCTCTCTCTCTCTCTCTCTCTCAAGCAATCTCGTTTAGGTCTACACTTGGGGTGTCGGAATCCTCGGAATGGGACCAAATACACAAAAACTGACGAGCCACACGAGAATACCTCAGCCGATCTTCGGCGATGTCAACGTCAAGAAAGTCTTCGCAGGAAACACTAACTTTGCGGCCATAAACGAGAAAGGACGTCTCCTTGTGTGGGGAGAAAATCGTTTCGGATCTCTGGGCCTAGGAAACGAGAAATATCAACTGTTCCCCTACCAAGTCTCCCTCCCCGGGAACGTTAAGAATGTTTCCCTGGGAGCTGACCACTCACTTTTCCTTGTTGACTGAATTTGTTGCCAAATAAACGACTCATAATGTTTTGACTCTGTTCTTTTGACAAGCGTAGACATTACGCTATTTCTATCTGTACAGTCTTAATTTTGTGGTTTCGCATTCAAAAATCCCTCTTTTCTACACACTCTGCCACTATGAAACAAGAACACCTTTTTTCTCGAATGTAAACACAATGATACTTGCCAAGTTTCAGCGCAGTGGATTCAGAAGTTATAATAGAAAATGTTAGTAACAGGGGTGTTTAAAAAAAAAAAAGAGAACACATTAAAAAATCTTATCATAACAGGGTCAGTATGAAACAAGGGTTCTCCAATTGCTATTGAAAAATTGCAAGAAAACTTTTAACGGCAATTAGTAAATCGCATCCCGCATCCCGTCGCATCCCGTTTTTTTCAAACGTCTGTAACTTTGCTCGGAACAGCCCAATCACCTTGTATTTAGGCTTAGGTTGAACGTTAAGCTGACCCAAACCTAACCTAAGCTTAAAAATGAGGTGTTCATGCGATGCGAAAAAAGTTATCGCATCCCATTTTTGAAAATGGGATGCGGGATGCGGGATGCGATGGGATGCGATTTACTAATTGCCACTTTTAACTACAGTCATTGTAATTTGATCTACGGCGAATGTTCGACCTAACCTATGGTTACTGTATCGAGAAGGGAACAAAAAGGTGGAGACGTGAAACTTTATTTTGAGGCGGGAATTCAAAATGATCAGTAAATGTTAGTCCTAGCCTATGGTTACTGTATCGAGAAGGGAATAAAAACGTGGAGACGTGAAACTTTATTTCGTGGCGGGAATTCAAAATGATCAGTAAATGTTAGTCCTAGACTTTGGTTACTGTATCGAGAAATGAATAAAAACGTGGAGACGTGAAACTCTATTTCGTAGCGGGAATTCAAAATGATCAGTAAATGTTAGTCCTAGCCTCTGGTTACTGTATCGAGAAATGAATAAAAACGTGGAGACGTGAAACTCTATTTTGAGGCGGGAATTCAAAATGATCAGTAAATGTTAGTCCTAGCCTCTGGTTACTGTATCGAGAAGGGAATTCAAAATGATCAGTAAATGTTTATCCTAGCCTCTGGTTACTGTATCGAGAAGAAAATAAAAGCGAAGGGGCGGGGTTAGTGCTCGCTGCTTATTGGTCGCCTCCCCTCGTTGCTTGATCCGAAACTTTTCTACTGCGCTTAGCGTTGTGTGCGTCACGGAAAAATTTTAGAAGTGAGTACGCGCGCTCCGCGAAGAGTCGCAAAGCGGTTGCGGAGCGGCTATCTTCACTCATCCCTGATCCACAGTATGTAGTGCTTTCATCAAGATCTGCCTAGTCCTAAAACGACTCAGAAAGTGAATTTTCAGATTTCGACATGAGCGTCGTACGTGCAGCCGGACTTGTTGTATACCGCATGAACGGTACCGTCCCGGAATTTCTGCTTCTGAAGGCAAGCTACAAGCCATTCCATTGGACCCCGCCAAAAGGTAATTTGATCTACATAAGTTACAGTAGTCCTCACCTCAAATCCGTTGCTGTAGAAAAATTTCATTCGTGTTTCAGTTCGTGTTATATTTGTCAGCTCGT
>OZ022254.1:11326436-11339008 GCA_963978915.1 Caenorhabditis parvicauda | reverse complement strand
TTTTCACGTAGAGAAGACAGATTGAAGTAAAATCTAGTTTATCTCGGCCAACCATAGTTACTTTGTACAGTGTCACTCATGCAGTTTAACAAGCATTTGACCTACTGCGAAGAGGGCGGGGCGCCAGATCGGATGCTCATTGGATGGAATCTCATGATTGAATCAAGGAAAATCATATTAGAAGTTGACCGTTTTCCGATTTTATCAATAATTTTATTTCTTATTTTATCTAGGTCAACTACAGATACTTTTTTGACCTACTGCGAAGAGGGCGGGGCGCCAGATCGAATTTTTATTGGACGGCGATTCATAAGATATTTCAGTAAAGAGATCCAGACCATCCCCAGAGGTCAACGAAGGTGAGGAAAGTGTGCTGGGAAGTTTCGACTTGGCAGCGAAAACCAACCATGTGATTCTCTTACCGGTAGCGTATCATGATCTACCACAGAAGAATGCTGTACAGGTATGGGAAGAGATGGAGAGAGAGAGAAAGAGAGAGAGAGACAGAGAGAGAAAGAGAGAGACAGAGACAGAGAGAAGAGAGAGAGAGAGAGAGAGAGAGAGAGAGAGAGAGAGAGAGAGAGAGAGAGAGAGAGAGAGAGAGAGAGAGAGAGAGAGATAGAGAGAGATAGAGTGCACATCCCAAAAACAGAGTTTCAGATGATCGGCCCTCCCCAAACCATCATTCCGATAGCCGTCAGAAGACCTTCACCATCGACCCCGTCAACAAGCATTGGAAATCCAATATTCATTCACGAAGACGCAGCGAGGGCGTACGAAGTGCCGAAGTCAGTCAAATTTGACTTGCCCAATAGCGAGCTGGTGTTGCCTGTTATGAAGTTGCCGACTATTGTGTGAGTCTTTCATACTGTAACCTTTTTGACCTACAAGAAAGGTTACTGTAGCCGATAACGATAGCGTTTGAGTACTGTAACTTTTTTGATCAATTCTTACTGTAACCGACATCCACGATTCCAAAAGGTCGCGATTGAGTACTATAGCCTCTTTGATCTACAACGAAGGTTACTGTAGCCGAAAGCCATAATTAATCAAGGTCGCGTTGAGTACTGTAACTTTTTTTGATCTACAACGAAGGATAGGCATAACTGTTTTCGACTGTTGAGAACTACTGTAAACATTGAAAACTGTTACATATTTTGATCTACAACAAAGGTTACTGTAGCCGAAAACCATTACTCACCAAAATTGCGAATTTCCCCTGTTTCTTCGAGAATTAAAGTACTCAAAGGAACCTGACCAACTATTCCCACGGAGTGTTAACAGGGGATTTGATCTACTGTGAGAGGGCGGGACGCTAGCTTCGATGGCTATTGGTCAAAGGATTTCAATCATCTGTTGAATACCAGAAACATACTATGTTCACCTGACCCCGGCGATCTTTTCTGAATCCAAACTTATTCCAGACGACACCAGCAACCCTCGACATCGTTCCCGATTCACCGTGCGACGCCAGACGAAGAGGAGCCGAGGTTGATTCCAGAAGTCGCGAAGCCTTTCCTCTGCCCTTGTGGCGTTTCCTTCAAGGCCCAGGCTACGTTGGACGCTCACAAGGCCCAATACTGTCCAGAGATGCGGCGACAGCGTAAGGAATCTGAACAGCTGAGACCGGAGCCGACGACGTCGTCGCAGAGAAGCTCCTCGACGGACAGCGACCCTGACAAGAACCTGGAACACGGTAACAAGTTCCCAGTGCAGTTTACGATACCAAACCAGTCATCTGTGAAGTCGTTCATTTGTAAGATCTGCAACTACCGAGGGTACAGCTTCAGAGGCATCAAGCATCACATGAGGTAGGTCTTTTTTGAAGTTCACGGGGGCGGAGCCCTGTGGGCGTGGCTAGCTAGTTATTGTAGAGCAGGGTCCGGGATGTATCATTCCCTCGTCGCTGTGGGCTGGGCCAAGTAGGCGTGGTTAGCTAGTCAATGCTGAACAGGTTCGGGGGACTTTAAATGCTTCACCAGTCAATGAGAAGCTTGGAGGTGAAGCCAAGTGGGCGTGGTTACCCAGTCACAGACTATATCCATTTTTTCATTCAAACTTTCAGAAGTCACCAAGATCTTGACGACCTCGCCATCGAAAAGATCCTCGCCGAGTATGTGACGAAAGTTCCAACCGACGAACCAGATAAAAATAATGATAATGACAGTTTGAAAACGGAATAAATGTCTATAGCTTTGGAACTTGAGATTTAGAGAGAAAGAGAGGGAGCGAGAGAGAGAGCTGGAGAGGAAGAGATGTGTGAGAGAGAGAGAGAGAGAGAGTATGTGTAGTTTTTCGTACTATAACTTCTGAATCACGTCTGATCATGTGATTTTTCTCCGTTCTGAACCTCAGAATCTACAAACTGCCTGTATTTTTCATCTTCTGAACAGTATCGTTGAAATTCAAGACGATTCGGCCATCAGATTCTTCTTCGACCCTCATTTGCAACCTAACCCAAGCTTGTTATGAAAGAAGACGATTAAAGTGAGATCTTTTGTTTACAATCAAGTGAACCAAAAATAATCAAAATAAGAACAGAAATGTTGATGAGGGTTTGATTAGTAATGTGCAAGTTGTTGTCATTGTGCTTAAGCTGAAGGGCGGATGAATCTAACACGTTCACCACTTCGGACCACCATCTCTTTGGTGACCAGTTCGTTGATGGCTTCGTCGAAGACGTCACGGTTAAGATCCTGAAATGTGGGAATTCATGATGAATTTTCTGTATCGTAAAAAGTAACAGTGTTCATTGCTATTGTTCCTATGAAAACCCTTTTTGGCTTACGTTAGGTTCGGGTCAGCTTAAGGTTCAACCCAAGCCTAAAATGTTCCGAGCAAAATTATGGAAAGTTTAAAACCGGAATGCGAAATCATGCGTTTTACTAAATGTCTTCTTTTCTAACTTATCATACCGAGTTTAAGGAGATCGTCATCGATTAGACGCGTTGCTTGTAAATTATATTGAACGAAAACTCTCTATAGAGCGCGACTGCACATCAATATTTTCATCCTTTTCTCCTATTTTTCTCAAGTTAACAAGTTTCGACGATTACTATTGAAAAATCGCAAATCATGTAACTCTTCTTCGTCACTAGCTTTTTATCATGGATTTTGAGAAAACGTCAGAGAAAAAATTTTTTCAACTACAGTTACTGTAATCTGATCTACAGCGGTGCAGGATTTACGAAGGGGTGGAGTTTGTGCTCGCTGCTTATTGGTTGCCTCCCCACGCTGCATGATCCGACATTTTTCTACTGCGCTTTGCGTAGTGTGCTTAGCGTACTGTTTCTAAAAATTCCTCCCCGTTACTGTTAAATTACTGTAACAAATTTGATATACTGAGTTACCGGGTAATCTTTTTGGTTGTACACGTCCCTTTTTCAACGAACCTAATTGAAGAAACTTTTTTAATGGACAGTTCTTAAAATGTACCTTGTTATTGAGTTTAACTGTGCTGAACAAATCTTTGATGTTCTGAGTGGTTCCTTTGGCTGATTCGAGAATTTTAGTTACTGCTGAGACGACCTAAACATCTATTTGAGAAGACTTTTCCCTCAAAACCAACCGTTTCGACATTCTTTCTTCCAGTCACGCTCATACCGGCTGCCAGAATGGTCACATCAACTCTTCCGGTGGCTGGGTCAACTGCAGACTGCATCAGGGCTTCACGATAGAGGCTGAAAACGCGAAAGTATTTTTTTCCACATAAAACTAAAGGGCAATCGCTTCCCATTTTCAAAAACGGGATGCGATAACTTTTTTCGCATCGCATGAACACCCCTTTTTAGGCTTAGGTTAGGTTTGGGTCAGCTTAACGTTTAACCTAAGCCAAAAAAACAATGTGATTGAAATGTTCCGAGCAAAGTTACGGACATTTGAAAAAAACGGGATGCGACGGCATGCGATTTACTAATTGCCAAACTAAATTTTTCATCGAACCTACTGTTCAAAGTCTTTTTTATTCTGATAAAAACACCAGAATCGTAAAAGTTATGATTTCACAGTGAAAACTTTAGATTGTTTCAGATTTCTTTTGTAAACATTCATTTTAATCGTGAATGACTGAAATTATAGTCTAAATACTTGTTATCATAGTGAAATTTCCAGAATTTAAGACTAAAGCCCTTAACTCCTACAGTTGAGGCTTACAACTTTCTCACAAGGAAGAAAAGAACCATAACTCTTCCGATTTTTCCGATTCTACCACTAGCTTTTTTTTACTTTTCTCTCCGGTTACTAGGCAAATGTTTTTTCCCAATTTTTTTTCAGAAAATTTGGTCTGTTCTGACCGGAACAGCTCTTTTACACAGGTTTTCAACGCAGTCTCTTTGTAATTTTATTTCTTGAATAGGGCCGATCGGTCTCTTAGTGTCGAGTTAAGCGGCCGGTTTACGAGCCCCGACATGACGTGTATGTAGATGTCAATCCCCTAAGGGTGCTCGTACTGTCGAGGGTCACGTATGGCTGATTTAAAACTGCCAACACGATAATTCACAGAAGCTAATCCGTGTTCAAATTTTATATTAACTGTTCGTTGGTTGAATAAAACCTTCGAAACAAAGTTGAAAGAACTAACGTATAGGCCTTCTCAACATCATCCACCGTAACTTCTTGCGACAGTCTGATCTTTGCATGTGCTTCTGAGAGACGGATAAGAGACTCAAGCTGACGTGGGTACGCCGAGATCTGACCGTACTGTGCACCAGCCTTTCTCATGAACAAGTACTTTTCGACAATGAATTGGGATGCCTCGGCGGACAGCACCGGGTGGATGTTCGCTTTGGCGTATGCTGTAAATTATCGAGTCAAAATTGTGAAGCAATTTTTGCTTATTCCCATGTGAATCTCGCGTCACGTCATCCATGACGTCACGTTAAAATCTCAATCTGCAATCTGCGGTCAACAGTAATCTCCTGTCACACATAGCTCCCTCTACCTGTAAAAAAGTCTGACCTCCGTAAATCGGGTACTTAGTACCGTAGCAGTTTCGCCTCGAAATACAAGAACGATTTAAGTAATGCGCCTTTAATTTCAATGGACTGAAAGTAAGAATAATAATTTAAATCGACAAAGATCTAACTGTTCGTTGTGAGAGTCCCGACCCTACCGTACTCATTCAGCAAAATTGAGATTAGAGCGCGTTTGAAAACGGCCATGCTTCTAGCGATATATGTGTGTTATAATAAGCTTAAGTAAGGTTGGGAAAACAACTTTTGTGAAGAATGTAAGTCTTGTTTTTTTTCTACTAACAAAATTTCATAGTGAGAAAATCGTCGCTTCTGTTAGTATTGTCTTTGAATTTTTTTCCCGTGCATTGACACCAAATTTAGAGTTAATAGCCTCAACCAGATAGATCCTCAATTATTAGTGTTTTTATTTTTTTAATTTTTACAATTCTCTATCTTTCCGCCTTACGGAATAAAACATTATTATTATTAAACGTTTTATTGTGAAGAAACACAGTTTAACCACATCGAAGAAACCAGTGGCTTTAAACCCAAACCACTTTAGTAGTAAAAATTTATTTTTCTTCATTTTTCCTTTTAATTTTTTAGAACAGAGGAATTATTTTTCAGAAATTCCACCTGGTGATCGGAAACTATCAAAAAGTACTTCAAATTTAAAATTTCGAACGAATATTGAAAACAATTCTACTTTGAATCCGATCGTAGTTTTCAAATATCATTGCCATATTTCTATCGTATACTTCAAAACTTACATATATAATCCCTGAGAAGCTGAAGGTCTAGCTGTTCGCTTTGTTGGTTTTTCTCATTCTTCTCATCGAAGTAGAGGGAGACCAGGTGATTTCCGAGTCGACGGTCGTACATTTCGTCTTGTGGGTCGACCACAAGGAAAATGAGGTCGAATCTGCAAAACGGAAGGTCAGAAATTGATTTCATGAGTGAATGAAGGTAATATGTGGTACTTTTCTCTTAATTTCGTATAAACGGTCGAATCATATAGTAGAAGTGATATTTTCATTAATGATAGGGTGCAGAGTTGCACGGAATTCCGACTTCCGGCCTTATTTCACTTCCGATTTCCGTTTAACAAATTCTACTTCCGACTTCCGTTTAACAAATTCTACTTCCGACTTCCGTCAAAAAATTTTTTTCGTGAAAAATGACGAAAAAACCGTGAAATCGTTTGTATTCAGTATGGAATTGACCTATCACCTGTTGAGAATGCACGAATATACAATATCTCTGGGTTTTTTCAACTTTTTTGCACTCCCGACTACCGTTGAAAAAATTCTACTTCCGACTTCCGACTTCCGCCTTCCGACTTCCGCCTTTTTTTTTCACTTCCGACTTCCGTGAAAAAATTTCACTTCCGTCTTCCGACTTCCGTGAAAAAAATTTCACTTCCGTCTTCCGACTTCCGTTTAAAAAATTCACTTCCGACTTCCGTTTTGAAAAATCTTACTTCCGTGCAACTCTGATAGGGTGTGGTTGAGGGAGAAGAGTAGAGTAGAGTAGAGTAGAGAGAGAGAGAGAGAGAGAGAGAGAGAGAGAGAGAGAGAGAGAGAGAGAGAGAGAGAGAGAGAGAGAGAGAGAGAGAGAAAGAGAGAGATAGATAGAGAGAGAGAAAGGGAGAGAGGAAGAGAGAGAAAGAGAGAGAAAGAGAAAGGAAGAAAGAGAGAGAGAGAGCGAGAAAACCGGAGAGAGAGATGAAACTATATTATAGGATGCCAGTTTTCAGAAATATTCACTTCTTCAGAATTAATGATTTTTTTTCAATTGGAGTTTTGTTAGATTGAGCAAAACTTTACCTTGACAAGAGTGTGTGTGGCAGCTGAATGTTCTCCACGATAGTCTTATTTCTGTTCCACTTCGAGTCGATCGGGTTCGCCGCTGCCAGTACAGAAGTTCTGGCGTTAAGTTGGCAGATGATACCAGCCTTGGCGATGGACAACGTCTGCTGTTCCATGACTTCGTGCAGGACACTTCTGGCTCCTTCGTTCATCTTGTCGAACTCGTCGATACAGCAGACACCGTTGTCGGCAAGGACCAAGGCTCCGGTCTGCAGGACCAGTTGCTTGGTGTCGACGTCACGGGATACAGAAGCCGTCAGACCGACGGCCGACGAGCCCTTTCCACTTGTGTACTGACTTCTTGGGATCAGGCGGTAGACGTACTGTAGAAGCTGGGACTTCGATGTTCCTGGGTCTCCGCAGAGAAGGATGTTGATCTGGAATTGAAAAAAAAATGATTTTTACAAGAATAAAACTGAAAAAGTGAGAAAAATATGTTTAAACTTCAATATAGCCTTTGTAACTTGATTCATTGAAGGGAAAAAACGCAAAATGTATTTTTTCATTCTCCTGAAATTTAAGAAAAATTCATTTACAAAAGAAATTTTCATAATTTTGATAAAACCTGAAAAGGTCAGCTCACAGATGACTAGAAACACCAGTCTATGACTGCTTTTTCCTAATTTTTAAACCACTACTATAAAAAATATATATTTTACCTCTGAACGCAGCTTGGTCTTGTGGCTCTCTTGATCGTCCTTCTTGGTTCCGCCGAACAAAAGGCACAAAAGTCCTTTTTTCACCTCATTGTGACCAAAGATTGACGGGGCTGAAAACCGATTCTTACCAGGGTACAGAATTGGTCATGTTCTATCGGGACACTTTTAAACATAGGAAAAACTAACCAATGGCTTGAGAAAGAACCTCGAAGACGTCTGGTCTCTTGGAGATCGTCAGAATTTGGTCGATACGTTCTTGAGTCAGTGATTGTCTGTAGTAAACACTCAAGATGAATGGGTCAGAATCAAACTTGCATTTATTTCAATGAAGGTAAAAAACCATAGAAATCGACATATTTGAAGTTTTTCTCTATTGGAAACAAGATGTTTACTAATGATTCTTAAGGGGGAAAACCCTTCTCGAACCAGAACTTTCCACATTTCTTTCTAGCTCTTTTCTCGTCCCACATCTCTCTGTGAGACATGATGTAGACTCTGCACGCTCTTATGTCAACGCACTCTCTCGCCGAGCGGCTGCGTCTCTAGCGATTTTACATACTCACATAGTGAAGAGAGAGGAGGCTCGTAAACCTACACAGAAATCAAATATTTTCTATGTTCGTCTGTTTTTCTCCACCCTGATCTCAGTCTCTCGTTGTAGTCAGAAATTCAGAGATTTCTCTATTTTCTGTTCTAATCGTTTTCATAATTGAATCTTTTATATTTTAATGCATATTTTGAAAAAAAAGTGTCTTCAAGTTCTTTTTTATCTATCATTCTTGCCTTTCGTGAATAAATTTTTCAATTCAATTCTGATCGTTTTGTACACAACCTACCCATTATCCTGGTGAAGTCTGGACGTGTCAATCTTTCTGAAGTGCAGGGCGTCAATGTTGGTCTTGTAGACAGCGCTCAGCGCTCTTTTGTTCGAGTTCAACTTGGTTCCAGTCGCACGGAAGATTCCGGTCACGGTGATTCTATCTCCTGGTTGGACAGACTCAATGAGACTTCCGTGAGCGTATACGGTGACCGTGTGAGGCGTTTCACCGGATGGCATGTCATCTGAATAGCTTGGTGTTTGGTGCAATGTTGGAAAATCAAGTTGGTGACACCAGTCGCCACAATTTCACTTTTTTATAGATGCATAATCTGTGCATCTCGCCCATATAATTTTCAAACAGCGCAAAATATAAGACTAGCTCTAGTCAACATGCAAGTTAGAACAGGTATTACTGCCCCATGTCGAGCTTGATATACGGTATTTAAAACAACGAAATCGACAAAATATCGCACGGAAGGGAACCGTTGCAGATCCGCTCTAAATTTACATAACGTGACGATATCTACACTGACCTGGTGACTCCTGAAGCTTGACCACCTGCTTGTCAAGGAACAGACATCTATTATGGACCAACTGGAAGCAATACGAGCTAGAACAGTTGGTACACACTGCAGGCTCTTCAATCCTTAACAAGCTCATGTTAAGGCCTTAATTGGGGCCAGTTCCAAACCTTCCTTTGTCGACTTCACTTTCGACTGTGAAGTTACAGACTGCGCACTCGAAGACACCGTAGCGAAGTTCAGGAATAAGTGACGACGTTCTGATGACCATTCCGGAGATGGTGATCAGAGTTTCAACATCTGAATTTAACTTTGAATATTATTCTTCGAAAAAAAAATACCAGAAGGATTAAGACCGCGCATGTTTCTCGTCTTTTCGGCGTTGAAGGGTCTCAGTTCGATGGCTTGAGCTGGGTTTCTGCGATACTTTGCGTGATAGATATCGTTGACGGTCATATCGAGGTATGGGATCACGTCCTAAAGAAAGAATTTACAAACAGATATTAACAAAAGGGAACCGCCCCTTTCGCCCCGCCCACTTTTCATGATGCATTTTCATTTCCAATGTGCACATCTACCACGGTAGAAAGAAAGAGAAATGAGTGTCCTCTCGTGAGTATTGTTTTTTTTTTCACGTTTTCAATCTTTTCCCTTAAACGATGTTTACCGTTCTTAAAACTTCTATTGCTTTCCTATCGAGCCGCCCGAGCGTAGCAAGGAATAGATGCGGATATTAAAGCATATTAAAATAAGCCAGTATGTTGATTTTTCTGATCGTCCTACATAATATTGATATTTTGATGGAAACTTTTAATTTTTACATGTTTTTACAAAAATAGCTGGAAAAGTTGTTAAAAGCATACCGCTGGATACGCAACGATCTTCCTGTACAGAGCATCGTTGAACTGTTTAACATGTGCTAGATTGAGGTTGATATAGAAAACTTCGGCAGCGTCACACTCTTGAAGTCTTTCCATGTAGTAGGGCTTGGCAGCGTCGATTTCAAGATTTCCGTCGCCCCCATTCATCATGATTTCGTCTTCGTCAAGGGCGTTCACGGTGAACTTCAAGAAGAAGTCGCGGAAGACGCTGGAAATGGTGATTTTTCATGTGAGTTAACGGAGAAACGTACCTTTGAACGTCCACGACACAAATTCTAGTACCCCAGATGTAGAGTCTCGGCTGATCGCGATCTCCTCCACCAACCAATTCATCATCAAGACCTTCCACACGGACGGTGCGGTGATCGCTTGGGGCGATTCCGAGATCAGCACGAGCAAGATGACGGGTTCCAGTGGACAAAGCTGATACTTGCGAGGTTCCATCGGATCCATATTTCAGGGCAGATGACACTGTAAAAATTATTCTATTTTCATTTTTCACATGGAGTTAGAAAGTTATAAGAGAAAAACAAACTCGACTGTGGCTCCCTGCTTTCAAGATCATCCATCTCTTGAAGGTTACCGTCTCCGACATCGTTCTGGAGAGCTTCTGAAAATATAACTCAAACATGACCAATTTTCATTCTCACCATCTCCACGACCAGTGTCTTTAACCATTTTCGCTCTGAAAATCAGTCCAGTTAATCTGATCGCAAATAACGTGTCCGGAAATCGTAGCAAATGGTAATGTGACAACAAAATCTAACACTTGACGTTGATAGAGTGAAAAAGTTCAAGGGACACACGTGAGCATACTGAAAATGAGAAATTTCAAAATGGAAGTTCATTTTTGAAAATCAAATCGGGCGCCAAAGTTTCCCGCAAACGTTGAAGTTGACGACGGTTTACACACTCCGCAGACTGAACACTTTAACTTACGAAAGTTTTATTTCCTTTTTTTCTTGTAGTTTCATTACGAAATTAGTTACTAAAATTCTTATCTGTCCATCTTTGATATACTTCTTATTGACTTTCGTAAATTTCTTCCTCTTCTTTTCTAGCTATCCTCGGTATAGTAACTTTTGACACAAAACTAATAGAGTAGGACCTTTTTAAAAAAAATAAAAGATATTTTTCAGGTAACAAAAACAAATAGTACTATGGCTGGTGAGTTTTCCATCATTTTCTCCAGAAGTATTTCAGAGTAACAATGAGTGTATTATATCAAAAATTAATTTTTAGAACTTTCTAAACAAGATCTGGACAGTTTGGGTATCGACAACCTGACCCCATTGACTGAAGAGGTGAGAATTGGTTAGTTTACTTTACTCATATCTCTACTAGGTTATCTCTCGTCAAGCCACCATCAATATCGGAACCATTGGTCACGTAGCCCACGGAAAATCCACCCTCGTCAAGGCTTTCTCCGGCATCCACACTGTCAAGTTCAAGAAGGAACTCGAAAGAAACATCACAATCAAGCTGGGTTACGCTAATGCGAAGATTTACCGTTGCTCGAATGAGGAATGCCCGAGACCCGGTTGTTACAGGTTAGTAAAAATATTTTTTTCATTTTGAGACAAACTTTCTAAACATTTCTCTTTCAGAGCATGCGGATCCTCCACTCCTGACAAATTCCCATGTGACAGAGAAGGTTGTTCTGGACAATTCACCTGTGTCCGTCACGTTTCCTTCGTTGACTGTCCTGGTCACGACATTCTTATGGCCACCATGTTGAACGGAGCCGCTGTCATGGACGCCGCTTTCCTCCTTGTCGCCGGAAACGAACCATGCCCACAACCACAGACGTCTGAACATCTCGCCGCTGTTGAAATCATGCAGTTGAAGCATTTGATGATCCTTCAGAACAAGGTTTTCAACTTCAACATTCATGTTTAGGAAAAGTTCTTGTAGGTTGACATCATCAAAGAAACCCAAGCCAAGGAGAACTACGACCAGATTGTTCGGTTCGTCCAGGCCACTATTGCCGAAAGTGCTCCAGTTATCCCGATTTCTGCTCAGCTCAAGTACAATGTTGATGTAAGTCTTAACTTAAAAATAAAAAAATCAGAAATGGGAAAAAGGGCTTTGGATACTTGATATCTGTTTCTTCTTGCGTTATTTATCACTTCAAATCATCCAAGACACGCGTTTTCGTCAATTGTTCAGAAACCTTGTCTCATATTTCCTTCAGAATTTTCCAAGAGTAATTTCTAACTTTCAGCTCGTTTGCGAATACCTGTGCAAGAAGATCCCAGTGCCAGTACGTGACTTCAAGTCGCCAGCTCGTCTGATCATCATCAGATCCTTCGACGTCAACAAGCCAGGATCGGAAGTTGAAAGCTTGAAGGGAGGAGTCGCGGGAGGAACTCTGGTTAAGGGTGAGTGTCGATTCAGGTTTAAAGTTGTATTCTCAGTTTGGGAGGTTTTGTAAACCAATGGTGAAAGGACATGGAAATCATAAAAATTTAGGATTTTTCGACGAGAATTCATTTACTGTTCATTCTTAAAAAATTCACAGGACTTAACAGTCTTCAGAGTTCAGATATGGAATGAAACATAGTTTACCTTCTCCGCTCACAAACAAAAATATTTAATAAAATTCATTTTCGCTTCAGGAATCTTGCGTATCGGACAAGAAATCGAAGTAAGACCGGGAATCGTATCCAAAACGGCCAACGGTCAACTCCAATGTCGACCAATTTTCTCACGAATCGACTCCTTGTTCGCTGAGAAGAATGAGCTTGAATTCGCTGTTCCAGGAGGTTTCTTTTAACGTTTTTTTGAATTTTAAAATTCGAAAAATCATTATTGCCGGAGTAAAAAAATGGGATGTTTTTAGAACGGCGGTCAATTTTTTTATGCAAGTAT
>OZ022254.1:11263936-11321436 GCA_963978915.1 Caenorhabditis parvicauda | reverse complement strand
TTACTTGGTTACCGTAGCAGTTTCGCTTTGAAGTACATGAACGATTAAGTAATGCGCCTTCAATTTCAATGGACTGAAAGTGAGAATAATAATTTAAATCCACAAAGATCTAACTGTTCGTTGTGAGAGTCCCGACCCTACCGTACTCATTTTACAAAAATGCGACTGCCGCGAATTTGAAATCGGTCAGACTTTTTGTTAGATATGTGGAATAGTGAAGGAAAAATGTTATTTCTTTCTCCTCCTTTACCCTCTTCTCCTCTACCCTCTCTCTCTTCTCCCTCCTTCTGTCCTGCACCCTCATCCAGTCCTCTTTCCGTCTCAAAAACAAAACTAAACAGAAAATGTGTATTAAAATCACAAAACGGCACAAAGCGAGTATCACAATCGGAAATGAATACAAGAAGCAATATTACAATCAATTATTACAAGTCATCACTACTATCACTCAGCATCATCCAAAACTACGAGATCTTGTCTCCTAGCCAGCATAATTCTTCTCAAGTTTTCAGCGAAGAAGTTAAAGTCACTCTGGGTCTGAGCGAATATTGAGTTCATCTCCGTGACCAGGTCGTTGAATCGGTACACACTGCAGGTCAGCCCGTGATACTTAAAATTGGATTATTTGTACTGGCACTCCTTTTTATTTTCAAATATTTTCTCGATTTTGAGTAAAAACCAACCGTTTTGAATTCCATAATCCTTCCGACTGGCTCCCTTCCGTGAGTTCTGCAAGCTCTAAGTGTGTCGTAGAATCTGTACAGAGCCTGCTTGACGTTGTACTCGGCCAGTGAAAGATTCTCGAAGTAGAGCTCCAGGGTCATCAGAAACCGCTCTTCGGAAATATTCTGGCGGGCTGAGTGGCGTGGGTTGCTCATGATTTCGTTTATCTGAAAAATACTGATTAGTTGATTTTTTCTGGTGAAAGATAGAGTACCATTTCAAAGATACAGTAATAGTAAAAGATACCGTACCATATTGAAGTTACAGTACCACTGAAACCACGCATGATGTGGTGTCTTGTTTTAGGCTTGGAAATAATACATCTAAGCTTGAGACATTATTAAAAATGCCATAGAATCTGATCAATAAAGCGATACTTTTAAGAGCTGATCTCACTGTCTTCTATGTCAGTGAATACAGTGAAGATATAATACGAAGAGAGATGAAAACCTTACCTGTCTGTAGGCATAATGAAACTTATCCAGCTCGTTGTGAATACCCATGGATCGTTCGATGATGGCAGGGATCATGAGGCCAATCGCCACGTCAACGTTCTTCTCGTTCCGGATGAGAGCATCAATGTCGATTTGTACTGGAATTGCCATCATTGTCGTCTTCTGAAAGTTGGTTCGTTAAGATGAGCTACTTGAAGAAGAGAAGGCATAACTGAGCTGCTGGGTGACCACCATGATCGAGTATTTATACCATTCCAAAAAGGGGGCGGGGCTTGGAAGTGCACCAATTTGGTGTCATGTCACTCCTATGGTCATGACACCAAGGTGTTACTTCACACCTTGACCGATGTCACCGCCTTTGATCTCTTGACATAATGGCACGTGTCTAGGTGTTACCTTGTCATTTCACACCTTGGTGTGAAGACTTTTACGGTTTGGTGCACCAGAGGCTATGTTCATGACAACAGCGTGTTCTCAAGTGACTTTAAATCCATCAAGAGCAGGGTTACTTAAAAGAAGAGATTGGGAAGGGATGAAGAGAAAGTGGGAGACAACAGGAGAGAGGAGGGCAGAGAGAAAAAAGAGAGAGAGAGGGGAGGGAGAAAGAGATGGAGACAACAAGGAGGGAGAGAGAGATAGATAGATAGAGTGAGAGAGTGAGTGAGTGAGTGAGAGAGAGAAAGAGAGAGAGAGAGAGAGAGAGAGAGAGAGAGAGAGAGAGATCCACACCAAGATACACGTATGAAACGGAGGTGCGTGAAATCTCGTCTCACGAAAAACGTCGAGTAACCAAGTAAGTAAAACTTCTCTCAAAAAAAGAGTTTAGTACGCCAACAAGAGGATAGAAGGCTTGTAAGCCTCAATATTTTATTTAAATATTTTACAAACATTTCTTGTGATGATGATGGCAAAACTGAGCAAGTATGTTGAACTTCGGACTTTTCGAGATACGCGGGGTTAAGTTGGCTCATGCCACAATCACTCAATATATAATTAATTAATTCAGAATAACAATAATAAAAATCGATTCACACACACACACACGTCCGATGAAGAATATATAGGGAGTGGTACAGGGTTCGATAAAGAAAATCATATTTTACATTACGGTCCGACACAAAATAGAATATTAGTACCTATGAGATAAAAATTTGGTGAAGATTGGGTCGGGTGGGGATCGGGACGCACAGCGTTGGGGAGGATACGGTATGCTCCTTGAATGGTCGGAACGATTGACCGTAAATTTGGTCTTTGAGGTCTGAGTTTTAGACTTTCGACTACACTGAAAACGATAGAACTGGAAACAAAAATGCTACTTATGCTGCTGCAAGTATTAACTAGTCAAAAAAATGCTGCAAGTAGTAACTAGTCGAAAACTATGCCAACATCATATAACTTTCGATAAAAGACCTTTTTTCCGTTTTTGTTCTCGTTTCCATGAATCTGATTCTGAATTTTTTGTATCTATCCTGAGGTATGGTTCATGATAGAATACAAAATCGAATGTT
Organism: Caenorhabditis parvicauda; assembly: GCA_963978915.1. NCBI lineage: Eukaryota > Metazoa > Nematoda > Chromadorea > Rhabditida > Rhabditidae > Caenorhabditis > Caenorhabditis parvicauda. The sequence continues at coordinate 11,318,750 of OZ022254.1, read as the reverse complement.
CACGCCATAACACCAAGATCAGGGTGGCAGGTTTGAACCCAGTTAACCGTTTCGGAATAGTCGAACCTCAATAGACGTCCTTCGTGAGCATACCGTAGTGTGTTACATGGGGCGCACAGCGTCTCTTTGGGATACGGTATGTGCCTTCAATAGTCCGACACTTCAAATCTTCGTTTTCGGGGGGTGATGGGGTTAATAAACAAACGACGTGTTACCAGCGCTTTCATACCGGACTGACTAGGGTGAAAGTATGGAGGGAGATGACAGAAAGATGGTGGGTGTGAGGGTGTGAGGGTGGGTGAGCATGGGGTGGGAGAAGTCAGGGTCTTACAGGGGTCGACGAACCGCCTCGATTTATACGAATCGTCTTCTTGTGCCGATCGACTTCTTCTTTTATCATTTTCATACCTTCGTTAAAATTTTTGAATGGAAACTTTGACTGGATCATGTGAGCCTCTTCTGCCGGAACCTTGTGGAATTGTTCGATTGGATCACCGGGGAGTCGACGAGCGTCCATTACGGAGACGAATGGTTCGACAAACTCGATGGCTGATTGCATACGGTCGTAGCTGATACCTGGAATGTGGATGTTTCAGGATGTTTCAGGCTGGTGAAGAACATACTCAAATTTGAACTTCTTTGAAACTTTCATATTCTTAAAAATGCGCTAATGGAATTCGTCCATACTCTGATTTTTTCCACACACATATATCGCTAGAAGCATGGCCGTTTTCAAACGCGCAATAATCTCAATTTTGCAGAATGAGTACGGTAGGCCGTCTCTTGTTTCGTCTCTTTACACCAAAATTAACAGCGCAGACACTATCAAAACGTCATAGTACACATACAGTACCGTCCATAAAGATACGAACGCTAACTTTTTTTTTGGCATATATCGACCTGGGAGTTCCGGAATGGTCTGTAACTTTCAAAGATGTCGGAGAAAACATTTTTATTTTATTGGTAATGAATATGAAAAGCATAGGAAATTACTGCGCATCATAAAGACCTTTTTCTCAAATCCACTTAAAATCGAATTTTTCCCTTTCACATTTATTTTTCTTTTTTTCATTCAGTGTAAGTCTTCATGTTTTCAAATGCATAGTTATGATAGTTCAGTATATCTAGCTAGTGGAAATTTAAAAAAAACCACTCAATAGGTGATCGTTCGATGCCACAACACGCGATTGAAGAGGTCGCACTTGACTAAAAAGCCCGCAAAGACAATATAAAGTTTTTATGAAGTTACTTCTGCTCCAGATGGACTGGATCTACTCGAAAAGTGATAACAAACCTTTTTTACATTGTTTCGACAATATTCGAAGTTATTTAGAAAAGATTCCAGGCCGTTCGTCATTGAACTCGTGGCTCACCTTCTCGAAAACTGTCAAGTTGTGGTCAGTTTTTCATCCATAAAATGGGAACGCCGTGTTGTAAATCTCCAATTTTTTGTGAACACATTTTTTAAATGTTTTTTGTTCAGTTTAATGTCTGGAAGTCAACTAAAAAATTATTTGAAAAACATTCAAGTGAGTCAAACTGGAGTAAGAGGAGGAGCGGATTCGCAGGGTTCTAAAGAGGCAGTCTAAAATTGTGAAAATGGATGAATCGAAGTTTTTTGCGGTCGAAATTAAACATAACCGTTTCGAAAGATGTTTGAATGTAAAACAAAGTTGATTTCTGTAACTAATCCATTCAAAAATCACGATTGTTGCAACCTGAAAAAAGGCTTCTCGGTACATTTTCATTCGACCTTTCTCTAAATTGTTCAAAATGATTGACTTACCATACCACTGTTTTCAAATGAACAGGAGTGATATAGAGAATGAGTCTACAAAAAATTAGACATCCACAACACGGCGTTCCCATTTAATGAATGAAAAACTGACCACAACTTGATAATTCTCGAGAAGGTAGGCCACGAGTTCAATGGCAAACGGTCTGGAATCTTTTCCAGGTAACTTCGAGTAGTATCAAAATTATTCAAAGGGTGCTTGTACTAGTTTTTTTTTGAGTGAATTCAGTTCAACTGGAGCAAGAACAACTTCATAAAAAGTCGATTTCTTTCTCACTGTCTTCTCAGTGATGAGTGACCTCTTCGATCTCATGTGGTGGCATCGAACCATCATCAATTGAGTTGATTTTTTGATTTTAAACTTGTTACTAGTCTGAGTTATCATAACTATGCATTTGAAAACATAAAAACTTATACTGAATGAAAAGAAAGAAAAATAAATGTGAAAAGGAAAAATTCGATTTTAAGTGGATTTGAGAAAAAGGTATTTTTGTTGCGCAGTGATTTTCTATGGTTTTCATTTTCATTAACAACAATACATAAAAATGTTTTCTCCAACATTTTTGAAAGTTACAGACCAATCCGGAACTCCCAGGTTGACATATGCCAAAAAATCTTAGCGTTCGTATCTTTATGGACGGTACTGTATCTAGCAAAAAGTCTGACCGATTTCAAACTCGCGGGAGTCGCATTTTTGTAAAATGAGTACGGTACACAGCGCCCTGCTTACCTGTTAGACGTGGTTCGAACTCTGCGCCCTCTCCCCCTCGACACTCTCTCGCCTCCCCGCTTACAAGTAGCGCGATTTTTACTTTTATTTCACGCGCTTCTCAGCTACCAGAAACGACTTGATTAGAAAGAAAAACTATCCTAATGTTTGTGTCACTTCGATCGCTCCACCTGAAAGACCTATAAAAGCACAAGTCTATTGAAATATGCGAAAAAATGCTGAAAACCATCTTCAAAGTTCTCTCAAGTACAAATATTTATTACCGTACATTGAAATAAATCTGATAAACACTTCAATAAAACCAAATATAAACACAATTGAGCGATTGAACTGAATTCGGCGTTATTTGAAAGAAAACTGTTCAAAAAATCAAAATTTGTGAAAATCGCCGAATTCAAGTTCTTAACGAATCAACCTGGGCCACCATAACTTTTCTATAGAGCTATCATCAGCTAGCAAATCTTCTTCTGGTCGTCCGTCGGCTCGAGTAGTCTACTGGAAATCATTATATAAATTTTTTGTCACGAAAATTAAAAACAAATACACATCTGGAAAGACGTTTAGTTCATTGAAAAAGGTTGCAACTACTACAGAAACATTTACTGTTATGGTAGCAGCACACGTTTCAAACAATAATCAAAATTGAATTTTATTTTGGAATTTTAAAAATAACCTTTTTAAAATTGACCATTCGCCTAGAGAAACCCTCTGTTCCCATGGGATTTTTCATGACCTCCGTATTCCATGTTAGTTGACAGTCACTCTGAAAAAAACTGCTCATGAATTGATTGAAAAAAAGAGAGAAAATGAAGAAAACAGTTTTCGAAAACTAAAACGTCGAATATTTCTCTTTAAAATTACCGAAATTGCGAAAACAGATGAGTAACTGATTGGTACGTCTTTGAATAAATTTTGGAAAGAAACAAAATGGTGTTCTGATCATCAAAAAGCAAGATACGGTCGAATTACAGGACAAATACGTTAAAAAAAGAAAAATAAAACAAAAATTTTGAAACGCGCGGGGCGCAAAAGTGTACATAGGGCGCATTCGCACTTTTTCTCTGACCGGGTTTTTGTCTGCGTCTCCTCACCCTTTTTCCGACCTCACGTAGGCAGCGAAAGCAGGGCGTTGTGCGGTAGGGTCGGGACTCTCACAACGAACAGTTAGATCGTTGTGGATTTAAATTATTATTCTTACTTTCAGTTCATTGAAATTAAAGGCACATTACTAAGATCGTTCTTGTATTTCGAGGCGAAACTGCTACCGTACTAAGTGCCCGATTTACGGAGGTCACACTTTTTTACAGGTAAAGGAAGATATGTGCTATGTGCCACAGAAAAAATAAAACTTTCTCACTTTTTCAATTCTAGCAGAAACTGATTGATATTGTCTCAGGATTCTGATGCCTGTCCACTCAAAATGACACATTTTGAGATCTTCCCAAAATTTACCAAAATATGCAATTTTTTAAACGCAACCTTGATGAAACTTCCTCATTTTTTCGGACTTTCACCATAAATGAAAGTTTTTAGGGTAAATCATCACACTCCCTCTCTCTACTACTGATAAACTATTCAAAAACACGCACCTGTGACCTGTTCAACCAGACGATGGGGTTCATAGCAGACAAAGAGAACGGCTGCAGCAATGGTCCTGTAGGTATAGCAGAGACTGTCCACGTCGAGGAGCAAAAGGTCAAGAATCTGAATGAAAGTTATGGTTCTGGGAAATTCGCTACAGATGGAAAACACTACTGAAGGAGTAAGATACCACAGCTTCGTTATAAGAATAACTATGACCTCTAGAATATACTTTGGATTTTTTCCTAAATGTAAGCTTGGTAAAATAAAAGTCAGCGCTCTGCGTTTTACAATTTGACCATTTTCACATAAGGTTTTTTTTCAGTTCAAACACTAGAGATTGACATTTTACGAGGAAAATTCGAAATTTGACAAGAAAAGGCTGTGGCTGGTTTCTCAAAGTGTTTCTATGAATAAGACGCCAACCTTCGCCATATGGGTGTAGTCCTCTCTCATGAGCTCTGGTACTGACATGCTGGCAGTGCTCGTGTGCGTGTCACCCGTTAACTCAGATTGTAGCTGAAACTTTGACAATTAGAATACTAAAAAGGTGAATTATGCACCTCTTTCTTTCCGAGCAATTGCAAATACGTAGCGAGCCAATGAACGGAGGTGGTGGGTCCCATGGTCCAGTCGAGACAGTTCACCAACAGCACTTCCATCTGTCGGACCTGAACGGGTTTTGATGATAAAAGTCCAAAACTTTAAATTTTACTTTTTAAAAACCAAATTTTCATCATTTTTCTGTTGAATCTTTTAAAAATTAAATTTCGCAAACTGCAAGAATTTACTATTCAATGAATTTAGTGCTGGAAGATTTTTCAAAACTGAATGTCCAAAATTTTTTAAATTTATTTTTTAAACCAAAATTCTAAACAATAACCTTTTCCGCTAATTTCAGCATGAAAAACGACATTTTCACATATTGAAAAGCGAAATTCAAAGACAACTCACCTGCTCAACGTTGAAAGTATCATCTGTATAGGCAACAAAATCACTGCATTTGGGTGGGTAAATTTCCTGAAGTTGTTCATTTGGTGCAACAATGGTGTACTGTTTACCTCATATTTGCTGGCGATGAACAGGGCTGTGGTTCCCAGAAGTTGAAAATTCAACAGTGTAACTTCTCGGGGAGCCGCTTCGAGGTAACGGTCAACATAGTCGACTGCCAGATGAAAGGTTTCACGATGTTGGGCTTCTTGATTGCAAACCTGAATTTATGTTTTTGAGTACAATCGAGTGGACTATTTCTAATGAGAATCTGTTTTTCTTTATTTGTATACGCTTTTCAAACCAAATGTAGGAATGAGACATTCCTCACAACCCGAAAAATAACCATAGTTGTCCGCGCTTTCTCCCTCTCACCTCTGTAATTTAAATGTAGCAGGAACGCGGCATGATTGTGTCTGGTATGTGGTCGCATACCCGTGGAGAAACGAAGACGAGTGCCGGCCCCAATCCAGACGCGTGCTAGCCATGACTATGATTATGGCAGACACGCGTCTGGATTGGGGCAGGCACTCGTCTTCGTTTCTCCACGGGTATGCGACCACTTTCCAGACACAAACATGCCGCGTTCCTGCCACATTTGAATTACAGAAAACGTGGTGAACAACGGAGTTGTGTACTGTCTTACATGATTCATACAGCACAGTATTACTGACACAACTTACAATCTGTCATATCTAACCTGTACTATGAGCCAAAACCATTTCCACTATGAAAGCAAGTTCAAAAATAGTGAGACTCCTCATTCAAATGTTTCAAGGCGAGTTGTTACTTCCAACTTGTAGATATAACGCCAAGAAATGTCAATATCAACCACATCTAAACATAAGTTTTAACGCGCAAGCAACCGAAGTCCGCCACAGAAAAGGGGGTGTGTGACCTAATCCTGCATCACACTTTTTGCGGCCGAATGGTCTAGTGGTATGATTCTCGCTTCGCTTTGGGTGCGAGAGGTCCCGGGTTCAATCCCCGGTTCGGCCCAGCTCTTTTGCTTCTGTTCCAGAATTTTATTCGTTAGATCTATAGGTTTTACTTTGGCACATCAAGAAACACGACCAGCGATAGATCACTAAGTTTTTTTTTTAAAGAATTAGGAGATGTTGGGATCCCAATTTTGAATCCTGCCGTAGTAATGATTAAGCTCCAGCAAAATTGGGTCCAAGCTTTCCCGAGCCATGAAAAAGATGATCTGCCGCTGTCCTTGTTTCTTGAGATGCCGTTTATTTTTGTTCCCGTTCTCACAGTTTAATTCACACGTATTTCAGATAAGAAACAAAATAATGCAATTTTAAAACCTTCAAAAATGGTTATTTCCTTGTTTTCACTATCAAGGTACAATTTACCAATATTTTCTCTATGTTTGACAATAACGCGGTAAATCGTTCTGTATCCAGATTCTCACGCAAACACCAGAGAATTCTCATTGCGTCATGTGACTAAGCTACAACTCTATTTTCATCACATGAAACAACTAAAAATCTACTTGTGTTACTCAACGATTCTCGCCTCATGAACTGCTTCGCATATTGAACATATAAAGTTGCTCTTAATTCCGCATATCGTTCAAAATGTGTATTTCACTGTGATATTTCAGTCCGAAAGTGTTCATTTTTCGAAATCGACAAACAAAAATCTCTTAAATCGTATCTTCTCACATGAGGATGATAGATATACTTTCATTTCCGTTGTTTAAAATTTCACTCCCGCACAACTCTGGTACACACCAGAGTTGCACGGAAGTAAAATTTTTCAAAACGGAAGTCGGAAGACGGAAGTAAAAGTTTTTTCACGGAAGTCAGAAGTGAAGTTTTTAAACGGAAGTCGGAAGTGAAATTTTTTTCACGGAAGTCGGAAGTGAATTTTTTAAACGGAAGTCGGAAGTGAATTTTTTAAACGGAAGTCGGAAGACGGAAGTGAAAGTTTTTTCACGGAAGTCAGAAGTGAAGTTTTTAAACGGAAGTCGGAAGTCGGAAGTCGGAAGTGAAATTTTTTTCACGGAAGTCGGAAGTGAATTTTTTAAACGGAAGTCGGAAGTGAATTTTTTAAACGGAAGTCGGAAGACGGAAGTAAAAGTTTTTTCACGGAAGTCAGAAGTGAAGTTTTAAACGGAAGTCGGAAGTCGGAAGTGAAATTTTTTTCACGGAAGTCGGAAGTGAATTTTTTAAACGGAAGTCGGAAGTGAATTTTTTAAACGGAAGTCGGAAGACGGAAGTGAAAGTTTTTTCACGGAAGTCGGAAGTCGGAAATGAAAAAACGGCGGAAGTCGGAAGGCGGAAGTCGGAAGTAGAATTTTTTAAACGGTAGTCGGGAGTGTAAAAAAGTTGAAAAAAACCCAAAGATATTGTATATTTGCGCATTCTCAACAGGTGATAGGTCAATTCCAGACTGAGTAGAAACGATTTCACGGTTTTTTCCTCATTTTTCACGAAAAAATTTTTTGACGGAAGTCGGAAGGCAGAAGTCGGAATTCCGTGCAACTCTGGTACACACGCTGCGGCAAACGCAGTTGAAAAATGTAATCAAAGCAAGCCAATAGAGTAGATCAAATTTCAGTTACTGTAGTTTAAGAATTTTTATTTTTCCTACTTTTTTCATCCCAGATTCACAAATCGTAATGGGAAAAAGTGGGTGAAAACGAAGTAGGTAAAAAAACACAACTCTGGTATACATCTGTGATGGTTTTTCAAAATATTTCACAAAGTGAAAACTCTTCGAAATATAAAAACTTGTAAGCTTGAGATACATTTCAAACAAAAGGCATCGAAATTTCCTCTTAACAGATCAGAAAAGAGGCTGTTCCCACACTATCGATTATATTCGCATTCATCGTGAGCACTCCATTAATTCGACCAAACATTCTCACTTTCAAACTTTTCCATACACTTTGTTTCTTCGAAAAATCGAAAAAACCGTAAAAGGTCAAGATTTCATGATGACTATATTTCTATGGAACGCTCACATTAGTTTGAAGACATTGTTAGCAAAGCTGTGTTAATTTTTCTTCAACAAAATACCTTTTCGACTTGTTTTTATAGATTAAGAACAAAATTTTCTCTTTAAATTGTCAAAAATAATTGAAGATATTTTTCGTAGATTCATTTTTTTTGAACAAACTTCCTTTTTTCAGTTTTAAACGATACTATCTTTTCCAAGTTTCAAACTGATGATTTTCATCACATTTTACAACAAATTTCGTTTTTAACCGCAATTTTCTCTCACAAATCACTTCTTTTTCTGCATTTCAACCAATAATCGACGCTATGCTTTAACAGTGTTACAATCATCCAGCACTTAGAGTGTAACAGTTGTGGATGGAAAAAACGTTCCACGGAGTGATTATGGCCCATCGAGTGGAATAACTTTCAGCTCATTGCTCTTATTTCTCCTCACCTCCATCATCCATTCGATCAGAATCGCACGATTGTTGACGTTCATCTGAGGGTGCTGTTGGAAGAGACATCTCGTCGCTCTTGGAATAACATCACGGTTCAGCATCAGGTTCCAGATCTACAAAGAACAGAATCATGTTGGTTTCTCACAGTTAATACTTAATAACACGCACACCTCGGCAAAGGCATAAGACAATAAAACCGCTTCGCAACCGCTTTGCCGACCTCCGCTTTCATTTTCGAAAGTGTTTGTACTTTAAAAAATGTTTCACCAGACATATTGAACGTTGCGCACTGTTCCCAACGATAGTTTTACTTACTTCAAACATTTTTACGTTACGATTTGTGAATCTAGGACGAAAAAAAGTAGGAAAAGTGAAATTTTTTGAACTACAGTAACTGAAACTTGATCTACATTATCGATTTTCTTTGCTTACACTTTTTAACTGCGTTTGCCACGGTGTGACAACCGAAATGGCCGCAGGTGCGCTTGTCCTTATTGAGAATTGCGAAAAATGTTTTCAAAATGTCAATTATCATCATTTTGACATCCTAGTTCTACACCTAATTCGATTTTATCAAGAAATAATTATGTTCCCTGCAGAATTATTATTAACCCTATTCAATCTTCACAAAAAATAATTGAAAAAGTCATATTTTCGTTTAAAACACTGAAATTGATCGTATTCTAGCGAATCAAAATCGATTCATGTACTTATTATGTCTATTTCACACTAATATCATCACATCAAAAAAGATTTCGATGTGTTTTGTCTACTTGAAATTAATTACATGAAATGATACAGGCATTCTACAATTATTTGTCCAGCTTATTAGTGAAACAATGAGCGTTTTCGACGAAAAAACGGGCAAAAGTGAAGAATGTGTACAGCAGAGTTAGACGGAAGTAAAATTTTTCAAAACGAAAGTCGGAAGTGAATTTTTTCTCGGAAGTCGGGAAAGCAGAAAAGTTGAAAACCCCTGAGATATTGTATATCCACGCATTCTCAACAGGCGAAGGTCAATTCCAGACTGAGTAGAAACGATTTCACGGTCTTTTCGTCATCTTTCACGAAAAATTTTAACGGATGTCGGAAGTAGAATTTGTTAAACGGAAGTCAGAAGTGGAAAAGGGTGGAAGTCGGAATTCTGTGCAACTCTGGTGCACAGACGTCAAGTTGAGAAAAAAAACTATGAAAAAAGTAAAGAAAAACCTTAGCTGGGGAGCCGATTCCTTCGCACTGCTTATCTGTGAGTTGTGGTGGAACTTTAATCGGTGTGCTTGGTTCGGCATCGAGTTGGATGGCAAGAGCGATGAAATTTCTGTTCTGGAGCGAGTCTGAAGTGTGAAATCGTTATTTTTCACATTCAACTAGGAAAAATATGACTATTTTCATTCCAGTTACAGAAAATGTACGCTTTTTCCAAGTTCTGGAGCGAGTATGAACAATCATTTCATCTCAATCCCACCAAAACTAAAATATCATAATTATCACTACAATAACCGAGAATGTCGACTGTTTTTACCGTAGGATAACCTTGGAAACGGAATCCCACAGGATTTCAAGTGAGATAAAAAGCTCGTTTTTTCTCAACTTACAATCAACCATCAACCCTGCATTCACTCAATCTTATCTCAATTTTGTTCAATTTCCAGGAGAGATACCTGTCTCTGATTTTTCGTCGAATCTTATCGCGATATCATTATGTTCTTTATGAACAATTAGTTCCACTTAGAATATAGAACGTGACATATCTTACACGTGAACGTTGTCTCGACATCCTAGACATTTCTATTAACCCAATCATCGTCGTCTAAAAACTTTGCCAAGTTCATTTTATGTTTGCTCAAATGTTCGTATTCAATCCATCAGCTCAAAAGTTTGTAGTTTCGCAGCTAATGCCACACGTTTTTCTGCCGACACAAAGTGAACAATTTCATTACTTTGATACGATAATCTATACGTTAACTTTTTGTGAATCCCACATTCTTCCGATTAGTCTATAACACGCTTACGCTTACCCTCATCACTATCATCCGATTCGTCGCCGGAATAGATTTCCATGGATGCATCAGCCAGGAACACCTTAATGGAACACTTTTCATCCACATAGCATCGTTTCGCGTCGTCGCCTGTCTGTCTAACTGATAACAGTCAGCAGACGGATGAGAAAAAGGAACACAAAACTATACGAACCTCGTCTTCTTCCATTATTGGCATGGGTTGAGATCGACGACGGGTTTGCATACGACCGCCTAAAGAGAATGAAAAATGAAATTTGTTTTGAAATAAAACGTCGAACCTGACGTGATCATTTCAGAGTCAGCCTGAAATTCTGGGTCATCACACTTCTCCCCAGATTGGCGCTTTGGCGCAGGTCCCGTCTAAAAATATTTATGGAAGATTAGTTCAAAACTTAATGATTACATTAGTTGATCTGCGTTTTCTATTGGACGTAGGCCGATCGGCTATTAACACGTTGAGATTTTCTTTCTGCACGGGTTTGCTGAAAGTTGTGTCCATCTCAATTACTTATTTTGAAAAGAAACCTTGCAACTTGTCTGGCGATGGTCCTTGTCTTCGTTGGTTTCGTCGTTCTGGCTCGGCCTCGCTTGCCGGCCATTATAATTCTAGGTTTATCCTAAAGTGCATTTTGCGGAATAAAAGTGAGACTAGAAAAAACTCACAATCCTCATTGATGATGAACTTTGATAAATGACGGATTTAAGACTTAAGAAATGGAAAATTGAAAAAAGAAAACTCGAAAAAAAAGGCGCGAACAAATTGGTTACGAGGTAGGTCAAAAGTCTACAGTAACAAATTTGACCTACTTCATCTAATTTGCGCGCTTTTTCAATTTTGATTTATTTTTCATTCACTTTTATTCACGTTCAGAACTGTTAAACTAACAAAAAGTCCTAGAAAAGTGCAAATTTGCGGTACAGGATGAGGGAAACAAATGCGTTTTCAATATCGCGCCCAATTTCCTTTGAAAAAGTGCCGACAGAGCGCACTTTCCTCACCTTGATTTAATTCGCGTTGCCGCTTTTTTGTGAATTTTCCGCTATTCATCTCGACTCTTGCTGAATTTCTTTTTTTGATCGTTGCGGGCAACTGCCGTTCAATCGATCCAGTCAATCCGCACCACCTACAATCCTAAGGGTTCCACGACGAGAAGCAGTAGTGTGAATCGATCCCAATGTCCTTCAGTCTTTCTTCTGTGCGTGTATCACCCGGCAACGACGAAATATCCCCTCATTATTTTCTTCAGGCCGCCCGTTCTCATAGACTCTAAAAACAACGAGCTAATTCAATCCAACGACCACATAATTTCAGTTCTCAGATTTATTTTATTCAGGTATTTTGACATGTCTGACGACGACGAGGAAGGTCAGCTCAGGATTGTTGAAAACGGAGATGACTTGTGTAAGTTTTTTTTATATCTCGGATTGAATTCTATTGAATGATGTTTTTAATTGTGAAGAATTAGAAATTTTCACGATTGTACAAAGAAATTTATCGCATTTTATTGTCATAAAACGTTTAAAATCTAAATTTTTCAAACTTCTCAGAAAAAAACAACTCTTTTTTAAAGTTTTCACAGTGAAGATTTCGAGGTTCTTACTTAAATTAAACTAAACTTCGAAAAGTCAAATTTTCAGTCGACCCAAAGCCTCCAGTCGTACAGCCGGCGAGTATTGTCCAAGGTTTTCGCTACTATCCGCTCTCAACATCTAAAATGATTGATTTCAGCTGCACCTCAACGCGAATCCAATGAAATGGAAGAAGGAGAGCTGGAAGAGGGCGAACTGAACGAAAGCCGTGGTGAACCTTTGACAGGTAATATGTTAGACTGAACTTGAAAATTCCGCTTTGCGGCATGCAACGCACCGCTCAATTCGTATCCCCCATTCCGTATTAATCCATTATTTTTTATGGAATGGGGAAAAAACCAATCAAAAGTAATGGACTTTCGGGCGGATTAACATCATGTAGTGTGGGATTTCCATGACCACCATATTCATCCAATTTCGAGAATAGAGATTGCTTTCTAGTCCGATCCATACAATCATGGATTATCCACTAGTGCAAATCCGGAGATTTCGTGAATGTTGAGATGGATTTCAATGTGTTCGAATTTGTGCAAAAAGGTGAATGAAAAAGAAGCTTTCATGGTTCTTCGTCATTAGGGGCGAAAGTTGTTGTGAAGACTTCAGCCCGATCAGTCGACGGGCTTCAGAGTTACGATTGTGAGCGAGAATTACTTGTTCAGAATCTTAATTGAATGAAAAATGAACGAAGGAATAACATTTTTCAATCGAACGAGATGACGATTAATTAATAAGAATTGTACCTTGAGAAGGTTGATGGAAGGACGATACTGTAATCATTCGCTTTGAATATAATAATAATAACTTTATTCATTGAGAATAAGTTCATAAGCTTCATGACGACCAGCAATAGCCGCCACGAGCACAGAATAATGGGATTTGGGAACCGTAGGAGAACCTTTTAAAAAGCTGCTCCGGTCAGGACAGTTGTGCGATTTTTTGAAAAAAAAAACGTTGGATAACATTGAATCTCTTACGTGAAATGTTTCAAGAATTAACACTAAAATAACAAAAAAAACAGATGGAATTATAAAGTGTATATGAAACACATAAGCATAACGGAAATTACTTTTTTTCAGTGCGGAAATCGCCTTCGTTGAGCTCGATGAGCGACATTTCACCGAATAGTGCAACTTCCTCAAACAACAGCAAAAAGGAAAAGTTTGTCCTGCAAATTCTTCCCTGTGAAAAATACAAAATTCAGAAAATATCAAGAAGATGATCAAAGGAAAAAGGATAGGAAGCGGAGAGAGTGTAAGTTTTTTTTTAGAAAAATAACAATGAAAACTTGTTTCAAAAGCTTTTTTTCCAACCAAAACTTCATTTGGTTAGAAATCATCCTTCTGATCACGTTTTTATGATTTTAAAAATGTTCAGTGGAAATTTTCGTAAAATTGAAATTTCCTGAATGGAAACTTGAAGAAAATGAGATTGATTCATTTTTATTGTTGCAAAAAAAGTTAATATTTTGACGAATTTGAAACTTGATAACATCGACTTCCTCCATCATCCACGATCTCTGATTTCTGAAAGTTCTGCTCTAAACTTCAAAAGTATTGAAGGTCGATACAACAATACACAAAAATCGCACAGACGCAGTGTACATATGAACAAAATGGTTATGGGCACATTACAGTAAAAGACCGAATCGAAACTTCGACGTCAGGCAGCCCGAGTGGGCGGTCAAAAAGGACCAGCCATCAGCTTGCGAACGCCGCCATTGCTGCAATGATGCACGATTCAGAAGAGCCGATTGAAGAAGACACCAGGAGAACATCTAAGGTGAGGTTTTTTCTGATAAAACACTAAAAAGTAGTTTTAAAACACGACAAATCTTTTAAGTTGTAAAAATTAGTGTTAAACGCGCCATTGGTAGTTGAAATTATAACAAATCGTTCGAAAATCGGTAAAATTAAGGTTTGCGGCACTGTCTCTACAGTTTTTGTAAATTTCTGATAATTTGAAATTCTTCTTAATTTCGATCAAAAGGAGAAACTCCATACTTTTGGATGAACAATTTTTGTTCTCTTTGGAATTTTTAGTAGCTATAAATTCTAAAAAAAAAAGAATACATGTTACCATCTAACAACCTTTCTCTGTATGATCTCGAACATAAAACTGAAACTCGAGTTCTGTTATGGTTTTTTACAGTGTTTATGATGAGCGAGTAAACATTTCTCTCTGAAACGAAAGTTGGCTTTATGGAACATGCGATGTAGCACAGGTTGAGTAGGGGTTTTTGAACTTGACAAACATTAAAACGCAAAATGGGAGTGAGAACGAAAGAAATCTTATTAAAACGACCGTCTTAAGATGTATCCCTTCCCATTTTCCAATGTTCAAATGATGTGTTACAGAAAGATGCATCTACGAACGTCCTAACTACAACTCGCTACGTTGAAACTGAGGATCAGACGGATGCAACAGTTGTTCTGGATGCGGCGCCTGGTACAACCTTCATGGTGGAGATGCGGGTCTTGATGAAACCAAATGGTGAATATTTCTTACTGTTCAACATGAAAATATTGAGAAAATAGATTTAAAGAAAGCTCCCTGATATGTCTCACATCTCCCTCTTACTGTTTATGCGCCGAGGTGAGAACAATAGTGAAAATAAGAGATCACAGAGACATACCCCGGGTCATAGAATGTTTTGTGTAGATTTACGGGGGGCTGGAGGCTACTCGATGTTCTCTTTTCATTATTCCGTATAACTTTTCATTTTCAATGTGTATTTGTGAGTGAGAGAGTGTGGCAGGAGGAGAGACTGCTGACGCGAGAGAGCTAGCGAGATAGTGAGGACTGTTTGGAGTGACCAGAGTTCATACACATCCAAGCAGTAAGCAGGGAGATTTGTGTCTTATCGAAAAAAATTTTGAGTAGAAAATCGGACGGAACGAAATTTTCGATCGTTCGTGACGGGACAACTAGACAGATTAAAATATTTCGCCATCCCTTTTGATAAGAAAATATGCAAAAATATCTGTAAACCGGAAATTCTGTTACAAAAGGCGTTCGGATATTTATTCGCAGAAGAAAATTATTTTAAAATGTCGATAATGATTCTCTTGATTCTATCAATGTAATCATTACATTATAAATTCGACATTTCATATAATTTTGAAGAAACACGTTTTTATCGCAAGAATTGATTGGTAAAGCTCCAAAATTATACGAATCGATGTTTTTTTATTATATTAGGATACAGCGACAACCAATGAATGATACAAAATCGAAGTTTTATATAATTTCAATGAAACATGAACTAAATGTTCCGTTTTCCTTATCCCCGAATCAGATGTTTTGTCACAGGTATCAGATCGCTTTCCGTTTTTCTCAAACGTCTATTACTCTGCTCGAAAAATACCATTCACCTCGTTTTTAGGCTCAGGTTAAACCTTAGGCTGACCGAAACTTAGCCTAAGCGATGGTTGCGAAGCGGTTATATTGTCTTTTCTTTTGCCTGTGCCTAGGTGTGCACCAGGGCTTTTCGTGTGAAAAGTGTGAGCAAAGAAAGTCGATGTAGATCAAATTTCAGTTACTGTAGTTAAAAAATTTTACTTTTCCTACTTTTTTTCGTCTCAGATTCACAAATCGTATCGGAAAAATGTTTGAAGTAGTTAAAACTATCGTTGGGAACAACGTTCAGTATGTCTATTGAAACATTTTTAAAAGTACAAAAAAATGGGAGCGGAGGTCTGCAAAGCGGTTGCGAAGCGGTTATATTGTCTTTTGCCTGTGCCTAGGTGTTAACGAGGTCTTTTCGTTTGAAGAAGACAGGATGTGATGGGATGCGTTTCTACTAACCATAAAAACAAAAATTGGAAGTTTTATATAATTTTGACGAAACATGAATTGAACTCACGTTAGCTACAGAAGACACCGTCCTTGTGACCATGTTCAACGACGGTCTAGTCGGTACACTGGTAGGCAGAGCATACGGAAATTCTGCAGCAGTGAAAAAGAAGTGAGTCGCCGACCTGCCCTGGTTCCGCACAATTTGTATTTTTCAGGGTCGCAACAGCTAATGCAAACGGAGCGGAAGAGGGAAGGTGAATTTTTTGAAAAGAAAGATTGAAAATATACTATCGAGCCGCTAGATTTAAAATGCGACAAAATGTTTGGTCCAACTTTATTTCTTCTGAAATTTATTTTTTCTTATAAACCTCTGACTAACCTACCAGAGTGAACTGAATCCAACCGCGCGTCGCTGCGCGGATTGGTTGATTGAAAATAATAGATACACTGGTTACGTTCCCAAAGAAGTTTCAGGGAGCGGAATTCATCAGCCGCCAGTACAAGTCACACTCCGGCAAAGGGATTCACAAGAAGTGCGCAAGTCAACATCAGAGACGCCGTACAGCAACTACAAAAACGTGGAAGTTCTAGAAGCACCACTGCAGAATCCAGAAGAAAAGTCTCGACGGCCAATAGGGAAGGTGAGTTTTTGTCGTGATAAGTGTCCGGACCTGAAACGATTTCCTTTTCTCAAAATATTTTCGTTTTTTCACACGGACTCATGATGAAATTGACCCCGAAGCGCGGTGAGTTGAAGCTTCACCGCAACAAATCTGATCATTTTTCGAATTTCCCCATTAAAATTGGGATGAAAGTATAGAAAATTTCACACAGGTAGCTAAAATAGTTTTATTTATCAAAAATGAATTTTTTGAGAACCCTGAAGGTACAGTATCAGACAAAATCATATTTGGTTCCAACAACACGTGTCATATTTCCCGATTGTGGAAATTTTGGTTTACAACAGAAAAATGCCTTCCAATTTTAACCTTCATCACTTTAACTCTAATCATAAGTGGTTATAACTTTGTAGATTATCATATCAAAAGTTCAGATTGTTTCATGAAGTTTGATAAGAGATGTATCCGAAAAACCACATAAGATTTTGTCCGATACTGTACGAGCCACACATAGCTTCCAAGTGTGAAAAAGTCTGGCCGCTGTAAATCGGGTACTTAGTACCGTAGCAGTTTCGCCCTGAAATACAAGAACGATTCACGTAATGAGCCTTTAATTTCAGAATGGACTGAAAATAAAAAATAATTTAAATTCACAAAGATCTAACTGTTCGTTTCGAGAGTTCCGACCCTACCGTACTCATGCTGAAAAATTGAGATTAGAGCGCGTTTGAAAACGACCATGCTTCTAGCGATATATGCGAGCCTGCAAGTGGAGCGAAAAAGGTTTCAAAAAAATGATTTCTTTTCAGAAGAGGAAGAGGCTGAAGGGAACATCGATGTGACTGCGATCACCCTTCGCGAACCGCAGTTGTTCGAGCTGGATGAGTGAGTGGAAGTTTATAGTCTTCTGATTCATTTTCTATCCATTCAGAAAGACCATGCACCCGTGCTACTACGACGCTTGCGAATACAAGTTTTTCGCAGCCACCGAGCTGGAATTCCACGTGGCGAAGTATCATCTCGGGAAGAAGGTGTGTTCTGTCTGTTTGTCTCTGTCTCTCTTTTTCCCGCTCCGCTCCCTCTATCTCTCTCTCTCTCTCTCTCTCTCTCTCTCTCTCTCTCTCTCTCTCTCTCTATCTATCTATCTCTCTTTCTCGTTCTCTCTCTCTCTCTCTCTCTCTCTCTCTCTCTCTCTCTCTCTCTCTCTCTCTATCTTTCTTTCTTTTCACTCACTCTCACTCTTCCTATCCCTCTATTCCTCTCTCTCTCTCTCTTTCATTATCTCCCTCTCTCTCTCTTCATGTCTCTCTCTCTCTTTCTCTCTCTCTCTCTTTCATTATCTCCCTCTCTCTCTTCATGTCTCTCTCTTTCTCTCTCTCTCTCTCTCTTTCTCTCTCTCTCTCTCTTTCTCTCTCCTTCTCCTCATCTCCCTATTTCTCTCTCTCTCTCTCTCTCTCTCTCTCTCTCTCTCTCTCTCTCTCTCTCTCTCTCTCTCTCTCTCTCTTTCTCTCTCTCCCTCTCTCACTTTTTTCTCTCTCTCTCTCTCTCTCTCAATAAAACTTCAGGCGACGAAGCAAACCACCTCATCCCAAATAAAACCATCTACTGTCGATGCATCAACTGATGTCTCTGGCCTTGAACAGAAGGAGGTTCGTTGACTTTCCTCAATTTTCTTTTGAATTCACCACCTTCAGCTACCAGCAGGATCCATCGGCGGTCCGCCAATTCTCCAGAAACCAACTTCGCCTGAAATGTCAGACATATCAGACGATGATTCTGTGGCACCACCAAAGGTAAATTATCTTATAAACTTTTGTTGTCTGTATTTCGTGAACATTTTGGCTATAAAAAGCGATATTCGCCGTATTCTCCTCGAAACATCGACATTTCGTCGCGATTTCGTAGGGCACAGTATATCAAGATGAAAAAAAATCGAGTGGGGCACATAGCTTCCTCTATCTGTAAAAAAGTCTGGCCTCCGTATAACGGGTACTGAGTACCGTAGCAGTTTCGCCTTGAAATACAAGAACGATTTACGTAATGCGCCTTTAATTTCAGAATGGACTAAAAATAAAAAATAATTTAAATCCACAACGATCTAACTGTTCGTTGTGAGAGTCGCGACCCTACCGTACTCAATTGAGATTAGAGCGCGTTTGAAAACGGCCATGCTCCTAGCGATATATGTGTGGGTTTGAGTTATCGAAGGGAGAATTTAAAATAGTGCTTATAATGTACCGTAGTGCCACATGGCTCGTAAATTCAAAATTCATCAAAATTAACTGAAACTATGAAGAAACGAATTGTTTTACAATTTTTGAGGTTTTTTTTATGTGGCTCCATAGTGTATCAAAGAAATCGAAAGGGGTGGAGTCTCGAGTCGACTGACCCCAATCAATACATTTGATTTTCGCTCCGCATGACCGTTTTGCATTCGCCTATTGGGTTTTCCATCTATTCTACCCAATTTTAGTCATCATTGAACAACAAGTATTGAAAAAAACTGTACCATTTTCTAAGGAGAATAATCAGTATTGATGTTTAAAAAAGTAGGTAAGCTTCGATAATTTTGCTATTTTTGACCGACTATCCTCGGTCGCCCGCCCCGATACGCCCACATTTGAAATGACCAAAAGTGATAAACTTGTAAGCTATTCCGACACACGAAAGTGTTCTGGAGTTACAACGGAATATCCCTGTTATAACTGATTCTTGCAGATAGACGACATGAAAAACGCCAAATCTCAGCCGCCATCTTCGAGACCTCCGCGTGAGTTTTTGATAAAAATTGTTGAGTTGATTAGATAAAAAAGTACGAATGCGATATGAACTACACCGCAGTGATCACAAGTTCGAATCCTCCTTGTTGCATTCTTTTTTGCTTTTTCATTCAACACATGCAAATTGTTTCCCGGGACTCTACGAGGTCTCGTAAGTTTTCAAAAGGTTTACAATCAAAATCAGTCTCGAAAGTTGTTTCACCACGCGATTTTCGCAGTAATGATTGAAAATCTATAAGCTACCGAAGTCTTTTTTGGTTTGGTTCCCAACTTTAATGAGAAAAATTTTCAGCTATTTCTATAAGAGAGCTTCGTCTTTTACTGTTTATGATGAATTTTCACGACTACAAAATTTTAGAATTCATCCCAATGCTGGAACTGCAAGGGAATGCAGGGGGCATGACGACCATCGCATCTGGAATCGTTCCACAAAGGGCGCAACAGCAACAACAGCAACAACCACCGTCAGCTCAACAACCAATCATGCAGAATCCAAAACTGCAGAACTATAGACAAGGAGTGGCACTGCCCAAGGGAACTGTTTTAGGTAATTTTTTGGAGTTCAAGATAGCTTCACTCTGTAATGTCAGTGTGGCAGGCACGTAGCGTAATTCTGTCCAATGTCCACCCGTAGAGAAGTAGGAATAACGCCTGCGACGATCTAGACACGTTCCTGCCGCTATCTAGACACGTGTCTGTCACGATTTAGACACATGTCTGCCACGATCTAGACACGTGCAAACCACAACTCACACGTCAGAGAAGTGCCTGCCAAAATTCAGTAGCATGCTAGTTTTCAGAGATGAGATCGAAAACCATATGTGACCACAAATTCGTATGACTCCTTTTCGACTAAATGCGCGAGAGCTATCATTTTTTTCCAGTAAAAAAATGGAAAAAAAAAGGAAATTAGCACTAAAAGTCGGAAAAGAATCAAATCTGGAGTATTTCACGAAATTCTGGAAAGAACCCTTTTAATCGTGAGAATTTTGAGATAATTTGTTCCAGAAAGGAAGCCAGCGACACCAATGCGACCGTTCCCAGGACACCAACCACCCATCACCATGCCAGGACCGATGATGGGTGGCCGAGGAATGCCGATGATGTATCCTCCGTTCCTACAACAAATGGGACCGGGTTCGATGATGGGTCAGCAAGGATCTTCACAGGCGACGTCGTCGCAAGTCACTCCGAATGCAAGAGATCACAAGATACACGAGTTGGCTGGCGTTAAAAGTGGGTTTCTGTGAAGTTTTCACTTACTTTCTTTCCTTCGTTATGTCGAGCTCTGCCAAGTTGCGACGCACATCTCTTACTGTTTATGCGCCGAGGTGAGAACAGTAGTGAAAATAAGAGATCACAGAGACAAACCCTCGGTCATAGAATGTTTTGTGTAGGTTTACGGGGGATAGGAGGCTGATCGATATTGTTCGATAGGAGGCTGATCGATATGTGTTTTCATTGTTCCGTATAACTTTTCATTTTCAATGTGAATTTGTGAGTGAGAGAGTGTGGCAGGAGGAGAGACTGCTGACGCGAGAGAGCTAGCGAGATAGTGAGGACTGTTTGGAGTGACCAGAGTTCATACACATCCAAGCAGTAAGCAGGGAGATGTGCGTCGTGACTAATCAGTGACAAAAACCGTATCGTTTCCGGTATTTGGCGAAAAGGCGTTGCCGTTTGGTATGTTTGTTCAAAATGCCATCAAAAAGATTATGCACACCGCAGTAAACGCAGTTGAAAAGTGTAAGCAAAGAAAATCGATAGAGTAGATCAAATTTCAGTTACTGTAGTTCAAAAATTTAACTTTTCCTACTTTTTTTCGCCCCAGATTTACAAATCGTAACGTAAAATGTTTGAAGTAGGTAAAACTATCGTTGGGAACAGTTCGCAACGTTCATTGTGTCAAGTGAAACATTTATTAAAATGCAAACAATTTCGAAAATAGAAGCGGAGGTCGGCAAAGCGGTTGCGAAGCGGTTTTATTGTCTTATGCCTGTGCCTAGGTGTGTAATGATGTACTGAATTTTATTGGATATTTCCTTTTGGAGAAGATTTTGACTGATGGTAGCCTTTAGATGAATTACCCACGAAATGCGCAAGTTTTGAAGTGTGCAGTTTTTGTGCAATATCTTTGAACGTACGAATTCTTTTGGATCGATATTTTGAAATGAGTGGAGATTAATTGAAAAATTAGGTTTTTATAATGTTCAGTTTGATTTTTAAGGCTCGAGATGGAGAGAGAGAGAGAGAGAGAGAGAGAGAGAGAGAGAGAGAGAGAGAGAGAGAGAGAGAGAGAAGGAGAGAGAGCGGAGAGAGAGAAGGAGAGAGAGAGAGAGAGAGAGAGAGAGAGAGAGAGAGGGGAAGGAGAAAGAGAAGGAGAGAGAGAGAGAGAGAGAGAGAGAGAGAGAGAGAGAGAGAGAGAAGGAGAGAGAGAGAGAGAGAGAGAGAGAGAGAGGGGAGAGAGAGAGAGAGAAAGAGAGAGAGAGAGAGAGAGAGAGAGAGAGAGAGAGAGAGAGAGAGAGAGAGAGAGAGAGAGAAAGAGAAAGAGAAGAGAGAGAGAGAGAGAGAGAAAGAGAGAGAGAGAGAGAGATGGGAACAATATTTTCGAATGTAGACAATGAAACGAAAAAGGCTGATTTTTCCAGACGACGGACGTCAACAGTCCCAAGGGCAGCAAACCCCGATGCAGAACAGACCGTCCATGCCACAAATGATGATGCAACAACAACAACAACAACAACAGCAGCAGCAACAACAACGCCAAAACGGACCGCCACAGCAGCCGCCACCAATGGCGAACCAAGGGCCATCACAGCAGCCAACCCCAGCTCAACTACAAGCAATGATGATGTTGATGAACAATAGACCCATGGTGAGATTGTTCTTCCTTCTTGATTCATGTTAATTTTCAGAACGAACAACAGCAAATGTTCCTCAGACAGATGATGGGCGGTTAGTATTTCCTTTCTTGAAAATATAGATTTAATGAGAAATATATAATTTTTCTCCGGTTTTGTAAAATTTTGCGTTTTTGGAACGATAATTATAAGGTTTTCATGAAATAGAGCATCAAGAAAAGAACTTTCGTAAAAAATTTACAGATTTCGATTTTTGCAGTTTTCTCTTTTTTGTACAGTACTTTTGAGAACTTTGACCGATAAAGAACAGAACACTGAAGAATGGAGCATAGAGAAAAAGTAAATTCAATAATTTCAACTTAAATATTGAAGAAAATCGAATATTATTTTTGAAAAAAGTTGGTTTTTTCAACTTTTTCGTACAACGTAGAGGACAAGAGACAATGAACAGAAAAGACAAGAGACAATGAACAAAAAAGACAAGAGACAATGAACACGAGACAATGAATCGGTCACATAGAATAAAAATAAATTCCTTAAAAATTAATAATAATGTTTTATTCCGTAAGGCGGAAAATAGAGAATGGTAAATATAATGAAATAAAAAAATCAGTAGCAATGGAGGCTCTATCTGGTTGATAGAGGGAAGAAGATGACTGAGAATACTGTGGTAAGAGAAAGGAGATGGGAAAATATCAAAGGACACTGGTTTATAAGGTATGAGAGTAGAGGAGAGGACAGACTGCCTTTTATTCTTTTCTGCTCCTTGAAAGATGAATTTCTACACCAAGGCACTGGGGCCGGGCATACCCCAGTCCCGAGAGTAGCTGGATGAGAATGAAGGAGAGAAGAAAAAGGACGAGATAGGGTATGAGGAAAACAAGTGAAAAAATAAAATAAAATCTGTTACTTTTTTTCTGGTTTTCCGAAGGACTCAGTGATAATGTATCCGAGGGAGGAATGGAGGAGTGGGAGAGAAAAAAAACAAAAAAAAACACTTCAATGAGAATATAGATGATAAAAGTCGATTTTCAGCCCTACAACAAGGCCAGCCGTTCAACAGCCTATTCCAGAATCAGCCATAAGCAAGGATGTTGGGTATTCTTCTTCTTTCAATCTGAATAGTTTCCAATAATCTCGCAACATATCTGCATTCAAATCTTTCTTGAATCTTCATTTTTTCAAAATTCTAAAAAAAAGTTTTCCGTAAGAAACCTTCGAGAAGCGAAAATCTTGAATTCTCATGGTTTTCCATCAGTTAAACTGTCTTTTCCGCTTCTCGGTGCATTTCATCCTTATTAAATTAGGCTTATTCACGTATGGTTCAGTTTCGGCACTAGGAAGACGATTTTGTGTTCCTAGACCACGATCGAGATGATCAAATTTAAATTTTAACGCCATAATTCGGAAAAAATGAATTAAATTTTGAAAGCAGGATTCTAGAAAGTCCAATTTTGGTTCCTAGATGACGAATCTAGAGTCGAAGTCGAATTTCTAAACCAGTATTCTAGAAAGTCGAATTTTGGTTCCTAGATTACGAATCTAGAAAGTCGAAGTCGAATTTCTAGATCAGTATTCTAAAAAGTCGAATTTTGGTTCCTAGATTACGAATCTAGAAAGTCGAAGTCGAATTTTTAGACCAGTATTCTAGAAAGTCGAATTTGAGTTCCTAGACATGCGGTTTTCTAGGCTTATATTTCGAAACTGAATCGAACTTTGTGCTACAAGAAGTACAATAATAGGTTTCACTCGGGATTATGGTAAAGTTACTGTTGACTTGAACTATGCCAATTTTATGACTACCCAAGTCGATGTCAGAAAATCTGACGGGTGACTGTTTTAGGTCGGACACCCGATATATCAAAAGTAAAGTTACAAAATTCCATTACTACTCGGGCAATCAGAAATACGCACTATGATATATGATTCCAGTGTTTCGGAGTCACAGTGGAGGTTAATACGATAAGAACAGATAGTATCGTTTCTTCCAGTTCATTCCCGAATTGACCGAGTCCAACCTCAATCAGTCGCGGACCCGCCGCTGGTTGGAAATGGCTAGATGCCTCAAGATATAGCATGATACGTACTAAATTTCATAGCTAGACAAAACTTCCATATCTTTTCCCTAACTCTACCATTCGCCTTTTTTTCGAGAGTTAAGAAGTAGATACGTAAAAATGGCAGATTTACGGTTTTTTTGCGTACTTCTGATTGCCTGAGCTACCCGTGTCAATAACACAAACAGTGTGGGTGTCCGACCCAAGACGGTAACATTTTCGTATGAGTCATTATGTTGGAATTTTCCGGACTACAGTAACCGCCATCCCGATGGAACCGCCCGTTTCCGAGTTCAACTCTTTTGTGTGTCCGCCCACCGTTTCACACAGTATATTTTATTTGTTTCCAACATCCGCTTTGTTTTGTTCCCGAATCGTCGCTTGCCAGTTTCATTTTTTCGTCATTATCACTTTTTCATATTTAGACATAGATCAGTACCTTCCTTTTTCTATATATTGAAGCAAACGAACACACTAATCCCCGGTTTTTCTTTATAAGAAGTGTTGTAATCAGTATTTTTTCGGTTATTTGCACTTATTTGTATTCAATTTTTTTCATATCATACTTTGCATAGAGCAATGCCTTTTTTTGAAGTCTATAAACGCTGAATTGTTAAGTGTTTGTGTGAAAAACGTGTGAGAGATAGAACCAGTGGCCTCTCGCGTGATGGTCCAAGGCGAGAACCGCTAGGCTCTGCTTGGAACAAAATTTTTAAAATACATACCTTCCATAATATCAAACTTCTACAGTGAAATGGCCTAACAGTGTTTAATACAATTAAAAAAGATAAAATAGGAAAACCGAAAACGCCACCTCTCGCGTCAAGAACCAGAGGAAGAACCATTCGACTACGCTGAAAATTGAAAAGTTGAGAATCTCGAAATTTTACATTAGAAATGTCCCAAGAAGTCGACTCCCAATAAAAAAAACAGGAAAAACTGAACCGACTACATGTCGCATGAGGGTCCACGGGTAGAGCCACTAGACTACACATGCATTCAAACAAGTCAAAATAAAATATTTATTCTAGATATGAAAAGACAAAAGATGATGGGTGAGGAATCTGCATGGATAATTTTGTACATAAAACTAGAATACCCAAATTTGTGAATCAAAATCGAATAAGAATAATGTGTGAAAAGCAAAAAGTACCCTGGTGTTTTTATCTGGTGGAAAAGGTCGGTCATCCTCTAGAAAACACAAGATTTTTCAAACATTTCAATAGAGAAATGTTAACTTTGGGACTTTTTCCGGAAAAGATCGATTCTCCTCACCAGATGTCATTTTAAAAACATTTTTTGCGATTTTAAATTTCGATTCTGGTGAAAAATTCGGCAATTAGTAAAATGCACCGGGTAAGTTTTCCATTCGTATCCAGGCTTAGGCTGAACCTAAGCTATTATAAAAGTTACCATTGTTAAAAGTTCATCTCTATTTTAGGCTTAGGTTAGGTTTGGGTCAGCTTAGGTCCAGCCTAAGCCTGAATACGAATGCAAAATTTAGCCGGTGCGTTTTACTAAATGCCGAAAAATTCAGAAAATGGTGACAAATCACAATAGCTGGAGAGCAATATACCCAAATGAACAGAGATTCGAAAACTCTTTTTTTTGTGTCCGGTTTGGGACGTGTTGGTGACAAAATCAATATCGATAGGTTCCCCTCTCGTATTGATGACCCATGTCCAAGTCGTCGTAGTCGTCGAACCCGTGCCGATCGTACTGACTTGAGGGCTGGGGTTGTTGGCGTGGGACACCAGTCGATGGGTGGCCCATGGTGGCGGGCGCCATGCCGTAGCTGGTCGGCTGGAAAAGTGTTTTTTGTCTTAACTTTTGCGAGAGCAGTCAAATTGAGAGTTATCTTCATGTGTGGTCGAATGTTTTCGAAGCATAGTAAGCTTGACTTTATCACAGTCCTCATAGAAGGGTGAAAACTGGCGAAATTCAATTCAAGTTATCTTCGGGTGTGGTCAAATGGTATACGGTATTGACAGTAAGCAATCCTCATCTACAATTAACAGGGCTCTTGACAGCATGATGCCGAGAAGGGGGTTCATTGAATGGAAATAAAAAGCAATAATGTTGAGTTTTCGATGATCGGTGAAATTTCCTTCGACAATCAAAGTCATTTGAAGATGATAACTAATATTTTCATACATTTACATGAAAACTAATCTTACATGTCATTTTTCCAGCTTCGAATTTGAATGTTTCCGAGTACCGAATAAGAAACAGCAGTAAAATTACTGACTTTTCACAAAGTTCAATGTTACCTCTAGACGAGGGGTATTTACCGACAATACCGTATACCATTGAACCACCCGCGGTGATAATTCACAACTCGCCAGTTGTTATATTGAACTTTGAAAAAGTACTTGTTGAATGTTGATGGCGGGCATAGTGGGTCTCAGTTGGCTTGCCTGGGCAGTTGGCGTCAGGTAAGGTGTCATCGGACCGCCCATCTGTGACATTGAGGCCACGGAAGGTTGGGATTGGATGCCCATGGGTGGCATCGGACCTCCCATTCCCTGAAAGATTCTGGCTTTGAGAGAGAGAGAAAGAGATAGAGAGAGAGAGAAGAAAGAAAGAAAGAAACACCTACCTGCATCATCTGCGCTGGCGTGAACAACGTAGAAGGACCACGGTTCTCCATAGGGTTTCTGCAAAACGGGTCTCGTTAGGACCCTGTGTCGATTTACGGTACCTCTTAATTCTCGGTGGCGACCTCACAGGCGGGTGTGTTGCTCTCCAGTAGGCTTCCATGAAGTCAGCCAAGTGCTCGCAGGCATCTTCCAACTGATTTTCATCGAGAAGAACGTCAAAAAGATCCTGAAAGTTGCATTCGTGCTCCATTGCCAATTCTTCACTTACCGGTGGGCATTGTGCCAACTTTTCTGCGGCAACCATTTGCACGTTCATATTCCGACTTTGCGATTTACCCCTGGACTTGATGAGTCGTTGTAGGACCTGAAGAGGGGTGTAAACTGGAGCGACGTTCTCGGCTCACCTTTGGCGAGGAGATCTTGATGTACACATGGATTGGCGCCAAGCTCGTCTTGGTGAGTTGCGATGGATGGTTGATGGTGTCACAATCGAGCACCACCAGTTGCATGGAACGGGAGAGTTCGAAGATCCGCTCGATCTCGGTTTGGATTTCCGCTGGAAAAAAAAAACAAAAATCAATGGGGAGATCGAACAGTACAGTTTCGAAACAAGACATTTTTGTTAAGCATTTCTCGCCATCCGGTTTAATTACCCTAGTTTGAGGTAAGAAAAATCAGATCCAGTCTGTGTCTATAGAGTCAATTGTGCTGATTCCATTTCCGTTGACCGTTCATACAGAACTATTCGGAAAGTCGAGTTACAGAGTGTTGAATGTTAGTCACGTCGACTTTGAAGACCAGTCACTTCAGAACGGAGGCTCAGAATCCTGTTACAGTATGAAATTTGTGAAACTCGAACAATATCAAACCGATTTCAATAAAAATATCAACATTTTTTCCGGACCCCAAAACCGAAAAAATCCATGGAATTTTTAATTTTCGACCCAAAATTTTTTGACTCGGATTGGTTCGAAATTTTCACCGTTTATAGTGTAAGTTTGTTCCCAAAATCAACCCGGTTCAATTACCCAAGTTTGAGGTAGACTAAAGGCTCACCTAAACTGTTACTCGTTCTCGAATTAGCCCGTTCCATCATTGCCCGCTTGTTTGGGTTGTTGAGAAGTGACCTCTTCGCGAGTGAAATGTCAGCAGTGACGCGAGTTATGATTATCCTGAAGTTTAGACATGTGCCAAGTTTGTGGCGTGCACGTACCTGCCCTCAAATCGGTGTTTCAGATAGTCGAACACTGCTTTCTGCATCATGTCTGTGACTTCGTAACCTTTCAGAGAAGGACCGACTAGAACGACTGGTCGCATTGATGGAACCACATCATATGGAGGAACGTTTTCTTGCTGAAATCCCTCTCTCTCTCTCTCTCTCTCTCTCTCTCTCTCTCTCTCTCTCTCTCTCTCTCCTCTCTCTCTCCCCTCTCTCTCTCTCTCTCTTTCTCTCTCCCCCCCTCTCTCTCTCTCTCTCTCTCTCTCTCTCTCTCTCTCTCTCTCTCCTCTCTCTCTCTCCTCTCTCTCTCTCTCTCTTTCTCTCCTTCTCTCTCTCCTTCTCTCTCTCCTTCTCTCTCTCTCCTTCTCTTTCTCTCTCTCCCCCTCTCTCTCCTTCTCTCTCTCTCTCTCTCTCTCTCTCTCTCTCTCTCTCTCTCTCTCTCTCTCTCTGTCTCTCTCTTTCTTTCTTTCTCTCTCTCTCTCTCTCTCTCTCTCTCTCTCTCTCTCTCTCTCTCTCTCTCTCTCTCTCTCTCTCTCTCTCTCTGTCTCTCTCCTCTCCTAAAGAGCTATTACCTTTTTGAAAATCAACTTCTTTTTTTCCTTTGTTGGCGGCGTCGTAACGATATTGGTCAGTTTCTTGGCGTTGTACTCCTCGTTGTCTGAAATTTATGTTTTTTGAATTTTCGACTTTGAAAACAGTATTCATTTTTTCATCTGTTATCTTGATGAAACGTAAGGTTTTCTTCAAGAAATGAATTACTACTTTGAAAAGTGAACTGCATGTTTGATAGAAAATAGAAATCATTTTCTTTCTTTTGTACAAAAATTTTATTTCAAAATTTTTTCATGTTTCTGCGAAAATATAACTGTTTTAAAAAGTTTCTGTTTTGTTATAAATAGCAAACAGAGATGAATTGAATCAACATCATTTTTTGCAAGCATAGAATTTTATTATTATTTTTTTTCAAAAATTACAATATCGCTTCTTCGAAATTTCAATGTTTTTTCCAGAACCAGTGTATGTAAATTCTATATTAGCTAATAAGACTTCCATCTCATTGAAATTCATGGAGACTGCAACGTTATTGCGCTTTCTTCATCGGAATACTTGAAAACCCCCAAATTTATAGTCTCTGTTCTCCAATTATTCTTCCAGGAAGTTGAATGTTTTATTCCAACTCTTACTAAAATAGACTGAAACATTCAATATTCAGTGGGGGATTTTGTCAAGAACTTCAACAAGATTTTGATCCATGAAAAATAATATTGTTTTTGATTAGAATCTTGAGTTTCAGATCTGTTACATCAGAATATTTTATTTGTAGACACTGCAAGTATTCCCCAAGATTTTTAAAAGATAATAAAATGGCGAAAAACTATATACAGAACCATTGTGACTAAAATCGTACCACCAAGTTCATAACCCCTTTTCCGTTCACAGTCCGAATCAGAAAAAAATAACCACAGTTATCATCTCAGAGCGGACCAGAACTGTGCAAGAGAGAATCAGGAGAAAGGTCAACCTTCGTCTTTGAATTTTAACAAAATGTGTGAAAACTTTGAGGTATTATCTCAGAATAACTCGAAACGTCAAAAACTCGTGATTAATATCGACTGAAAAACTTCACATACCCGGAGTAGGTGGGGTGGATCCACGTGAGCCACTTCGCGGCATCATGCTGTCAAGAGCCCCGAGATTACTTGTAGATGAAGATTGCTTGCTGAAACGTACACAATATGCCCACCCACGAAGATAACTCACAACTTGCCAGCTTTCGCCGTCTGTTGCCTTAGGGATTCCAACTTGACGGGTGAAGGGATGAAGCCCAAGTCGTGGCCTTCTTTAACCAAACGTCCTATCCACCATTCGTTATTGTATTTCTAAAGACATTGGTAAGTCTGTTCAATTGATTAAAATCAGTCGCCGACCACCCACGGGTTTCGCAGGAATGTCCCTAATGTAGCTTATTCGTTAAGAAAAACCTCTTTGATATGAAGAAAATCCTTGACTTTGAAGGACACGGCACAACCATGCACAGGACTATCGTCGTCAAGGCTACCATCGTACTCGACGTTGGTACAGACTGCGAAGGCCACTGGCTTGTACTGCAATGATTCTTGAGTATATTTTAACATGAAATTCTGATTTTGCATCGGAATCTTTGGTCGCAGGGAGAATTTTAAATAGTGCTTTTGATGTACCGTTGTGCCACGTGGCACAAACATAGCTTCCTCTACCTGTAAAAAAAATCTGGCCTCCGTAAATCGGGTACTTAGTACCGTAGCAGTTTCGCCTTGAAATACAAGAACGATTTACGTAATGAGCCTTTAATTTCAGAATGGACTAAAAATTAAAAATAATTTAAATCCACAACGATCTAACTGTTCGTAGCGAGAGTCCCGACCCTACCGTACTCATTCTGCAAAATTGAGATTAGAGCGCGTTTGGAAACGGCCATGCTTCTAGCGATACATGTGGGCACATGATTCATCAAATTCAAAACTATACCGATCCAAACTATGTTCGATGAATTTTAAGGATTTTTCAAAAATCACCTTAGCCCTTTCCAGCTGAAGCGCCGCTTGTCGTTCCGCATCCTTCTTCAAGGTTTCTCTATTCCCAGCTTCGAGGTCCAAATCATCATGATGACTGTAGTTGGAGTCAGCGCTTCCTGAAACCTATCGTAAGCACGCGTCGCCTGACCGCGTTACCCGTCTGCGAAAGGCCATCGGTTCCGTGCTCTGATCTTCTTTTTTGTTTTGCTGTGAAGGAAAAGAGAAGATGAGAAGAGGAACCTGCAAGATGGGTCTTTGTCTGTGGAAACAATGGAAAGTGGTATGAGGTTGTGAATTTTTGCACAAAAAAGAAAAAAGGGAGAGAGAGAGAGAGAGAGAGAGAGAGAGAGAGAAAGAAAGAAAGAGAGAGAGAGAGAGAGAGAGAGAGAGAGAGAGAGAGAGAGAGAGAGAGAGAGAGAGAGAGAGGAAGAGGGAGAGAGAGGGAGAGGGAGAGAGAGGAGGAGAGAGAGAGAGAGGAGGAGAGAGAGAGAGGGGGAGAGAGGGAAGAGAGAAAGAGACAGACAGACAGATGAGATTTTCCACTGTTTTGTTTTTCCGTCATCTTTTAATTTCATACTCTTCTAAATTTGTTATTCCATTTTTTAACAGAATCCGTAGAAGTTTGAAACTGATCAGTGTAATAATAGCTTGGATGTTGTGAAAAGTGTAAACGCCTCATGCTGTTGATCTTAATGTTACCTCAATAAAACCAAGTTTTAAAAGTTATCCGGGAAATTTCAAGTAGAAGACATGTGAAGCTGCAATCGCCAAGAGTCAATTTCAACGGAGAACTGCGCATTAAGAAGAGTGGAATGAAACATGTTATTACAGAAAAGTGGCGGCTCTTTCTCTCTCTCTCTCTCTCTCTCTCTCTCTCTCTCTCTCTCTCTCTCTCTCTCTCTCTCTCTCTCTCTGTCAGAGTAAAAATGCATCACTGAATAGCCGTCCGCTAATGGACCTTAAGCTTTGCATTCTTAAGCAACATTTCTCGTCCGTTCAGCTTTTAGTAGCGTGGAAGGGAAGGGTCAAAAGGGTTCAATAAGATACGAACGGTGTCGCTTTCTCTCTACAATCCGTCTGGAAAATTCCTCGAAAACACCTGATTAATTCTTGCCAGCGAACATCGACAAAATTAGACCAATCCGAGTCGACAAACACCTCGATTCAACTGATTTTTACCTAACCTGGCTTGGATTCACCAGATCTAGCCATAATTTTACCTCAACTGGCTTTAGGATCAACTTGGCAAACTCGGAAAAACTAGAAATTAATCGATTCTCACACGGATCGCCTTAGATTTGGCCTTGTCGATTATCGATTTCTAGAAGGATCAAGGTTACATATTGAAAGCTTTTGGTGATTTATACGGTAAAAAAGATACGAACGCAGTATAATCCCGTTTGATATTCTTTCTGACATCATCAAGTCGACATCATTGAAATCTGATAGCAAACAGAAGGATTGAATAGATTTTTGGGTTTAACATCGTTATTGTTAGTCTCCAAAGCGAATTTATACAGAAATAAGACGCTTTTGAAAACAAGCTTTTATAGACCAAAAACATTCCCACTTGTTGTAATAGCTTCTCCCGGCAGAGAAATGATCTCCTTCTACATATCCCAAAGTTTCAAAACTATACGACAGTTCTAGATTGAGATATAGCCAAAAAGGATACAGGTCATATCTTTTTGGCCGTTACAGTATAAAGTTTCTCGTCTTTTGTTCTTAATATCTTGTGGGACACCTACAACGTCTACAATCAAATTTTCTGATGTAACAGATCTGAAACTCAAGATTCCAATCAAAAACAATATTATTTTTCATGGATCGAAATCTTGTTGAAGTTCTTGACGAAATCCCTCACTGAATATTGAATGTTTCAGTCTATTTAAGTGAGAGTTGGAATAAAACATTCAACTTCCTGGAAGAATAATTGAAAAACAAAGACTATAAATTTGGGGGTTTTCAAGTATTCCGATGAAGAAAGCGCAATAACGTTGCAGTCTCCATGAATTTCTATGAGATGAAATTCTTAATAGAATTCACATTTATTAGTTCTAGAAAAAAAATTAAAAATCTGAAGAACTGAATTTTATATTGTAATTTCCAAAGAAATTTCAAAAATGATAACATTTTTGCTCGCAAAAATGATTTTTCTTCAATTCGATTACATACAATGTTCATAATGAAAATAGAATAAATTTCAAACATTTATTTTTTTTCTGAAACATAAAAAATTTTTGAAAAAAATTTCTCTGTAATAATTTTTCAACTCCGAAGAGAAAAAGAAAAGAAGAATAGAGAAGAATGTCAGTTTTTTAAAACCAAACGAAGCATCGAAGAAAAAATTGCGCAAAAAATTCGATCCATAATGAAGTAGGGCCTCTAAGGAGGTGGAGCCGCGCTGCCTGACCGCATTGCTTGCTCAGGGTGTGGATGGTGAAAATTCAAGGCGGTCGAACAAAAAAGAAGTTCTGAAAAGATGAAAAAAATAGCAGAGCAGTGGGAGTAAGCAAAAGTCAATAGGTTGGACCGCATAGGAGGAGAGGAGAGAGAGAGAGAGATAGAGAGAGAGGGGGGATGAGAGCCTTGTGTCTGAGTGTGCTATAGACTCGCAGCTCGAGGAGCTCTATCCCAACAGACCACCTCCCTCAGGCTAATGACGTTAGTATTGAAAGAGGAGAGGGCGCAGACAAAGGCAGACAACCCCCACCCTCTCCAAGCTCAATGAGCCGTGAATGAACTTTGTTTGTGTTTTTCTTGGATGATCTGGACGATGCTTATTAGGTGCGCCACATAGCTTCCTCTACCTGTAAAAAAGTCTGACCTCCGTAAATCGGGTACTTAGCAGTTTCGCCTTTAAATACAAGAACGATTCACGTAATGAGTTTAATTTCAGAATGGACTGAAAATAAAAAATAATTTAAATCCACAAAGATCTAACTGTTCGTTGCGAGAGTCCCGACCCTACCGTACTCATTTTACAAAAATGCGACTGGCGCGCGTTTGAAATCGGTCAGACTTTTTGCTAGATATGTGTGCGCGACCTGCCCCGGTTTTGCATGGTTTTATTTTTAGTGCGCGACCTGCCGTAGGCCTTTCTGGTTGTAACCTTCCAACTATTTTTGGTGCGCGACCTCTCTCAGGTTTCGCTGACTACATCTTTTTAATCTAGCACATCCAGAACAACAAAAATTTGACAACTACAGAGATGAAGGTCGAGAAAAAAAGGAACTTCAGTAAGCTACCGATCCCTGAGAAGTAATAGTGTCCGTAACGGCCAAAAAGATATGACCTGTACTCTTTTTGGCTATATCTCTATCTAGAGATGTCGTTTAAGTCTGAAACTGTATATTCTTATTTGAAGACTAATCTCACATTTTTTCCGGTCTCACTACTAAAAATGAAGAAAAAACTGTATACTGTAACGGTCAAAAAGATATGACCTGTATCCTTTTTGGCTATATCTCTATCTAGAACTGTCGTATAAGTTTTTGAAACTTCGGGATATGTAGAATGAGATCATTTCTCTGCCGGGAGAAGCTATTACAACAAGTGGGAATGTTTTTGTGGTCTATAAAAGCTTGTTTTCAAAAAGCGTCTTACTTCTGTATAAATTCGCTTTAGAGACTAACTATAACGATGTTAAACCCAAAAATCTATTCAATCCTTCTGTTTGCTGTCAGATTTCAATGATGTCGACTTGATGATGTCAGAAAGAATATCAAAACGGGATTATTATTCTTTCTATTGACATGAATTGTTTACCCTCATTCATTCAACTGTTTGGTAAACAAAGACAGTTTTGCCCTGCAAAGTTTTGGAAAATTTAGATTTTTTTGGGAAAAATTTTGTACGACGCCACACCTAGGCACAGGCATAAGACAAGATAACCGTTTCGCAACCGTTTTGCCAACCTCGGCTTTCATTTTCGAAAGTGTTTGTACTTTAAACTTGGTCAATAAAGTACTGTTCGAAATTTTAAAAAAAGAGTTCGTAAGTTTATTATTCGTTTTGCCCTCTCAGAGAGCATTATGTGACATAAATACCCGGAAGAATGGAAAAAATTTAGTCAAAATCGATTAAATTTCTTTCGAGATGGTCACCCATGCCAACACCAACGATGGTGAAGGCGTAAGCGGAAAGGAGAAGATAGATGTTCTTCTTACCCTGGAATTGATTTTTTGGGCTGTTAAAAAATACTACTTACAGTAATTTCCTTGAAATAGAGGCACACTCCATATAGATGCTACAAGTTCCTGGAGCCATAGCACAAATCGGATATGCGATTGTTTGAGACAGTAGTTCGTTGGCCGTGAAGAATCCTGAAGCAGAGAGAGTGAGTGTGTGTGAGTGAGAGAGAGAGATAGAGAGAGAGAGAGAGAGAGGAGAGAGAGAGAGAGAGAGAGAGACAGAGAGAGAGAGAGAGACAGAGAGAGACAGAGAGAGAGAGATAGACCACACACAGAGAGAGAGACAGAGAGAGAGAGATAGACACACAGAGAGAGAGAGAGAGAGAGAGAGAGAGAGAGAGAGAGAGAGAGAGAGAGGAGAGTGAGAGAGAGAGAGAGAGTGAGAGAGAGAGAGAGAGAGAGAGAGAGAGAGAGAGACGAGATGAGAGAGAGAGAGAGAGTGAGAGTGAGAGAGAGAGAGAGAGAGAGATGAGAGAGAGAGAAGAGAGAGAGAGAGAGAGAGAGAGAGAGAGAGAGAGAGAGAGGGACTAACCTCCCATTGCCAACCCGAAGATTATTCCCGAAAGAAGACTCGGCAGGACAAGCTTCTCTGGTATGATGTGGTCTGTTCTTTCTGAAATGTTCATTTTTCTCTATAGACGTTTCTCTGACTTCACAAGCGAATAAACCGCCCAGAATCACACTGTCGATGTCGATAAAACTCCACAGAAAAATGAGAAAAGGTAAGCTAGGCTTGTAGAAGGAACCACATCGTAGAGCTCTGGATGATTCTGAAGGTTGGGAGGTCAAGATGTAGGTCAAAAAGTATTATTATCCCATTTTCCATATGTTTCTCTAGATTTTAACTGTTTTTCGATGTTTAAAATTGATTTCTGTAGTTTTTGAAAAAGGTTTATTTCCGTTTTCTTGTAGTGTTCAACAGCTTCCAAAAAAAATCAATTTTGCAGTTTCAAAAATTGTTTTTTTGTAGTTTTACCTACCCCTAGAGTTACAAAATTTAAAAAATCAAACTTTTCAAAAAAAAAAAGCCAACCACAATATACGTAACCGGAGTGCACATGGACCCATATCCGAGACCACTGATGACGGCCCCAACGAGGGCACTGGAATGGATTACGGTAGTTTTCAGTGGTACGGTAACTTACAGTATCCTCTCGATCGGTGGGACTTCTTGGTTGATTGGCAGGGAGACTTCGCTTGGGTGCGGTTCTGAAATGGTGTTTCACAACCAATAAGCATGCAAACGAGCGCCGCCCCTTTTTTGTGGTAGATCAAATTTTTTAAAAACTGTTTTTAGGCATAACTCTGCAGCCCGTGGGCCGATTTTGATGAAATT
The DNA here is from genome assembly GCA_963978915.1 of Caenorhabditis parvicauda. NCBI lineage: Eukaryota > Metazoa > Nematoda > Chromadorea > Rhabditida > Rhabditidae > Caenorhabditis > Caenorhabditis parvicauda. Next base: position 11,282,615 of record OZ022254.1, on the reverse strand, counting down.
TTCAAGAAAGTTCGATTATGAAATTCTAAACATGTTTTTAGTTTCAAAACATCTGAGAAGAAAAAAAACCTACCAAATTGGCTTCGACCTCCTTTGGACTATAGCTGTTATCATCTGCCTTTGGGCTGTCCAGGTTCGTCTTGATGAAAAGATAGAAAACAGCACTGGAATGCGGATTCTGGTGACGTGGAAGGTTATTAACTCACCCAGCCAGAAGAAGTAGGATTCCGAGATAGTTCATGATCACCGAGTTTGGAACACTAGCTGGTACTCCGAAGAGACCATATCTAAATTTTTCTCTCTCTCTCTCTCTCTCTCTCTCTCTCTCCTCTCTCTCTCTCTCTCTCTCTCTCTCTCATCTCTCTCTCTATCTCTCTCTCTCTCTCTCTCTCTCTCTCTCTCTCTCTCTCTCTCTATCTCTCTCTCTCTCTCTCTCTCTCTCTCTCTCTCTCTCTCTCTCTCTCTCTCCCTCTCTCTCTCTCTCTCTCTCTCTCTCTCTCTCTCTCTTTCTCTTTCTTTCTTTCTCTCTATCTCTCCTCTCTTTCTTTCTCTCTTTATCTCTCTCTCTCTCTCTCTCTCTCTCTCTCTCTCTCTCTTTCTCTCACCTGGCTGTCGCCCATCCATGCAGCATGAAAAAGTGTTCCAGATCAAAATTCCTGGCGCCATGCCAAGCCGGTTCATGATGGCGAATGCAACAGAGTTGGCTGAAGAAAAAAAGTTTAACTCTGTTTCAAAAAAAAGAAGAACGCCAATCTTTTCTCAAATTTCTCTGTTGAAAGGTGTTTTCATTTTTCTGAAACACGCTGTTTCTGACATTTTTGATTACAGTAAGCAAATTGATGAAATATGAGCTCAAGTTTATTTTCTAGCTGCTTCTGAAGTGATACAGCTGTTATATATACCAGCTGAGCGATTTGGAAAAAAGTGTTCTTGTTTTTTTTGAAACAGACTGTCAACTCACAAGCACACCATAGAGCTCCACCAATTATTGCTAGCGGGAAGATTGGTGGGAAGTCTAGAGCTGCATGAAGTACCAAACTGGTCAGGAAACCACCCAAGGACATGAAGAATTGTGTCATGAATCCTGGAAAAAATCTTTTTGAGTAAAAAAATCATAGTTTTTGACAACTCATTATTGCAAAGTTCGTTTTCGGTAGATTTGAGCCGATTCTAATCACTTTACACACTGTTGAAAAAAGATAAGTGGATATAACCTCTCTGCGACCGCTTCGCGAGATTCTCCGCGGAGCACACTTTCATCGTTACTTTATTTTTGCTCATTTTCAAACCATTTTCTTCGTCTTCTCATCTCTTTTAACATCGCGGATTGTCGCGAAGGTTGTTTTCCACCTGACTCTGGGATGAAAAAAGGTTTGGCCGCAGTGTGGTTCAACAAAAAACTACCGAACAAAGACAGTATGTCTATGTTACGATGACAGAATGGCAAAAAAATGATGAAAAGTCGAAAAAAAGGAACTATTTCAGACAGCTTTTAGAGTCCTTTTTCTAAAAATTTTCAATTCTAACGACATTTTTCTCTTCCTCCCCACTTACCATCAGTTGGAGGGAACTTTTTGATCGGCACGAAGACCGATCCAAACAGGATCGACGCTAGCACCGCTGAAGCGACTCCCAGCAACATTCCTGGAAATAAAGTTGAGTACTGTAGGTATTCAGGTTAGACACTTATGGAGTATAGAGAAGGGTGAAAGGGAGGTTTACACACATTCATGATGGTATTCCGAGTGTCCCAGAAAAATGGCAACAGGAAGAGAAGTGTTGCAGAAACTATTTTTCAAGTTATTCCAATGGAATGTAACCTAATTTTTGAAAGGATTCTGGAAGGTGGGATCCTGGAAAGTACTTATGGGGATGTGACTTTAATCTAACTACAAAAACAGTACTGCGGTACTGACACTTCATGGAGTATAGATAAGGATGAAATAAGGTTTTCTTTCTGGGAAGACTTAGGAAGGTTCAGTACTAGTTGTATCAGTACAAAAGCAGTACCTAAGTTGGTACATGACCTCACCCTGACGGCAATGATAGATACCGTATACAATACAGTACCACCACCAAACCAGACTGAATCATGGGAGCAAAGAATGGACGGAGGAATGGCATGCGACCAGGGTTTAAATATTGCCCTTCTACTTTCCATATTCAACAAGGTTTATGTCAAGAGACAGTTATCGGTGTAGAGAAGTCGTGTGCTGAAGATGGTGATCTTGGGAACAACAATTCTGTTTTGAACAGGTTACGGTCAATCGATCAGTCGCCGACCTGTCGCGGGTTTGGACAGTTATGTTAATTTCCGGCTCGAAACTGTTTTCTACGTGGGTGGGCTAAAATTGCAGGATATTGTCTTGAGAGTAAATTCAAGTAATACTATCCATTTATCAGTCGCCGACCTGTCGCGGGTTTGATTATTTTTGTCAATTTCCCACATAGCTTCCTCTACCTGTAAAAAATTTGGCCTCCGTAAATCGAGTACTTAGTACCGTAGCAGTTTCGCCTTTAAATACAAAAACGGTTTAAGTAACGCGCCTTTAATTTCAATGGACTGAAAGTAAGTATAATAATTTAAATCCACAAAGATCTAACTGTTCGTTGTGAGAGTCCCGACCCTAGGGTAGGCCTACCGTACTCATTCAGCAAAATTGAGATTAGAGCGCGTTTGAAAACGGCCATGCTTCTAGTGTTTCCGGCTCTAAACTGTTTTCTACGTGGGTGGGCAAAAATTTCAGAATATTGTCTTCAGAGTGAATTCAAGTAATACTATCCATTTATCAGTTTTTGCAAATCAACGTTCTCAACGTGGGTGGTTCTACTGTGTAATTTCCGAGATCTTCCGAAAAGTCGAATTTAAGATTGAGAAATTCCCCATTTTAAGAGTAGGAAAAATATGAAAATATGAGCAAAATGGTCTCTAGACTGTTTTCATCATAGGTGGTCTGATGCAGTTTCGAAAGATTTTGGAGAATAGAAAAAAATCAATATCGAAAACATGGGAAAATAACAATGAAACTGCAACTGAGAGCCGGAAAATTAAAATTATGAACAGCGTTTTCAGCTTGGGTGGTCTGACCAGATGTCATGAGGCAAAAATAGGGAAAAAAACTGAAATTATGGGGAGAACAATTTCTCTCAGAGAGTATGAAGTTTTTATGATGAGAATCCTTCGGTCATAGTCGATTGCATAAAATTTTATTAGTCAAATGAAACTATTCCAGTTTTCAGAAAAAAAAAACTAAAATAAAGAACTGCATAACTTTAATGTGTGAAAGAGAGGGAGAGAGAGAGAGAGAGAGAGAGAGAGAGAGAGAGAGAGAGAGAGAGAGAGAGAGAGAGAGAGAGAGAGAGAGGAGAACTTCTAACAAACCTAACAACTAAAGGACTCATTTTATGCGGATCTGCTCCGATGCAAATTATGTCAAGATTCACAGAGTTACAGTAGCTATCACAAAAAGTTGATCTCTATGTTTTGAGCCAAAATGGTGGCATAAAACCGTGTCGGTCGACCTTTAATAGTCACCCGTCAACCAGTTTCACAGGGAGAGATTTTTGGCTGAAAGTTCATTTCAATTATCCCCTACAGTAATCCAACAGACATGTGACTGGAAGGGGGATGAAATAGTTCGGTATGTATGAATCAGCATGAACATGTTGAGACCACGTCATGAAATCAAGTGTAGTCTATGGTTTAGAGTCCTCTCTCTCTCTCTCTCTCTCTCTCTCTCTCTCTCTCTCTCTCTCTCTCTCTCTCTCTCTCTTTCTCTCTCTCTCTCTCTCTCTCTCTCTCTCTCTCTCTCTCTCTCTCTCTCTCTCTTGCAAAAAAAAAACAGCACAAACAAACGGAATAGATTCATCAAGACTAACAATAATCAAATCATGGTCGTGGGAACACGCCTACCGTAAACCAAAAAAAAAACAGTTTCATTCTTGTTATTCAGAAGCTTCTTCACTATCGGTATCAACAAGTGTTCTTTATCGGTCAAATCTCGTCAACAAGATCAAAACTCGTGGTATCAGAAGAGTAGTTCGGAACGTTGGCTCGAAGGAAGTCTTCTGAATTGGCTTCGGAAGAATTAACCTTAATTGAAAAATCAATAAAATCGATATTTGATCTACCGTTCTGCCGCCTAACATTTCTGCCGGTGTTAAATCAACTCTGAACCCGATGTAGAGGTCGCCGTTTAACAAGTAGTTTTCGATGTCCCTCAGAGGCAGAAAATCTGGAAAAGACACGTTTCAACCCACTTTTACAGAAAATTACGTTTTTTTTTTTCACGTTTTCACCATTTTTTGTAATTTCACGTTTGCACGTTTTCCTTTCTTCAAATCTCACGGTTTTACGTTTTTTTTTCAAAATTTCACGGCTTCACGTTTTTTTTTCAAATTTCACGTTTTCACGTTTTTTTTTTTTCAAATTTCACGTTTTCACGTTTTTTTTCCAAAATTTCACGGTTCCACGTTTTCCCTCTTCTTTTCATGATTTCACGGTTTTACGTTTTTTTGAAATTTCACGTTTTCACGTTTTTTTTTGAAATTTCACGTTTTCACGTTTTTCTCAGAAATTCATGTTTCCACCTTTTTTCTTGTAATTTCACGTTTGCATGATTTTTTTTTTTTGAAAATTCACGTTTTCACGTTTTTTTCAGATATCTGAAATTCACGTTTTACCGAAATTTTTCACGGTTTTTTCCAAAATTTCACATTCGCAAACCTGGATTCCAAAAGACGCGTTTCTTGTGCCAATAGGACGTCTGTATTGCGGTTCGTCGCCTTGTGGTTGGAAACATTTGACCACTGGAAGATACGACTTTCCAGTTGACACTTCGTGACTCACAATTCTCATTTCCTTCATTTCCATATGCAGTGAAGGTGATGGAGCATTTAAATGGGAACACTGCCACGTCATCAAATTCAGAAGGTAGGAGGGAGACAAATACAGATACGTATTCACGACGGGCTGGAATTCTCTCTCTCTCTCTCTCTCTCTCTCTCTCTCTCTCTCTCTCTCTCTCTCTCTCTCTCTCTCTCTCTCTCTCTCTCTCTCTCTCTCTCTCTCTCTCTCTATTTCTCTCTCTCTCTCTCTCTCTCTCTCTCTCTCTCTCTCTCTCTCTCTCTCTCTCTCTCTCTCTTTCTTCTTTTTGATATTCTGAACGAACTAGGTGCACCCAAACCCAAATGATTTCCTCGATCTATGACCCGTTTGTTTTTGCATACTCATGAATACGAATAACATACCGTTACCATCTCCAAAGGGGCAAACCACAGATAGAAGTTTGTAACCAAAGTTGTGAGAGAAGAATGGTTCACTGAAACTCTAGTACTACGAAAGGTAGAATCGTCTAGCACACCCCATAATCCGCTCTTTACTTTTGTTCATAGAAGCGCGCTTGATGACGTGTTTAGCATTGACGATTTTGAACAAGAATTGATCCCTAAACCTGAATTATATTTCAAAAACAGCATTTTTAACCCGTATTTCTCAAAAGCCGCATCGCAGTGTTCCATCTGTCCGTCCAAAATGGTCCGATTTTCGATTAAAGATTTCTGTAGTTGATTCCCATTCGTTTTCAGGTTCATCAACGCTTGGCAGAGAAGAACAAGATGAGTTACTCTGAAATGACGTACTGTACTTTCCGGTGTGCGAAGTTGCCCCTATGAGAAAGTTAGGAAAGCGCGCGCTTTTGAAAATTTAAATTTTTAAATTCATTCTCATTTCTTTTTTTTCATTTTCCTCCTACTCCCAATGTTCCTTCGGTTATATTTCCAATTACAGAAGATAACAATGACTGCAGACGTCCAGCAGAAGAACCGCGATGAAGAAAACTATCTGGAACAAGTAAAATACATCCTGAACACCGGAGTTAGAAGGTCAGACAGGACAGGAACCGGGACAATCTCTGTTTTTGGCATGCAAACTCGTTACTCACTCAGAGATGGTTTGTTTCTGTTCATTGCAGTAGTCTTTGAAGTAGTTTTGCGTGTGAAGTTGTGTCGTTGGTGTTTATTTAGGTTTTCATTTACCTTCTGCTGATAACAAGTTTCGACATGGTTTTTAGGTGTTATTCCTCTACTAACGACTAAAAGAGTATTCTGGAAGGGTGTGAAAGAAGAACTTCTGTGGTTTATTGCCGGTGAAACTGATAGCAAGAAACTCAGCGCTAAAGGAGTGAAGGTTAGTTCATTTTTCTACTGTTCAAAAATCTTTTTTTTTTCAGATATGGGATCCAAACGGTTCTCGTGCTTTTCTGGACAATCTTGGATTCACCAAGAGAGAAGAAGGGGACCTGGGACCAGTATACGGATTCCAAGTTAGTTTTAAATGATAGATACTTATTTTGGTACTTCGAGTAAAGTAAGAAAGTTAATTTTCTGGTTTGCGATTTATTCAAACTTTCGAAAAATGGAATGATGCAATAAATCATTCTATTTTGAATGGAGAAAAATTCTGAGATATTTTGATAAATTTAAAGAAATTTTATACGAAAAAGTAGACTGAATCATATGAATCAAGAATCGTGTCATGAATCTTGTTTCATTTATCTTTGTCGACACCTCAAATTTCAGGCTTAGATAAGCTTCAAAGCACTGATTAGGTACAAAGCTAAGATTTGATCAAAGTTTAAACTTGAATAGCACAAAAAATTTGCACCTTATAAGGAAATGATTCTTGATTAAATTGATTCAGTCTACTTTTTCGTATTAAGTGTATTCTTTAAAGTCGTTTCAAGTTGTTTGTAGTGTTAAAATTGAAGAATTAAAAAAAAACAATTTTCCTTTACAGTGGCGGCATCTCGGTGCAGAATATGTGGACTGTCATACAGATTACACTGGAAAAGGTGTGGATCAACTGGCTGAAGTCATTCGACAAATAAAAGAAGAGCCGGATAGTAGGAGAATTATTCTTTCTGCTTGGAATCCTGCAGGTAACTTTTTTTTAACACTTGAATCCTTTAGTTTTCGAATTTTCAGGTGTTTTTTTCTTTTTTTAAAAAATATATCTTTTAAAATTATTGAAAACGCCGATTTTTTCGTTTTACGGAGAATTTTCCGTTTTGTTTATTTCAGTCATTTCGAGATAAGTTTTCATAATTATTTTTGATCTGAAAATACATTTTTCAAAAATAAAACCTGAAGTGCGGAGTTATATTTTGGAATCATTTTCTTTTTAAAAAAGTATTGCAAATCATTCAAAGTATGCTTTCCATCTTTTTTAAAACTGAAAATTGGAGCAAAACGTCTGAAAATCGGAGAAAAATTCCCGATTTTGAGGTTTCTCGTGAAAATTAAGAAAAATCTTGCAGATTTGAACAAAATGGCACTGCCGCCATGCCACACTTTGTGCCAGTTCTATGTCCTGAATGGAGAACTATCATGTCAGTTGTATCAGAGAAGTGGAGATATGGTTTGTTTGTGTTTTTTAGAAATGGTGAAAATATGTTTTTTATCTTTGAATAATGCATTGTCTATTTTTCTTGGAAAATCGAGAAAGAACAATTTAGGACGTTTCTCACAACATTTTCATTCTTTTCAATTGAAAAAAATCACAAAGTAAAACCAGAATCAGAATAATTCGAATTAAAATCAGTTTTGTGAGTTTATTTAGAAAAAAGTTTTTTTTTCTTCAAGATGAGAAATATGATGCTGTTAGCCATTTTAGAAAAACAAACGAAGAAGAATGATTGAATGAACAGTTTTTTTTCTTATTAAAAAAGAACTATGGAGAAAATAGTGACATTTTGTTGAAGAAATGAAAAAAATTCGGAGAAAACACGGTTGAAAAAGGTAAAATTCATCTTTTCTTGGTTTAATGCTTGTTTAAGAAGATAATTAGGAAGCAAATAGTCACTTATTGAATGAGAAACGAAGAAAAATGAATCAGACGAAGAAAAAAGTTAAAAAAAAATCTTTTTAGGGTTTGGGAGTCCCCTTCAACATTGCCAGTTACGGACTCTTTACGCACATGATTGCGCATGTTTGTGGTCTCAAGGTATTTTTTGAAAAGCTTTTCTGTTTCATTCAACAATTTTAGACTGGTGACCTTGTTCACACTCTCGGTGATGCTCACGTCTACTCAAACCATGTTGATGCGTTGAAAATTCAGGTTTATTTTGTTTTTTTTTCTAATAAAATCATATTTCACACCGAGCTAAAGATGGTCGTTATCGATTAGACGCGTTGCACGCAAATTATATTGAACTCAAATTCGCTATAGGGCGCGTTCGCACATCAATTTTTTTTTCATTGTTTTGTTCTATATTTCTTAACAAGCGAAGTTGTTTCGCCAATTTCTGTTGAAAAATTGCAAATCGTGTAACTTTCCTTCGTGACTAGCTTTTTATCATGAACTTTGAAAAAAAAATCGGAGAAAAAAGATTTTAAACTACAGTAACTGTAATTTGATCTACAGCGGCGCATGATTCACGAAGGGGCGTGGTTTGTGCTCGTTGCTTATTGGTCGCCTCCCCTCACTTCTTGATCAGACACTTTTCTACTACTATTAGCGCAGTGTGTATTTCCTGATGAAATTTAATATTTCATAGGTAGATTCAGTTCCAAATCGCATTTTCGCATTCAAAAATCGTATTTTCTCCTCAAAACTAAAAAATTTGAATTTTTCGACCGGGAACTTTTTAATTTTCCAGGTTCGAAATTTCTAGAATGTTAGAATATTTTTGTCACTTCGAATCGTTTTTTCTGCCTGCCCGAAATTTGCAGAAAAAAGGGAAAAACGACGAGATCCCGGAAAATGTTTATAAAATTATTTTTAAATTTCTAATTTTCGAAATTTCAGCTCGAGCGTACTCCCTTCCAGTTCCCGACGATAAAATTCACCCAACAGTTCAATTCGATTGACGATTTCACATCAGAATCGATTGTTCTCGAAAACTACAAATGTCACGATAAAATCGCCATGGAAATGGCCGTCTGAACACTTTTGCATACTGTAACAATAAACTATTCTCATGTACTACGGTATCTCTTGTCGATTTACGAAGGTTTCACTGACCTATCATCTCTCATGTGTTGCTTTACTGAATGCTTGCTTCCAACCTTTTGACATCCATGAAGTTTGAAGGGACATGGGATGTCGTATTTTGAGGTCTCGACGGGAACTGATGGTACGGTAGCCTTGACTGGGGAAGGCACACGTGGACCCAAATAGTTTACTGTAAGATGAGGTTACTGTAGTTGGAGAGTACGGTACCTGGGATTAGTCGAGTTCGGGTATTTTCTATTGGAGTTAAGCTTTGACGTCTTTTTGGTGATGGATCGCTAGGTGTGACTTGTAGTGAGCGAACCTCAAAGATATTTTAAAAAAAGGAAAAAAAATGAAATTTATTTCGATTGTAAGCTTCAAAATAATTCAATTTTAAATTTTGAGTCTCAAAAACTATTTAGTAAAATTACCACGAAGGTTTATGTGTGAAGAACCTACTCGAATGTGGAATTTCATATTCATAGTTATTTTGAATAATGATAAATAATTGTGACTATTCAAAATTGATTATTTTTGAAAAATTGAATTTAAAAAAAACCTTGTCAGAAAAATCTTCGTGGTCCATGGAGAGTTTGAAAAGCAGAAATAAGGGGAGTTGTATCCAGGGAAAGGCACATTCCTACCATGTATCCAAGCGACGTTCGTTCGGTTGAAATGTGTTTTTTTAAATTTTAGAGGAAGTAGAACTTCACATGACCGCCACGCTCCTAACGGTCTTCGTTCAGTGATAATGTTGCACTTTCCTGTTTGCGAAACGCGTAAAAGGCTCCCTTTGTCGTAAGAAAAACACATTTCTATCACGTACACTAATCGTTCTGTCGTAAGAAATGTAAAATGCTTCACATATCTAGCAAAAAGTCTGACCGATTTCAAACGCGCGTAAGCCGCATTTTTGTAAAATGAGTACGGTAGGCCTACCCTAGGGTCGGGACTCTCACAACGAACAGTTAGATCTTTGTGGATTTAAATTATTATTCTTACTTTCAGTCCACTGAAATTAAAGGCGCATTACTTAATCGTTCTTGTGTTTCAAGGCGAAACTGCTACAGTAATAAGTAACCGATTTACGAAGGTCAGACTTTTTTACAGGTAGAGGAAGATATGTGTGCTTGCACGCACTTCACTCTTTTGGTCGTAAGAAATGTAAAATGCTTTCACGTACTTTACTCGTTTGATCGTACGAAATGTACATTGCTTTCACGTACCAAACTCGTTTTGTCGTAAGAAATGTAAATTGCTTTCACGGACTCTACTCGTTTGGTAATAAGAAATGTACATTGCTTTCACGTACGCAACTCGTTTTGTAGTCAGACACTTACAGTATTCATATTGGCGTGAAGTACGTAAAATGCTGTTTTTGTCGTCAGTCACGGTTACTTCCCCTTTATCAAAACACGTACATTAGTGTATTTGTTCGGGAATCGCGTACAGTACTCCTATTGGCGTCGTCGAGCACGTACATTACCTCTTCTGTCGTGAGAAATATGCGATACCCCATTCGCAACTACTCAGAATATCCTCTTCACGTACACAACTCGTTCTGTCATCAGACACTTACAGTACTCATATTGGCGTGAAGTACGTACAATGCTGTTTTTGTCGTCAGTCACGGTTATTTCCCCTTTATCAAAACACGTACATTAGTGTATTTGTCTAGAATCGCGTACATTACTCCTATTGACGTCGTCAAGCACGTACATTACTTCTTCTGTCGTGAAACATGTGCGATACCCCATTCGCAGCACTTCAGAATATTGTTTACCGATGCCAAGATAATTAGTTGTTTATCAGTTTTGTTATCAACCAAAACTGTTTCTCGTCTGGTGCATCTCTTCGAAGTTTCTCTCTTGACGAGGATTTGCATCATGTTAGAATCCGCTATTTGATTTCGCAATTAGTTGAACTGTTCAGATTAGATTGTATTCTTTTCACTGTTGTTCGGTTTCATGAGTCGTCAAATTCCGTGAAACTCTGGGTTCGTTTTCAGTTTAGATTATTGTCGTCAGAAACAGAAGTTTGATTTTTACTATCTTGATGATCCACGTCAATATTCTGAATCTATTTCACGTCGCCTCTTGTCCACGTCATCATTCTGAATCTTCACCACGTCATAACCCTGAATCCACTTCACGTCACTATTCTGAATCCAATCTACGTCATTTTTCAGAATCCATCTGTTGCCAAAGTTCTGAATACTTTCCACCTTATCACTCAGAATCCACTTCACGTCATCATCCTAAACCATCCCGATTTCAGAATCATGTTGTCTTCTGTTGACACTATCAACTTCATCTACGCTGGGCTTCTGACCACTGGTGGTCTCATCGGATTTCTGAAGGCTGGTTAGTGATTTAACGTTCGAATTCACAAATGACGTCGATCGATGACGTCACGACTACAGTATCCTATTCAGGATCCATTCCATCTCTAGTCGCCGGCGCTGGAAGTGGAGCTGTGGTCGCATTGGTCACCTACAACAACTCCCAGTACAAGACCATCGTCGTCACAGGTTGAGATTTTCACGAAGTGTAAACTGGAAAGTCGTTTTCAGCCATCTCTGCAATCCTCACCGTGGTCATGGGCAAACGATACATTAGATCTGGAAAGATTGTACCAGCAGGAATCATCGCAACTTCGAGGTGAGAGAGAGAGAGAGAGAGGAGAGTTAGAGAGAGAAAGAACGATTTTTTTCAGTCTCACAGCACTCGTGGCCCAGTTCGTCAAAATCAAGTTCGAAGGCCTCTACTAATTATTCTGTTTTTTTTCTTGCTCCTAAATAAATGTCTCATTCTTCTCATCCAGTTTTCCCATTGCGAGACCCATCTGGCCTCATGTCAGATCGAATTAAGAAATTATATGGAAGGCCAGTCGCCTTGTTTCAAATGTTTAGCTTCTCTGACTCCTACTTTTTGTTGAGGTCTTAGTTTTTAGGTTTTCCTTGAATTCAAATTTCATTTACAACACTGCTAATGCGATCTATTTAGTTTAGATCAAAAGTTTATTTTTGTTTCTCCTACTCTAGAAGATTCACACTAGAAAAAAATATTGATTCGAAAAACTACACAAATTGACCTATTTTCGAAGAAGCTGATTTTTTAGCATTAACTATTTTCCAGGTAAAACTTGAAGAATGGAAGAAGATTTCGGAAACAGCTCGACAGAAGAGAAAGAAGCAGTGGCGAAATGGAAGAAGGTATGTTGTGGATGACGTCATAGGAGTACGGTAACTTGCAGTTCATAAAAATGGCAGTTCCCCATGTTGGACTTGGGGTGTGCCTCTTTGGATACCTTTGTCTCGGAGCATACTGTTTCTACTCCATCGAATATGACGCTGATGCCATGATACAACGAGGAAAACTGAAGAGAATCAAGGAGGTACAGCGAAGCGGTCTCGCGACGCGTTTAAAGTACAAATTTGAGGACTATACTGCTATCCGCGACGAAGTGAGAAGGATTCTAACCGAGGAAGCTTACAACTCTTATGAAAAACGTTTGTTTGAGCAGTTGAATGAGTGAGTGTCGTCAGGGATGGAGTAAAATACGCATTAAGTCGTAAATGCTTAATCTCACGACAGTAAGTGTAAATGAAGCCAGTGTCGTCAGATTTAGTGTCCTGTACGCGATAGTTCGAATACGACCATGGTACAAAAATAACCTAATGTTTGTGTCAAAACCAAGGCGAAATACCCGAATTGTCGTCAGATGAGGTGTCATGGACCCAACGCACACATTTTTCAATTGTTGTCAAATGCGATGTACTATACGATCGTGATACAAAAAGTAACTTATTTATCAGTTTCCGTTGAGTTAGAATACCCAAGCTGTCGTCAGTTTTAGCGTTGAGTACGCATTACGTCGCGAACGCTTAGTCTCACGACATTCATTGTAAGTGAACCAGGTGTCGTCAGATGGGGTGTACTGGACGCGAAACATACAATATTCAGTGTGGACACGAACTGTCGTCAGATATGGTGTCCAGTACGTAACACGTCTCTAGCACCCAATCTCACGACAGTTCGTGTAGGTGGAGTCTGTATCGTCATATGAAGTGTCCTGGACGCAGAACATACGTGTTTATGCACCTCTATGATACAAAAACAACTTATCGATCAGTTTCCGTTGAATTTAAAGTGAATTAGGCAAATTGTCGTCATATATGGTGTCCTGTACGCATCACGTCCTTCGCGTTCAATCTCACGACATTCAGGCTATCCGCAATTCACGAGACTCGCCCTTTTACATTCGGTCCATCAATGGATAACGAAGACGCCCTGCCTCCACGATGGAACCGCCAGTCTTCATTTCTCTATGCGTTGAGCATCTTGGTAAGACAACAGCTATGCTCGACCCAATGACTAACTCTACCCAACATTGCTCCAGTTGTAAGATCGGACGGGATGGTGTATTTTGAATCCCGCAAAAGAGACCCAACCTAGACAACCCATTGCAGACAACTACAGGCTACTCCTACGCAGTGCCGGTGACATGGAAAGGCTACTGCTTCTCGATAGTCTATGGGCTTATTGGCATTCCACTTCTGATTCTGGCGGCAGTTGATATTGGAAGGTTCCTGTCTTTGATAGTCTTGAGGATGTATTCTAATGTGAGTTCGAGCTGTATTTTGCAGTACTCGGTTTTCAGTACCTCGCTTTTCGGGAGAAGTTGAGTGCAGCACGAAGGCATTTCAAGTTGAGAAGGTAGTCTCTCTCTCTCTCTCTCTCTCTCTCTCTCTCTCTCTCTCTCTCTCTCTCTCTTTCTCTCTCTCTCTCTCTCTCTCTCTCTCTCTCTCTCTCTCTCTCTCTCTCTCTCTCTCTCTCTCTCTTCTATCTCTCTCCCAGTTTCTCTCCTTCTCACTCAGTTTCTCCCCTCTCTCTCCCAGTGTCTCTCTCTCCCCAGTCTCTCTCTTCCTAGTCTCTCTCTCTCTCTCTCTCTCTCTCTCTCTCTCTCTCTCTCTCTCTCTCTCTCTCTCTCTCTCTCTCTCGCTTTCTCTCGCTCTCTCTCGCTCTTTCTCTCGCTCTTTCTCTCGCTTTCTCTCTCTCTCTCTCTCTCTCTCTCTCTCTCTCTCTCTCTCTCTCTCTCTCTCTCTCTCTCTCACTCTCTCTCTCTCACCTCCTCTCTTCCAGACAGTTCAAAGATTCAAGCAAATGGGGCTCGTCAACAACAACAAATTTAGTAGATTCTCCGCAGAGAGTCCTTCAGAGAAGTCGTCCTAGTGTCACGGGTACCGTCCAAAAGTAAACGAACGATGCAAATTTCCAGAAGAAGGGAAAAAAGAAGAAGCACCCAGACTGCCATTGATCATCAACGCTTCGATACTTCTTGTTTTCTGCATGCTCGGTGGTGGTCTCTACATCGCTGCAGGTGAGCTGCGTCATGCGAAACGGTCACGTGAAGCGGTTTTCAGGAGGGAAAGCGACGTTCATGGAAGCTTTCTTTGTTACGTTCAACTTGGTGGCAAACCTCACCATGAGTGAGATGCCTAACGACATAAACCACATACTGACGATCATCTATATTTTTGTATTCGTGACCTGCGGTGAGTCTTACTGTACTTTTGATAGGTTACTGTAGATTTCACGGTTTTTGTAGTTATGATGGGTTACGGTAGTTTTCTTGATTTACTGTAGTTCATAAGGATTACAGTAATTTTGAAGACCTCCTGTGATTAATAAGACTTCCAGCTCGCTAGGCTCAAATGTGGAGAAAAAACAAAAAGAGCTGACCAATGAACATCGCAGGGGATGCCACGCCCCCTTCCGTGTAGTAGATCAAATTTTTGTTACTGTAAAAAATGAATGAAGTAAAAGAAGAAGGTAAAATGATTTTTTAAAAAAGTAAACAACTTTGTCCCACAAAAATAAACTCATCAAGACCTTTCAGGCGTCGCAGTACTTTCCATGAGCGCCGAGCTGGCAGCCCTGGAGCTGAAAGAAATATTCATCAAAATCCACTATTTCGGACGTAAAATCAACTTCAAAAGGAGCAAAAAGAAGGAGCAAATGGAAGTTGAAGTCACCGAGCTGTTGAAGATTATCGAAGAAATAAGAAGAAAGTACCCGGAGAAGGAGAAAATCACTACGCTGGATATTTTGGAGGTAGTCTGAGATTTTTCACATTGGAAGAAGGTGAGAAAGCGTCCCAAAAGAATATGGTCACGGGGATACTGTAGGTTTGAAGGTGACAGTAGATTCATTGATTAACTGTATTTTAAGGGTTACTGTAAGTTTGATGAGTTACTGTAGTATTGCATCGTATCTTTCAGTACATGCATGAAACGAATCATCCAGCTGGGAAGCTGCTTCAAGAACGTCGTGACACTATTGCCTTCATGCCACAGACGATGGAAGCGTTGAAATTTGCCGATGAACAAGATCTCGAAGACAGGAGCGTCAGCAGAGTTGATGGAGAGACTCCACTGCTGGATAAGTGAGTACGGAGAGAGAGAGAAGGAGAGAGAGAGAGAGAGAGAGAGAAATACATTCAGAAACATGACGGTTATCAACTTCATGGAGTATTCTACTGAGGAAAACATAGAAGATGGCATTCGAAAGCAAGTATCACTTCTGAAAATGATCAAACTTCAGAAGGCTCCTGCTAACGTCTGAACCTCTATTTTCTTCTCTCTCTCTCTCTCTCTCTCTCTCTCTCTCTCTCTCTCTATCTATCTTTTGTCTATCTCTCTATTTTCAAAATAATAAACAATTTATAAATGACTCCCGAAAGGGCGAGAAATTTCCTTTACGATAGTAGAGAAAGTGATCTTCAATCGTAAAATCAGAAAAAATTATATTTATTCATTTTTCGGTTCTTCCTATAGAACTGGCAGCGAAATGTGAGGTTCTGATTTTTGAAGTTTCATTGGAAGAGAATAATCGTCTCCGGTACGGTTTCACATAGTAAATCGTCAGAAAAGGTGATATAACAGGAGGAAAAACGGTCAGAAAGTTGACCAATGATTCCAAAACTTCAGAATTCCATTGGAATACGGTATTCGTGAGGAATAGAGCGTCCACGACCACCAGGATGAAAGGCATAGCGGCTTGAGCAGAAAGAGCCTGAAAAAGCAAAAATTTGACACCCGAGAGGATCCGAACTCGCGATGCTTTCATGCAAAACAACTTCTTTAACCATTACACTACATGCAACAAATTCGAGCGCCTACCTTCATCAACCTAAAATGTATCTGTCTAGTGGCGTTGCTCATATGAACATCTGAACTTTTCAAAATCCCATGAATTCTCAAAATGAGATACGGTAATAATACACAGGCAGCGGTTACGGTAATGGCAGGATACGCGTTGAATACTGTAAGTTTACTTTTGGTCTACCCGATCATCTCCTATTACCGATGACGTTGAAGTTGAAAATGTCAACTGTGACGACGAAATTTCGACTCCAATCAACTTCTGGTCGTTGTCGTTTGATGTATTCTATTGTCGTAGAGTTTTCGGTCAGGATACTTGATTCGGCTACCTGAATTGAAAGTAATTGGATGAAGTGCATTATTCGTGCAGAGAAGTGATCTCCGACGCTGAAAATAGAGACAGAGAGGTTGGGATAGAGAAAGAGAGAGACAGACAGAGAGACAAAGAGGCAGGCAGAGACTATCCTCCTCCTCCCCCTCTCTCTCTCTCTCTCTCTCTCTCTCCTCTCTTTCCTTTATTCTCTCTTTATTTCTTCTTCTACCCATTGTCACACCCACCAAGAAGAAAAAGTGAGGGAAGATAAATAAGACCCATGAAAAACCACATGGCTCTTCTGGTGAACGCAAATCGCGTCATAATACAAAGTCGATAGACGAAAGGAGAATATAGTCAGCCAGACACAGTGTAGTAAGACGTGTAGGAGAATCGTGAAAACTGGAAGAATTTCTTAGGAAATGATTAGGAAGAAGACCAGAAGGGTATTTCACTCTAGATCTGACTCTACTCTTCTTCAAGTCCCTCTAGATCTAACTCGACTCTTCTTCAAGTCCCTCTAGCTCTAACTTGGCTATATCTGGGAATCACTCTAGATCTAACTCGACTTTTCTCGCAGTTTATTAAAGATTCGAAGCCTCGTCCATTTTTCCACATTTTAAGCACAAAATGCATCAAATTTTTCAAATCTGAACATACTTTAAAGTTGAAAGCACCAATGTAATCAACTCTAGATCTGACTCGTTTGTTTCTTGGTAAATTAGATCTAATTCACTCTCTCTTTTGTATAACAAGCGGGTAGTCTCGCTACGCTCAGAGCCCCTTTTCCTTTTTCATCAACAAAATCACATATTCAGACTGTTTAGTTGAAAAATAAGTGGTTTTTAGAGGCAAGGTCTTTGCTATTTCTATCTCTCTCTCGCCACTTTTTAACATGATCTAATAAGGTACTTTTAGTAGCTACCTTTTTGCTAAATATTAAACTTACAAGCATAATTAGCCATAGTCGGGAACTCGAACGGGAAGTCGTAGAACATAAAAACAGTGTTGAAATCCACTGCAAATATTCTGGTCATGGTGAGTGTCGATAGAATAGAAGCCAGAACATCGGTGAAGGCAGTATTCAACAGAATCACTCTGAAATTGAAAATTCTACAGTAATCTTGAAGTTTATACACTACGTTTTGAAAATTTTGGTAAAGGTGTGAAAAGTGAGAAAAAAAAATAGTAAAAATCCCATTTTTCGTTTAGAAAATTCAATCATTACACCCAAAACAACGCGAATTGATGACGTCACAAGTTCGGTTCCTACTCTCTTTCTTCCCCTAGTTTTGCAATTTCCCCAGTCAGACAGGAAGTTAATACGATAAGAACAGATACTATCGTTTTTCCACAAGTTTCGCAAATATTTGATAGTTAACGCAGGAAAGCTCAGAAACTAACGAATATAGACTGATTTCTCTGCTTTCCGTTGTTGCTGCCAGGTAGAACAGAAATGAGTTGACAATGATGCCGAGGATCCCGGAGATTGTGTGGATTAGGTGGAGGCACCTCAGGTGAAGGCATGTCGATTCTGAAGAGAATAGCTGAGAAATTGTTGATGAAATGGGTTACAGACGTCCTGTTTCTGACCTCTGTGGGAAAATAAAGTACTTTCACACGCATGAACAGGCATAGGAAACAATATAACCGCTTCGCAACCGCGTTGCCGACCTCCGCTTTTATTTTCGAAGGAGTTTGTTACTTTAATAAATGTTTCACTAGACATATTGAATGTTGCGAACTGTTCCCAGCGATAGTTTTACTTACTTTAATCATTTTCCCGTTACGATTTGTGAATCGAAAAAAGTAGAACACACGTAGTAAGTGCGCTCCGTGGATAATCTCGCGAAGCGGTCGTAAAGCGGCTACACTCACTTATCAGTTTGCTATATTTTACGAGTTTCTTGTCTTATATTCCCGGCTGGGGATCTGTCACTTCAACAAAAGTGTGAAAACACTGTTGTGTGCAGCTAGAAAAGTTGAGTTAATCAAAGGTATAGTAAAAAAAAACCTGATTTTTTTGAATTTGATTGTGTTTGTAAAAAAACAACGTATTATTTGAAAATTTTCAACCTGTGATCAATCTATGAAACCTGACAAATGAAAAATTGTCATACAAAGAAAAATGATGCAATTTATCTGAGCAACAATGGTTTCGTATTCTGCTCATTCATCATGGTCAACAGGAAGTCGAATAGAAATCAGA